>JAJMVL010000114.1:0-117206 GCA_023082095.1 Dothiorella sarmentorum
TAGCCAGATTTAATGCCGGCACAATTTTTAAAATACCGGCTAATACAGGTAAAGATAATAATAATAAAACAGGCACCCCCACCCTCCCCACCCACGTCGACACCCTCATCATCGGCGCCGGCATCGCCGGCGTCGCCGTCGCCTACCACCTCGCCGCCTCCCCCGACCCGCCTCCCTCCATCCTCCTCCTCGACGCCCGCCAGCTCTCGTCGGGCGCCACGGGCCGCAACGGCGGCCACGTCAAGATTAAACCGAGCACGCTGCTCGCCTTCGCGGCGCGGCACGGCGCGGCGGAGGCGGGCGAGCTGGCGGCGTTTGTGCGGGCGCATATAGGGGCGATCAAGGAGGTTTGCGAGCGGGAGGGTACCGAGGGAAAGACGCTGGGCGAGTATTGCGAGTTTGAGGTGAGGCGGAGTTATGATGTGTTTATGGATGAGGCGGAGGCGGAGGAGGTGGAGAAGGCGTGGAGGGAGTGCGTGGGGAGGGGGGAGGGGTGGACGCGCGAGGTGGATTTCGTGGGGGCGGAGTTTGCGGAGAGGGTTACGGGGGTGCGGGGGGCGAGGGCGGCGTTTGGGTCGCCGGCTTGTTCGTTGTGGCCGTATCGGTTTGTGGCGGGGTTGTTGGGGGTGGCGGTGGGGAGGGGGATGTTGAATGTGCAGATGGAGACGCCGGTGTTGGGGGTGGAGGAGACGGGGGAGGGGCGGACGGTGGTGAGGACGGCGAGGGGGAGCGTGGTGGCCGGGAAGGTGGTGTTTGCGACGAATGGGTATACGGCGGGGTTGCTGCCGGCGTATCAAGGGGTGATTACGCCGGTGAAGGGGGCGGCGGCGCATTTGGCGGTGGGGGAGGGGAGGGAGCCGGTGTTTCCACATCTGAGCAATACGTATAACCTTGAGTTTGGGCGGGGGAGGGTGGATTACTTGAATCCGAGGCCGGATGGTGGGGTTGTTGTGGGGGGCGGCAACTGGTTGTTTGCGGAGCAGCGGGAGCTGTGGTACAACACGGTGGATGACTCGACGCTGGTAGAACCGGTCATGAAGGCGAAGTACTTTGAGGGGTACATGCAGAGGAATTTCAGGGGATGGGACGACAGTGGGGCAGAGGCGGAGAGGGTTTGGACGGGCAGTGAGTTTTGTCCCTGTTCTCATGCCTCGGCGGAACACTGACACTTTCGTACAGTCATGGGGGCTACCCCGGATGGAATGCCGCATGTTGGCAAGATACCCGGAACCAAGAATCAGTGGATTCTCGCGGGGTTCAATGGAGGTGGCATGGCGCTGGCCTTCCTCTCGGCAAAGGGCATAGCACGAATGGTGGCCGACGATGTACCGTTTGAGGAAGCGGGTGCGGGGATACCAGCGTTTCTCAAGACCACGGACGAGAGGTTGGGAAAGCGGTCTTGATACCTGGAATGGACCCTAGGTAGAGAGAGGTAGAGGTCATTTTGGTTGAAGGAGTTGGCAATCTTACAGTGCAAAAGTTGGGAACCGTAAGCCGTAAGATGATGATGAAATGATTGGCTAATAGCCGTAGCTTCGTGACACTGAGGCTGGAGACACAAGTTTGGCGAGCCACGTCACATTCAGCCCAACGTCTAAAACACCTTTTCCACTCCGAACCAAGCTACATTGCCCTTGCGGCGGCGGCATCTTATCAACCTGGGTACCTCGAGCCCTCCTTCTACTTTAATCCCCTCGCTTGCAATCAGCCTTCACGCCTGTTGTTGACGTTGTGTGTCACCCAACAAGGCTGAACGGACATGAAGCCTTGGACTACCGCTCCTGACATGGAACGCGACCATGGCATCTAAAGGCTACACAACCTTCAGGCTCAGGGGAATACCAGAGACCCGCGATAAAGGTCATGTTGAGAACCTCCTCCGGCAAGCTCTCCGCCCTGTGGATGGCGACATTCGAATACACTCCCTCGCAAGAGATCCATTCAATCACAGAGAGAGTATTGCGACTCTGAGCTTCTCCGAAGTGCCCGCGCTTCTAGCCTCTGCATCAGGGAAGACTGAGTGGCCGCTGGAAACCGAGCTGTTCCTCGACACACACTTTCATGGCATGACCCCATTGCATTGCGCAAACGATGATGCGTGCACAGTAGAGTAAGCAATCCCTTGTGGCAAGCTATGGTTCAGTCCATGCTGATCAGCGACTGTCATGTCAGTTGTGTTGCCATTTCGGGGTTGGGTGGACATGCCTTCGGCTCGTTCAAATCACGAGGGGGACAGTTCATGTGGCTTCGAGATGGACTCCTGAATGACCTCCCGGGTTCTAGGGTGTTTGTGTATGGCTACGACACCCAAACCGTTGCAAGCACTTCCGTTCAGAATATCCCTGATTTGGGAAAGAGATTCTGTATGAGTCTGAAACGACTGGCTGTAAGTACCACAGTATGAGCTAGTACTCTTAGCCTTGACTAAATCCTGCCCAGGATACCGCGTCCAGTCGAGGAATTCTTCTGCTTGGACATAGCCTTGGTGGACTGGTACTCGAAGAGGTCAGTATATCATAATTGAGGCACTAACATTTATTTTTGGACTAATCAAAATCTAGGCATTGACGATTTTTTCGAAGTCGCCTTGGGATGTGGATTCTTTGGCAGACCAGAGAGTCCTTCACTCGATCCTCGGGATTTTGCTGTTTGGCGTACCGCACCAGGGAATGTCAATTGAAGCGCTAACCACAATGGTTCGCGACCAACCGAACAGCGAACTGATCTGTAGCCTTGGGAAGTCATCTCCGTTCCTGGGGCGTCAACGAGAAGATTTTCAGAAGGTGCTCTCGACTCTGAATGCCAAACACAAGGTCATTGCTTTCTATGAGACCCAATTGTCACCAACTGTTGAAAACGTATGTATGCTCTCAGACGTTCTGCAAAATGTCTAAACTCATCACATATAGAAACAAGGATCGTGGAAAGCGACAGGGCCCCCGGCCCTCTTAGTCGACCAGTTCTCAGCCGGATGCGGCAGCTCTGAACAGTTGCCTATTGACCGTAACCACTCAGAGATCGTCAAGTTCAACAGTATCTATGACCAAGACTACAGAGATGTCCTTTTACGAGCCAGAACGCTGGTAGAACTGAGTAAAGAAGCAAGATACGATCAGTAGCCTACGCACGCGCACATTGAATTTTTGAGCTTGAACTGATAAGAATGTATATAAGTGCCCTCCGCGAACTTGAGCAACAATGATCAAGGTTTGTCTCAACGCTCAATAAACCTGAGGTATCTCTGACATTCATTCTAGAAGCACTTCAATCCCTTGCATTTCAAAAGCAAAACTGGCGCGAGAACGACATCGACCCCGAGGACGACACTTGTGGCTGGCTTCCCAACCATCCTCTTTTCCAACAGTGGTTCGATTGTACCCAGGGGCTTCTCTGGATTCGTGGACACCCTGGGACTGGAAAATCCACTGTCATGAAATACGCATCTACTTTCTTGAAGAGACAGCTGTCAAAAAATGTCATCATCGCCACGTTCTTCTTCCACGGCCGCGGAGCCCCGCTTCAGAAAACCAAGCTCGGCCTTTTTCGATCTCTTCTAAACCAATTGCTCGTTCGAGTTCCAGGGATTCTGTCCAGGCTCGGCTCCATCTACGAAGAGCGATGTAAAACCGCGGGAGATGCGGGCAAGAGATGGGATTGGACAGAGGGCGAGCTGCGGAGGTTCATTGCCGACCACATAGAAGAAATCTCCAGAACTTCGCAAGTGGTTATCTTGATCGACGCACTCGACGAATGCGGCCAAGATGACGCCAGAGATCTCGTGAAGCTTTTTGACAAGCTGATGGGTTCCCAGAGAAAGTCAAACTCGGCTCTGAAGATTTTGTTTTCCTGTCGCCACTATCCAATACTCACCTTGAAAAACGGCCTCATCATCTCCATGGAATCTGAGAATCAACTCGACGTCGACAAAGTGGTGCACTTGATTTTTCAAGAGCTTTATGACACAGAGCACACGACGACTCTCGAATCATTGAAGGAGATGGAAAGAGAAATCATTGAAAGAGCAAAGGGCATGTTTCAGTGGGCGACTTTGGTTGCAAATGAAGCCGTAAAGTTGAGGACTGAAGGGAAGAGGATTGCAACCATCGCCAAGAAGATCCGGACACTACCTGGAGACCTGCATGACCTCTACGGTTCTCTCCTCAACATAAATGAGCTGGAAGACCCGAAGCAAACCGTCAAACTGTTCCAATGGATCATCTTCGCGTTCGAGCCGCTCGGCCTTGAAGCACTACAGCATGCCTTGGCAAATGATGCGAATACGACACATTCTTCCATCTCGGAGCTCCGAGACAGTGAAGTGTTCTACGGGGATATGGAGAGAGCTGTCAAGAATCTTTCGAGGGGTCTAGCGGAGGTCAAAGCTCATGACGGCAGGCAGACTGCACAACTGATTCACCAGTCTGTCTTGGACTACATGAACGACAAAGGACTCCGCAGACTGAACGCGGCCATCGATGAAACAACTGTAGGAGCCGGCCACTTTCTGCTATCCCGCTCATGTATCAGATATCTCCTGTTGGCAGACGATCAGGCATTGCCCCTCAATTCGCCCTCTAGTTCATGTTCGGAAGGACCCGACGAAAACTCAACCTTCGAGGTTCCCCAGAAAGACCAGATCAGCAATTTTTGGAAACTGTTACCTTTGGCTCGATACGCACATCTGCACTGGATATTGCACATCACAGAAGTGGAATCTGCTGGGATTGACCAAAAGGACCTTCTTCGCATCTTGCCTCGGAGTAATGAAGCCACCACAATGCTAGCAATTGATTGTTCCCATGAGGAGGATCCAGATTGGGGTGTCGAATACCACGAGATATTGGAGAAACACAGTCACCACTACCTTGCTACTGACAACTTTTGGGCGGACAAGCATGAACATATTGGCACAGAATACCTTGGAAGATGGCTCCAGCTATTTGAGCGCCCAAGTCTCGTTGAGATTTTCACAGTTGCTGGCATTCACAGCGCTTTTACTAGATTGCAACGGCTTGATCCGAACACCTATGACCAGGCAACTGTCAGTGGAGGATATTCATTCACGGATGCTCTGTTGGGGAGGCACGAGAGCATAATCCAAGACATGCTAAAGGATTTGAAGCTTGAGCATATCATTTCTAAAGGCCACTCAGTCTGCGACGCCCTCTTTTTAGCTACGGCTATGAATCGCGAAGACCTTGTACGTGTCTTGCTTGATGTAGGGGCGACAGTCGACTCCCAAAACTGCTCTGACCAATCGTCTTCACTTATGTTGGCGGCCTCTCTAGGCTACGAAGCAATTGCCTGCACACTGCTGGACGCCAATGCAGAAATGAACCTTAAGGATGAATTTGGATGCACGCCCCTCTACTTTGCTGCCTGGGATGGTAGCGATGCTATTGTTGCGCTTCTGCTTGAGCGGGGCGCTGGGCTTTATCCAAAAGAGGATTTTGTCGATGCTAAAGCCAATAATGGAACTACACCGTTCTCAGTTGCAAGTGGAAGTGGCTTTCGGTCCATCTGCCGTCTTCTTCGAGACGCGGGAGCTGATGTTGATGTCAAAGCTGATGATGGGGAGACCCTTCTTACCAAAGCAATTAGAAGCGGAAAACTGGAAGAGACGAGGATGCTCCTAGATCTGGGAGTCGATCCAAACGCTTCAGGCAGAGAAGGTTTTTCACCGTTTGTGGTGGCCATGGAAGCTTCTGATTTGGAGACTGCAATCGCACTCCTCCAAAACAGCAGGACCGACCTGAACTCTAGAAATGAAGCTGGGCGCACTCCACTCGCGGACGCAGTTTACCACTACGGAAGCGGGCGATTCTCGGACTGCAAGATCATTGCAAACGTTCTACAAATCTCCATCGACGCAGGAAGGCTCTCTCTGGATGTGCGAGACAACAATGGAAATACGATTCTCTCTTCAGCTGTCGAGAGAAACATACCGACGCTAGTGGACATCATTCTCGCATCTGGCGAAGCTGATCCAAATATCTCGGACAACTACAGCTGCTCGCCTTTGATGAAGGCCATCAACCACCATCGACTGACGACAACGACAAAGCTGCTTCTTGCTTCCAGAAGGATCGACCTAGAAGCTCAGGACGAACGGCGTTGGACGGCCCTTTCCCACGCCGTCGTCACCGGGAACATGCCCGCTGCGAACCTTTTACTGGCATCTACCGAGTCGGGGTTGCAGTTCTCCAAGGCCCAGCTGGCTTCGGCGTGCTTTCAAGCTCTAGATCACGGATTTGGAGGATTTCTTTCCGACCTACCAGAACTCCAACCCGAGTGGTTCCGCTTTGAAGTCTTGCAGAACATTCACATGCAAGCTTTGAGGGAGGAGAAGTTTGAGATCCTACAACAACTTCAACGGGCTGGATTGCTGCAAGATAGGGGAGGATCTGACGACATGGACCGAAGCTGGTAGATGGCTATTGGAGTTCCTGTTTATATAGCGCTCACTTTTATGTTTCAAGATTTTCTTCTCCACCCGTTTAATTACGCCCCTTTTCATGAGCCCATTCTCGCCGCCATAAAATCCACCAAGTCGAAGAAGCTCTTTTTATAGTTCCTCTCCTGCGTCGTGCGGTTGACCGTCTGAATGCCGAAGCGGGCGTCGTAGTCGCCAAACTCCCAGTTATCAGCGAAGCTCCAAGCGAACGCACCGATGACGTGGACATTGTCCTCCCAGATGGACTTGAGCACTTCGCTCATGAAGGAGAGGTAGTAAATGCTCCGTGGTGTGTCGAACAGCTGGTCGGACAGGTCTTCCTTCTCCGACTCGTGGAAGACGGGGAAGCCGAATTCGCTGATGAGGACGGGGCTGCGGAAGGTGTTCCAGAGGTACGAGAGGTAGGTACGTAGGTACTTGGGGGTGATGTAGACGTAGCTCTGGGAGCGGTAGCCAATGTTCCACCCCGTGGTCGTCAAGGTCGATTGCTCAACGCAGTAGGGATAGAGCGGATCCGAGGTATTAGCCGCGCAGTCCGCGATGCCGTTTGCCGGAGTAGTGACGACAGTTGCAGTGTAGGGATCAACGCCGATGAAGTCTGTTCATGAATGTCAATCGATCTAGCCATGCGCATGAACTTCATTCTTACCTGATGTTCCCCCAATGTACTCAAGATCCTCATCCGAGAGCGGTACGTAGTCCGGGACGGTAATCTTCAGGGCTTCCGGGTAGTCCTTCCCAAGGAAAATAGGGTTGGAGAAAGTGGCGAGTTGCAAGTCGTTGAAATGATTCGCCGCCTCCACGTCCGACGCGTTTTGAGGATCACGAGGCACGCCAAAGTTGTCGTTGAACTTGATGCCGACCTTGCCAGTCCCGTTGATCTCGTCGTGATAGAAGTGGTAGAGTCGGGCGTGGGACTTGACGACCGTGTTCACACTCTTTCCATTGTTGCAGTACAGCAACGGCTCATTGAAAGTGAACCAGACAGGAACACGGTCTGCGAAGTGAGTCATGACGATCTTGCCGTAGTTCACAAAGGCATCCTCAAATGTTTCATTCTGGTAAGCCCCGTCGACGTAGCCTAAGAGAGGAGGGTCGGCCGCGGTACTAAGGTTGTTGCCGTAAAACTGAAGAGGGCTGTCGAAATGAAGAAGCGTGATTGTCGGTACCATGCCCTTCTCCAAAACGAAGTTGATGAGATCGTCGTAATGGTCGAGGCCTTGCTTGTTGACCGGAGTGTCTTCGAAGACGAAGGGTAGGATGCGAGTCCAAGGGATGGAGAAGGAATAATACTTGACTCCCATGGCAGCCAACCGCTCGATGTCCTGCTTGTACAAGTAATAATTTTCGTTTGTGACATAGTCGGTAGAACCTTCGTCTCCGGGCTGGATCAAAATCTCCATCAGGGTTGGGCTCCTTCCTTCATCCGCGATGGCTCCCTCGATCTGCGAAGAGGATCCCGCAACTCCGAACATGAAGTCTTCCGGAAAGGAATAGCAGTCTTGCGGGCCAAAATACTCCGGAGGCGGAAGAACAAGCTCGCTGGTGGGCACTGGAGTTGGGGACACAGTTGTCGAGTATAACCCTCTGAAAGTAAAGCTGGGAATGCTGGCGTGCTCCCAGAGTGCAGACCATGCAGACTGTCCATAGGGATCACCTGCATCCGTGGCTGTTGCGGTGGCGTTGGGATCCCAGTTTGCCCACGTCGTTGTCGTCAAGTTGGGAACTAGATGACTGATGGAGCCGTAAGGTAGCGCATATGTCGTAATGGCCGCATACTTGACCGAAGTAGCAACTCGAACTGTCTCGGTCTGTGTGAAAGAAAAGTTGCTGAAGGTGTAGGTTGGGGTAGCAGAGAGCGCAGCGGCGGTTTGGCTTGCTGAGCATTGTGACCTTTGCGTTGGTCCGTCTGCAGATATGTAAACCTGCTGTGCTAGCGCAACTGCACTGCAACTGAGAAACAAAAACAAAGACATGTTGAGAGGCCTTATCTACAAAAGGAAGCATCATTCTGTAACTTTAAATACCTGCAGTCCACGGGCGGACGCGCCTCTCTCGTCATTCACCGGTAGGCCAAAATCCTTGGAATTTGCATGAGAACGGGTGTATGCTACCCAATTGAGTCAGGCGTGTGGGGAAAGTTACATCGTAGAAGAGGGACGCGGCTCTAAGCACGGATCGCGCTAGTATGAAGCGGGGATGAAGGCAGTGTGGGGACGGGACTGGGGAGTGGAGTTGTGGGGAGACAAACAGCCGACCTCGCAACATGAGGTACCGAGGACATATCGGAACCATTTCCCGGCGCCATATTGCGGCCGCCTGACTCGTAATGAGGGTCGATTTGCCGAGCGCTGGCGGTGAGGACTTGATTTTTCTTGTTTGGACCTCAATGTCATCCTCGTCCGGGCTCCGAACATGTCCCACCGGGTAACCCTTCACAAGGAAACACATCCGGTCCAGTTGACCAAGTCATTATTCGCCTCTGCTGCCGGTACGAGCAACGACACGGATATGACAGGAGGCAACGGGTAGTAAGTTGCAAGCAACAGAGAATCACCCACTCAACCATCACTTACCTCTTGATACTCACATTCATTACTCAGAACAAACTTGTTCAGATTTGGTTCTAGAGATGATGGCATCCTAAAAGTCAGTACGAGTCTCTGAATCTATGTGTGCGCAGCCATACCTTTGACTGCGGTGACCCTGGTCACATGGTATCTTTTCAAGAGGCGGCTTGATAAGACGAGACAATGAAAACAAGAACAAGAACAACACCAGAGTCCGGGTGATGGGTAGCATGCCATGACCTTAAAGGCCGAGTATGTGTACGGCTTCGTGTAAGGTTGGACAGGGCAAAAGAAAGGCACACCAAGAAGGCAGCAAGTCGACACTCGCAAAAATGAGAAATGATGCATACGCATTACGTATCCCCGGACATCGTTATGATCAAGAGCTACGTTTCCCTCACCCATACTAAACCTCTTCGTAAGTCAAAAAATTTAAAAAGCAAACAAAACAGACGGCAAAAAAAATCTGCCCACTCCAGTGTCCTCCCGGTTGAAGCAAGTTCCTTCTCGCGCCGAACCCAACGCCAAGGGTATGCAAAAAGAGCACTGCCGGCAGCAGCACCTGTTGTTGCAGCGTGAATCTCACTCGCCTTCTGCGTTGTGCTCCTGCTCGTTCTTTAAGTTTCGTCAGACTCGTGATCAAGTCGCCTTTTCCTCCCCACACACACCCTCTCCCCTTTGTGGGGTACGGAGAATGTTCGGGTGCGGATCGTTGATCCACTACGATGCGAAGACCCTGACATTGAGATCAACGCTTCCCGTTGCAATGACGCATCTGATGTTCTTTGCATTGGGGTCCTCTTTCTTGGCCCCATTGGGCGGTGCCGGTGTACCGTTGGCATCACCGTTGGTTTGCGGTTCCTTTTGCACACTAGGTGCCCAGCGCATGCAGCTGACGAAGTGGTTATGCACGTCTTCAATCGTTTTGACGCACTTTCCTTCTTGGGCAAGATCCCAGCATCGGATGGTCTTGTCGTCGCCGCAGCTGAGGAGGTACTTGCCACCTGGGTGGAACACCAGAGAACGTACCCAGTTGTCATGGCCCGAGAGCGTCTTAATCAGCGTGCCACGGCCATCCCAAAGCTTGATTGTCTTGTCGCGGGAGCCCGTTGCGAGGAATTCGGCCGAGCTGCTTGCTGCTGGAGGCTTCTTAAGGCCGGCCAGGATAGCAAGGTGTCCATAGGCAGCGGGCGGTGCAAGTGCAACGCACTCGACGACGTGATCGTGGCCGACAAAGGTACACTTGGGCTCACCATTGCTGGAATCCCAAATACGTGCTGTCTGGTCATTACTGGCAGATAATAGCCATCGTCCGTCGAAGCTAGGAGCCACGTCTCGTACCCAATCGGCGTGACCTCGAATTGTCTTCACGCAGTATCCAGTTGTGACATCCCAAATTCTGAGCGTCTTGTCTCGTGATGCTGATACGAGGAGATTGCCGGATTGAGGAGACCCTGCAGCTCCACTGGGGACAAATCGGACGGAAGAGACGGAGTGATCGTGGCCGGGAAGGGTTCTGATGTTCTTGTACTCGTCGCTGGGGTCCCACAGTTTTATAGTCAAATCCGAGGAGCAAGAGGCAAGCAAGGTTCCACCACGTGGGCCTCCGAAGTCAACGTCCAGCACGCCCTTGGTGTGGCCCTTGACAGTGCGCTCCAGCTCGCCGAGCTCCCAATCCCAGATCTTGATTGTAGTGTCCTCGGAACCCGAAGCCAGGGAGGTGAAGACGGGGTGGAAGGCGACACAGGTGATGGGTTGGCGGTGGGACTGGAGCGTGTGTCGTGCCGGAGACCGGGGGAGCCAGCTTGCAGGGTCGGTGTTTTTGCGCATGAGGGAGGTGGGGGTAGCATTGTCGAGTTCCGACTGCAGGCTGGCATTCCGCGACTCTAAGTCCATGATCTAGGCGGCATAGGTTCAGTATGGGCAGACCTCAGCGGGTAGCATGACGCTGGGTGTTGTGGAGGGCCCGACCTTCTTCTGCAGGCGGACAACGCTGGTCCATTTCTTCTCCAGCAACCCCTCATATTTCTTTCGGGTGGCATCGTCAAACGTCTCGCCGATGCCCAGCTCTTCCTGCAGAGCCTGAGCGCTGCTGGGGTGGTTGGAGGCAGCGAGGTATGCTATGATTGCCTTGTGCCTGCGCCAAGATATCAGACAAGGTGCATTTGTGTGTAACAGGCGGTGGGGACGTACAGCTCATCGGCCTGGCGTTGGGTCAAAAGCGTGCTCATGGCGGCGATGGGCGCATCCGGTCTGCGGCACTCGGTGCGCCCTTGGAGGGAGACTGGCGATCAGGCAGCGTGCGCGGGCGCAGGAGGGGTTCGGAGGTGGTGGTGTCGTGGGGTGTTTGGGACGGTGACGGTGCGGGTAGGGCTGTGCGGCCAAGTGACGGGGATGTTTTGCTGCGGGACGGATGCGGAGGACTGCGGTTGTCGGGGTCGGGCGACGTTGCGGGCAGCGCTGCGAGCGTGCAAGAAGAGCGACAGCTGGCGGAGCTTGTACTAGTGGGCGCTAGAGCGGGCGACTGGCAGGTGCTGGTCAATTATTGCTGCGGTGTGGTGGAGGCCCAAAACGTTGCTGTGTCCGCCCAGCAACGCCCACGCCCGCTCCCGAAACGGGCCGCTTGTTGTCTTCAAAACACGCGCGACCATTTCATCATCGCAACCCGACACCACCACCAAGAACCATCACCTTTACGGAGCGACTGCACCCCGCGACCGCAGCTGCTGCACCATCGTCCGTCACTCGCACACCGCACACGCGCGTGCATAATCCCCGGACACTGCTGGTACGTCCGGGCGCAAGAAAAGGGCCCCGCAGAGGGGATCGCGAGCCTCTTTCGTGCCTGGCTCTGCGCGAAAGCCTCAGTGGCGCCCGTCCGCTGCATCCTCAAACCCCCCGCTGACCGCCTCCCAAGCAGACCGCAACAAGCGCCCGCCGAACAAATCCCACTCCACTATGGCGGACCAGGAGGAGGACTTCAGCTCCCTGCCGCTCCCCGACCGTTTCCAGCACAAGAACTGGAAGGTCAGAAAAGAGGGATACGAAGCCGCCGCAAAGGAGTTCGACAAGGCCCAGGGCGAGAAGGATCCCGTTGTCCGCGAGTTCATCCTTGACTCAGGCCTATGGAAAGGGGCTGTAGCAGACTCCAACGTCGCCGCGCAGGCGGAGGGCCTCGGCGCACTATGTTCGTTCCTTCAGATTGCTGGCATCCAGGGCACCACCAAGTACAGCTCCATTACCCTCTTACATTGTGACCAAAGCTGACGGCATTGCGCAGGACCCGGAACTTGACAATCGCGCCGATCGTTGAGAAGGGCTTGACCGGTCGCCCGGCCGCGCAAGCGAAAGCCCTCGAAATCCTGATGCTGTACATTGAAATGGACAAAGCAGACCCCGTCATAGAAGAACTCCTTCCGATCTTGTCGCATAAACAACCCAAGGTTATCGCCGCCAACCTCAAGGCTCTGACCGCCATAGTCCACGCATACGGCTGCAAGACAGTGGAGCCCAAGGCCATTCTGAAGGCCTTGCCCAAGGTTTTCGGCCATGCCGACAAGAACGTCCGCGCTGAGGCACAGAACCTGACGGTCGAGTTCTACAGATGGCTGAAGGAGGCCATGAAACCCCTCTTCTGGGGAGATCTCAAGCCTGTGCAACAAACCGACTTGGACAAGTTATTCGAGAAAGTCAAGGATGAGCCACCACCAAAGCAGGAAAGGCTTCTCCGCTCACAGCAAGCAGCGCAGGAGGCAGCAGCAGCAGCTGGTGAAGAGGAGGAAGAGGAGGCAGTCGAAGAGGAGGCAGAAATTGACCTCGAGCCCGAGTTCATGGCTGTTGATGTCTACGCAAAGATCCCCCAGGATTTCTCGGAACGCCTTGGCTCGTCAAAATGGAAGGACCGTAAAGAGGCTCTCGATGACCTCCACACCGCCATCAACGTGCCAGCTATGGAAGAGGGTCACTTCGATGAAGTTATGCGTGGTCTCGCCAAGTCCATGAAGGACGCCAACGTCGCTGTCGTCACGATCGCTGCAAACTGTGTGGAGATATTTGCCAAGGGTCTGAAGAAGAAGTTCTCAAAGTATCGCTCAACGGTTTTCAGTCCGATGATTGAACGTTTGAAAGAGAAGAAGCAGGCAGTAGCAGATGCGTTGGGCGCCGCGCTGGAAGCATGCGTCGCGTCAACTAGTCTCAGCGATTGTCTTGAGGAAATCCTGGAAGCGCTCAAGCACAAGAACCCCCAAGTCAAGCTCGGCACGACGCAACTGCTCATTCGTGTCCTTAAGACTACGAGGGAGGCTCCGGGGCCGCCAGAAGTCAAGGGCATCGCGGAGAGCTCCACCAAGCTCCTCACTGAATCACAAGCAACACAGCGTGATGCAGGTGCTGAAGTGCTCGGAACTCTATGGAAGATTATGGGCGACCGCATCATGAACCCCCACCTTGATGGACTGGACGAAATCAGGAAAACCAAGATTAAGGAATTCCACGACGCCGCTGAAGTGAAGGCCAAGTACAAGCCGAAGCCTGTTGCACCACCCAAACCTGCGGCTGCGCCTGCTGGCAAGAAGCCGGCTGGAAAGAAACCAGGCCTGGGCGCGAAGAAAGCTGCACCAGCTCGTCCCAAGTCCCCTCCAGCTGCTGCTGCTTCCAAGCCGAAATCTGGCCTTGCTGCACCCGGTTCACGGTTGGGATTAAAGAAGCCAGGCTTGGCGGCTCCTTCACCAAAGAAAGCTGCGGCTCCTCCACCTGAAGAATTGTATTCCGACTCAGAGCCCGAAGCTCCAGTGGCAAAGCCCGCTCCCAAGACTGGCTTGGGTCGTGGCCTTGCAGGACGGCCGCTTGGAAAGCCTGCGGCCGCGCCTGCAGCCGAGCCGCCCGCGCCGGCACCGGCACCAGGACTCAGCGCAGTCGAGAAGGCTGAGCTTGATGAACTTCGTGCGGAGGTTGAGCTGCTTCGGAAGCAGGCCGAAGACTCTAAAGCGGAGAAATCTCGCATGACTTCGCAGATCCACGAGCTTCAGAACCAAAACGCTCAGCTAATTGAGGACCATACGCGCGACGTTCTGTCCATCAAGGCCAAGGAGACACAGCTCGTGCGCGCCCGCTCGGATGCCGAGGCCGCGGAACAGACTGTCCAAGCCCAGCAACGCGAGGTCGAGCGCCTGAAGCGCGAGCTATCGCGTCAGGTACGCGCCACATCGCCGCCACCGATTGATTACAACCACGAGCAGCAACAGCACGGCGTATACAACGATGTTGGCATGAATGGTGGAGGCTACGGCCACACGAGCAATTATGGCCATGGCAGCAATTACGGCCACGCCAGCAATTACGGCCATACCAGCAGCTTCGGGCGTCGCAACTTCTCACCCCAGTCTCCTGGTGAAGGAAAGGAGAATTTCGGCGACGGCCTCTCGCGCTCCGGTTCTCGCAGCAGCAAACTTTCGCCACTGCGCCGCGGTGGCTCTGGCAGTGGCATGTCTAGTCACTCTGGCTCTGGATACGGTGGCCGCGCTAGCCCGGCGCTTGGCGGCGAGGATCGGGAGTATGGCGCTGGTAGCGGCAGAATGAGTAGCGCCGCCGGAGTGGGAAGCGGCAATGGTGCGGAGAGCTGGAAGCGAGCTGCGGAGGTCACGCAGAATTTGAAGGCCAGAATTGAGCTCATGAAGGCAAGTTCCCGTTGATCCAAACTGATCTTGGAGAGTCCATGACTAACTGACGACTTTGATTAGGCCAAGCAAGGGCTCGCGAGGCAGCAATCGCAACATTAAAGGACCTGCCATGTACTGTTGATCGGCTCCCGCTAGCGCTCGCCAGTTCTCAGCCTCAAAGCGGGGAACGAGGATGGCGGGAAAAGAAGTATTGGTTTGACTGTTCAGGACGACATGAATTACGACAAGTGTTTTCCTGAGCGGGACTTTTGGCTTTTTGATTTTTAGTTTTATTCATCCGTGTCTCGCGTGTACCATTTTTTTGTTTTTTAAACATCCAGAGATATTCAAACAGTCGCGGAAAAGGCTGTGGAGCATGAGATACCAGGCGTTCCGGCAGATCAGGGAGTTTGTGTGGGGTTGAGGTGGCACAAGGTGGGAAAAGAAAGGACGTGAATGGCTTCCTCTTTTTGCCTTTCAAAACTTTGTACAACAAATCAACACTTCACAAACATTTCAGAGTTTTTTAAGGTTTTGCCGAGTGTCTCTTTGAGTTTTCCAAGTTGGCTCCTTCTGCTATTTGCTTTTCCAAACTATTCTTTTTTCCATTTCACTCGGGGTGGTGGGGTTTGGACTGGGGGTGTTCGGCTGGTCTGCCTTTGGTGGTAGCTCTTTCTCAAAAAAGGGTGCAGGCTTATACGCCGTTAATCAATGCGCTAAGTACAAACTCTTGCTTTTTCTGCCGTTCTGGTGTTGACAGTCGGGTTCTTCCGTCGCGACATATTTGTGACGTCGTGCTCTGCCGTTTCACACATGTCAGCTGTCGGAAGGAAACCGTGTCTCCGGGCGTTCGGAACTAGGTACTGTCAATCATGCACTGCCACATGGGTTAGAACGGCGTGACGGTTGTCCGCGCTGGTGATCCAGATGGGGGTGGTGTGGTAGACACCGTCGTGGGCCCAGAGCCGAGGGCTCATGATGATCCTTTCTGGAAGACGAAAGGCTAAACCAGGTGAGGCTATGTAACCCAGACCTATGGGGAGAGGTGGGAGCAGACATCAGTGTGAAGAGAGTAATAATAATGACGTTAGTCCCTCCCGGCCTGCAAGGGGAAAGAAGAAGTATGGTAACATCCGATGCTACGCGACCGCGTTGCTGGGAAAAAAAATCAGGCGTTGAGGTGAGGTGACCCTATTGTATGGTACGCTAGAGAATCGTCCGATCTAAAACTGTCAGCTTGTTTGTCTTTTCGGGGCCGCCGTATGTCATCTTGGGACCGGAACTTGGTTTCCAAGTACCAAAGTCCCTAGCACTCGCTTCGAATAACGATGTGTTAGGGTCAGGCGTCTACCAGGTAAATTGCAAGTGAATCAGGGTATGCGGGCACTTATTTTTTTTTTCTTCTCTCGCCGAGGCTCTGGGAAGCTGATTTAGCTCGGTAGTAGAGACGGTCTAGGCGTTCTACTTTTTTGCCGTTGCCGTGAGACGTTGACCCAAGCTGGTGGTAAAGGGTGTGAGTTAGGCTGTTCTTCGTTTTTCGCCGCTGTTGTGGGACGTTGACCCATGCCGGTGGTAGAGAACGTGATGTTTATTCAAGGTTTGTAGGAAGATCAAGCTCTTATTATTTTGATATCTATGTATGGTGATACCGTGGGAGGACATATATACAGTGCCTCCAAATGTGTTCTTTGAGCCCATGGGAATGGGAGATGATAATTAACAGATTAAAGTCTAGAGAATCAAAAAAAAATTGGTCTCCCAAAACGCCAACGCTTGATGTTCTGAGCGTACGCATCAATAGTAGGGACGGCTAAGAGAACGAAAGAGAAGAAGGACATCTATCCTTTGGCCTGTACATGACGAATGCCATTACCATTAGTAGTAAATGCCTCCCGACTTGCGACATGCCGTCTTGGAAGGTGCAGAAGAGACGGTGGTTGAGATTGTGATGCTGCATCGTTGTTAGCCTTGACACGAGGTCACTGATTGTGAAGGAATACATACGAGACAGTATGGACCTTTGACGAGGTGACTTTTGCAATACTGTAGGTGGTTCTGGTCTTCGTCGGCGTGGGAAGGGTGACAGTCGTCATGACGAAGGTCTTGCCGCTCTGAACAGTGATCGGGGGAGGAGTGACGGTGATGCTGGAAGTGATGGTAGCTATTGCCAGTTCGTTAGCCCAGTGTTTAGACTTCAGATACAGATGTCCAGCTTACCAACAACAGTGCCCGTTATAGGAGCAGCAGTGGAATAGGCGGTGCTGGTCACAAACTTGTCGGTGTTCTGCTCCGTTACAGTCAGCGGCTGGGCGTCGGGAGCACGCTTGTCCAGCTCGGCAGCATCGCGCAGACGCTCCGAACGCTCCTGGAGCCACTGCTCGCGGTTCGCCTCAATATCAGCAATTGGATCGCGCGCATAACGGAACTTGGCAGAACGCGGAGCACCGGTGGGCCCGGGGACACCGGCGGCAGAGACAGCCGATTTTACGATGGACTGAGCAGCAGGTTTGTTGGGCCAGATTTTGATAATGGGGTCCTGCGTCGCCTGACGCTGTGGCAAATGGCAGGACGCGGTCTTGGTCTTGATGACTTTGGTCACTGTAACGGAAAACTTCGGAATCGTAATGGTGCCAAGGTTGACGGTCTTGGTCACGGTAGTAGGGGGCGGAGTAATGGTGCTGGTTTTCGAGACGGTGATTTTGGGCACGGTGGTGGTGCTAGGCGGAAGGGTGGTGGTTTGAGTGTTGGTGGTAGTGGTCGTGACGTTCAAAATTGGTGTGATCGTCGACGAGACCAGTACAGTAGGCGTGGCAGTGATTGTTGATTGCGTCCCAACGGTCAAGGCGAAATCTCTCTGGTAAGCAATGGGTTCGCCATCCGCGCCATTGTTGCTAATGACAAGGATGGACCAATCACCCGACTCGAGTTGGCTCTTAAGCTTGGGGCTATAATAGATGAGCAGGGTGTCATGCATACGGAAGTTTCTCTAGGCATACCATGTCGACATCTGATCCGTGTCATCGGGTGTCAGAGGCGTTTCAGTGCATTCAACCTGATCGCCCTGGGGATCAACCAGGATGTTGGTCGAATTGTCTTTTTGGCAGCCTGGGTGCGTATGTCAGTCAACAAATTCGGCGTTTTTAAGGAAGGCGTGCTACCTGAGAACTCCTGCACGAAGGTGAAGGGGTCCTGAGACAAGACGTTCTGAAAGTAAACACCGCCCCCTTGAAAGTCCATTCCATACGACTGGCAGCCTCCTATCAGGGTCTTGCCGGAGTCTGGGTCGCCAGCCAGAGCACTGTGAGCAACAAAGCTCAGGACTGCAGCTAAAGAAAGTGGGCGAGGCATGTTTGAGAAGGCAAGATGGGTGACAAGAGTTCAGTGTATGAAGGCAAGTAGAAAGAATGCTTGATGATGAGAGAGGATACATGGACGGGCTGAGGGAGCCTTATACTTTGAAGTGACCGACATCATTCGGCATACGGCAGCAACCACATGGTCTGAGAACCCGATCCCGATGGTAACGGGCATGACGGCTCAGCAGGCAGCCTTACGAGCCGAAGTCCCAAGGCGGAGCTGATAGCGGGACTTGTCCACATGGTGCCTTGCCCAAGTGGTTAGCTCGTTCCAGGGATGCGGGTGCCGTGCCATTGGCATGGCTGCAAGAATGGGGAAATCCGAGGCCAAGCAGGCTACGGCAAGAGGCTCAACGAGCATGGTCCGAATATAGAAACCGGCAGACGGTACGTATTGCGGGCAAGCGAGAAAGCCACCAACCGCGGCGTATTGGAGCCCCAGAATGGAGCATTAGCCCGGTCGGGAGGCGGCTGTGACGATGGGCTTGAGCAGCGGAGAAGAGCACGTGGGATTCTGGGCCCTGTGTGGGCCGTGGAAATAATAGCTCCGAGGAGACTCTTTTGGTTGCTCCGTGAGCCATCTGACGATACCAATGTTGTTTGGAAGGCTAAGGCCAAGCGGGAGGATTCTGGCGTGGGATGGAGGCTCGAGCAAGCGGCTGCCAGCTCTCGTATCTTTTCGGACGTGGTAGGCGGGGAGCCAGACGGCGAGCGGTGAGGGCCTTGCCATGCAGCATTATTGGCCCAGGGAGCTGCAGAATGTAGCACGATGCTAAACTTAGCCGGCAGGCTGTCTCTGAAGATCAATCCAACGTGCGGGGTCGCATCTGGGTGAGCGGCCATGATTGGGGAGCGGCGAGGATCAGCAGCTCCTAGGGCTGACAGCTGGGTGGAAGGTTAGCGAGCTGCGGCGGACCGGTGGATCACGGTGGATGACGATGGCTGCGAGGTCGAGGCTCGGGCGGTGGGTTTTTCGGTTGAGAGAGCCAAATTTGGAACGACCGACTCTCGCTCTCCCGCTCTCCCGCTCCACCGGCTTCCCGACATGAACACCATCCACGTACGTCGACATCATGCATGCCACTTCTGGCGCACCACCAAATCTCCACTGCAGCTCGTACATTGACTGAGTACAGCCCTCCTGATGACTTGTGCATGCGCTCACCCGTTTATCACTGCTGCAGTACCACCCGGCTGCCGTTGCTCAACATTTCGTCTGGAATCTCGGAATTTCCAGCTGTGGCGCATGTCAAATGTGGGTCAGAGAAGAGCCATGCTTTTGGGAACCCGTCAGCCGCGCCAGCAACTAGCTGCAACCATGTTCGGTCCCGATAGTTTCCTGTTTGAGCTGTCAATTCTTCGCTTCGCGGCCACTACCGAACGCTTGCATGGCTGTCCCCATGCTGCTCTACTCTAGTCTTGCCTCGATGGTTTCCTCGCTGTGTTTCTTGAGGTTAATTTCTGGCTCATTCCGTCCATCTAATCTCTTTCGTCTTAATCGTCTGTCTTTCACGTGTATAAATCTACTCTTCCCTCATATTTGGTTTCTCACCAACGCTCGTTCCTCTCAAAATTTGCTCAATCTTTCTCTCCGACCCATCATGCGTCTTACTACCCTAGTCATAATATGGCTCTCGGGGTGCATTGCCCAGTCATTGGCCAACATCCCCGACGAGCTACGCCTCTGGGGCGAGGATGGGCCTGCCGGCAATAACATGGCCACTGTGACTAAGCGTCAAGCAACATCGTCCAGCACCAGGGCCGCCGACTCTCAGTGCACCAACGGCCCCAAGAACAGAGCCTGCTGGTCCAATGGCTATTCCATCGCCACTGACTTCGACGCCAAATTTCCCACCACCGGCAAGACTGTTCAGTACCAATTGACCATCGACAACCACACTTGCAGCCCAGACGGAGGTCCTAGCCGCCCATGCTTGATGTTCAACAATGCTATTCCCGGCCCCACGCTGTTTGCCAACTGGGGAGATGTCATCTCCGTCACTGTCAAGAATAACATGAAAGACAACGGCACCAGCGTCCACTGGCACGGCGTTCGCCAGCTGAACTCGAATACCCAAGACGGCGTCAACGGCATCACCGAATGCCCTCTTGCACCTGGAGACACAAAGACATACACCTTCCAGGCTACACAATTTGGCACAAGTTGGTTTCATAGCCATTTCTCCTCGCAGTATGGCGACGGAGCTGTTGGCCAGCTGGTCATCAACGGCCCTGCTTCTGCCAACTATGACGAAGACCTTGGTACCTACACTGTGACGGATTGGTACTACAGGACTGCCTTCCAGATTGAAGACAATTTCGATACAGCCCTCCAGGCCGGTCAGCCTGGCCCTGCTGGCGACACGATCCTTGTGAATGGAACCATGAAGACGCCTGATGGTACAGCTGGTAAATATAGCAGGGTTTCGGGACTCGTCCCCGGAAAGAAGTACCGCCTACGCCTTATTAATATCTCTGTTGACAACAATATCCGCGTCAGCCTTGATGGCCACCCATTTCAGGTCATCACTGGCGATTTTGTCCCCAGCAAGCCTTGGAATACCGACTGGATTCTCATGGCAATTGGCCAGCGCTACGATGTCATCTTCACTGCCAACCAGACAGTCGGCAATTACTGGTTCCGTGCCGAAGTCGTGGGCGCCTGCCGCAGCGGCAACAATTTCAGAGGTCGTGGTGTTTTCAGCTACCAAGGTGCTCCTGCTGGCGACCCCGCCGAAGTTGCTGTGACTGTGCCTGGGGACTGTACCGAGCCTCTTCCTGCGCCTTTCGTCCCCAACATCGTCCCAAAAGATGCTTTCACGAGCCAGGTGAAGTCCTTGGGCGTTGACTTGACCAGGGCCGACGTCACAACCAACCAACAGAACATAGTCTTCTGGGGTGTGAACATGACAGCCATCAGCATTGACTGGGAGAAGCCAACAATGCAGTACATTATGGATAAGAACACCAGCTATCCACCAGTGTACAACCTGATCGAACTCCCCAAGGAAAATATTGTGAGTATCCATCCAAGGCTTCCAGCTTGCATTGAGCTGACAACGGCTATAGTGGACATACTGGATCATCCAAGAGACTCCCAACACTCCGCCAATTCCGCACCCGATTCACTTGCACGGTATTTTAGCAAAGCCTCAAGGTCTGCATACTTCAAACTAATTATCTTGTGCAGGCCATGATTTCTATATCCTCGGCAAAGGTGCCGGCGTCTTCGACATCAACACTTCGCCCAGCACGCTGAACTTCGACAACCCTACCCGCCGTGACACTTTACTGCTGCCAGGTGGCGGCTGGGTTGCGATGGCCTTCCCGACTGACAACCCCGGCGCCTGGTTGATGCATTGCCACATCGTGAGTACTTGAACCGGAATTGATGCTGTTGAACATTCAACTAATGCAGTTATTCTTACAGGCATGGCACATCAGCGAGGGTCTCGGTGTTCAGTTCCTCGAGGCTAAGGATCAGATCAATTTGCCCGACAACGCCTGGAAGCAAACATGCCAGAAGTGGGACGATTACTGGACCACCTCGCCCTACCCTAAGCAGGATTCCGGTCTTTAAAAGGCAATTTGTTTCCAACTTATTCCATTTTTCCTATCTCCTTTGTCATTACCTCAGCCGCATCAGCGTCTCCCATTTTTCATTACCACAGATTCATCAGCCTTTTGGCTTCGAAGTTACACCGAAAAGACTTGCAGTAGACTCTTGTAAATTATATACTCTTCTGAAAATAAATCAGGCTTTTCCAAGGCTTATCTTTTGCCCCTGCCAACAGCTCCCAGATCCCTTGACCAAGCGCTCCCGTACCTGCCCCAGTCGGCTGAACCAGCCCCACACACCCGGGCATGCAACTCAAACATATGACAACAAAGCACCGCGCGTCCGCCCATTGCATGAAGTACTACGAACCGATGAACCGCATGAGCTGAACTCACCTCGCCTCTTCTTTCCGCCTTTCCCCCCCTCTCCCTTACCTCGTGCCCCAGTACACAGCCCTGTCTGCGCTCGAATCCTAGCCACTTGACTGCCGATTTCTGGCCCTACCCGGTCACCGAAAAAGTGCATCCAGCCGACTCGGAATTCCCGGCACGAAAACAGGAACGCGCGGCTGAGATTGCACGACCTATGCATGTAAGCTTGTTTTTTCGTCTATGACGGGTAGGGGCAGTAACTGGATGCACAAGATGGGGGCTTGCATTAAGTTCCATCATTTTGGGAACAACAAGGTTTGTTGAGAGTATGGATGACGGCTTTAGAAGAAACAAAAAGTCAGAGACTTTGCAGGTAGGTACCACATTTTTGCTTGTGCCTTAAAAGTCTTTTTTTTTTTTTTTTTCACGCCATTTCGGGCATTTGTGTAGATCTGAGTTCTTTTTTTAATTTTTGAGTTAAGCAGATGCTTTTTTTTTTTTTTTTTTTTTTTTGGTTTGCTTCAGCTGCGCTCTGCTTTTTCGGGGAATGTGAAATATTGTGGAGCTACGTTGCGTGAAGTGACAGGCGCCAGTGGCGTGTGAGACACGTGCGGGATCTTTCGGGGCGGGAAGCGGAGGGATCGTTTTGTACCACGGTGAGTTGAGGATTTAGGCGCTGGCTTTCCCCTTTCGGCTTGCGCGGGAGGCCTGTTGATGTTGTGGATGTGGCGCAGCGGTTGGGTGCGATGGCGTGGCGGTTGATTATTTGGCTTGGGGCTGAGTGAATATGACAGATACAAGATCGTTCTTGGCTTGGATGGAAATGGCTTATCGAGATCAACTGAAGAACCGGGCATGGGTAATTCAGAGCGAGTGTTTGAAGCTGATTGAGTTGAATTCCCCTTCGCGGGCTTTTGGTCTATGTATGACTTTTGGGCTACTCTTACATTCCGAACGAGTTATCATTGGGGCTTTTCCTGATTGCAAGGTCTCCAATGTCTTACTCCTCAGCGGATATCTCCCGTCGGGCCTTTACAAGCAACTCCTACGCCAACAACGGCGGTTCTGACGTGGCTGATGACAGAGGATGGCGTGCCAGAGCAGAATATGAAAAAACAAAACAAAAAAGTGAAAAATAACCTGAGAAAAGAAAAGGGTGCAGTTTTCTTGGCAGGGACAGCTCGTGTCATCGGAGAGGGCGTTTTACGGCAAGGGAGATCCGAAAGCTGTACAGTGAGGCTGCAAGAAGCGCCCCGGCCGGGTCTCCTCCAATTTCCATTGCACATCTAATAGTCGACTCCGACGACGCCCTCCAAAAAGCCCTCGGTGTCTTCCACATGCCGCACCAGGTCCTCAATGGTGCAAACCTTGATACCCCACCGCTTGCCAAAAGCCAAGCACTCATCCCTCCTCATCATGCCGCCACCAACGCGCTCCGGAATGCCCTCAATCTCCTCGCCATCAGTGATGAGCTCACAGATGACGCCCACCTCGGGCAGCTTCGACAGCCGGCACAGCTCCGTCGCAGCCTCGGTGTGACCGCGCCTCTGCCTGATGCCTCCATCCCTCGACTGCAGCGGCAGAATATGTCCGGGCCTCCTGAAGTCGTCGGCTTTGGTGTTTTCGTCGGCGAGCAGGCGGCACGTCACGCTGCGGTCGGTGGCGGAGATGCCGGTGGAGATGCCGTGGGCGGCGGCGGCGTCGACCGAGACGGCGTAGGCGGTGCGGTTCGGGTCCGCGTTGTCGACGACCATCTGTGGCAGGGCGAGGGCCTTGGCGCGCGCGCCCGTCAACGGCGCGCATAGGTAGCCGGATGTGTAGCGGATCATGAAGGCCGCCTTGGCCGGGGTGAAGGCTGAGGCGGCGATGATGAGGTCGCCCTCATTTTCGCGCGAAGGCGAGTCGAGCACGATGACGAATTCGCCGCGGGCTGCGTGTAAGAGCGCGCGCGCGCTTGTCAGAAGGGTGCGATAGAAGGGCGTAGCGGAAAGTGTGGTCGGAGAAAGGGAGGGGAAGAGGTGGGCGCACCGAATGCCTCTATCACGGCCGGAATAGGGTCGAAGGCGGGATGCGCGGCGGCGCCATTGGTGGCGGGCGCAGTGGTTGCGGTCGTCGCCATTTGGCTGGAGGGTTGCGGGCAGGAGGATTATTGCACGGCTTCGGATATGTACGTCTGAGAGATTTCGGCGGGGTGGTGTTCTCGACGATGTTGTAATCCAGGCACGGCCCACCTTCGGTGCTGTTGCTTATGAGAGCCGGCGTAACTTTTTTGTCAGCGTGCAGAACGACGGCGAAGGTCGCGGAGGAAGGCAAAGGAGTGCGGATGCGGAGAAGCAAGAGGAGGTGCTGCGCTCAGGACAGCAGTGGTGGAGCATGTTCACGGTCGAGTCATTCCCCGAAAGCAGACGGCGACCCACGACCGACACCGACAAACCCCTCTTCACACTTCCGCTCACTCCCGCCTCCGCCTCCGCCGGCTTCCCGCAGCTCGCCGTTTGTCGGCCTCGGCCCATCTCCCGATAAAGTCCCCGACTTTTTCTGTACCCGAAAGTGAAAGGGCCGGAGGGTCAGGTAAAGGCTGATGACACCAGGCCTGACCAATGCTGAACATCGAAGTTAATACAGCAAGACCAGATGACGGAAAGCTGTAAAATCATACCCGCGCATGAAGTAGAGCCTCTACGTTGACTAGAAGAGGGCAACCCCTATTAGAGCCAAAAGCTGTTGAAGGCCGCCTTGATTGTAAGGAATAATCACCAGGTACATGTCTTTTGAGTCCAAATTGGGCTGATTCTATGTCTGGTATTAGCCTCAGGTCCGGACGAGTGCTTCAACTCCCTACTACACCTTGCATCAGATGACTTGCGCCAGCCAAGATCTCGTCAGTCGGCCCGTCAAACAAGCAATGACCTAAAGAGCGTTCAGTAGCATGAAGCGGAAGTCTGAAAGCGCAGATGCAGCATTGGGGAGGAGTCAAGTGGGTGAGTAGCATAATAATATACTGATGGCAACTACTTTGCAGAGAGATGGTGATCATTTCGTGGTGTTGAGAGGCGCAGCGTCGATCGCCTTGTTTTGACGGCTGCCCGATGACGTAGAAGTGGCTGCTTTAATTGCCCGTGTCTTGAACCCTGACAATTGCATGTCAACACTGCTATTTCCGCCATCGCCTTGGCTCTTCTCTTCCCACGGCTCGCACTTGAGCTTCCGGACCATGTTACGACGCTCCTCTACCCGCAACCTATTTAGCACCTGAAAAGCTACACGCGCGCAATCATGCAGCCCCGGCTCCTCCATTCCCTTGTACGCGCAGCGCCCGCCGCCAGGACCCCTGCCTTGTCGTCGTCACCACTACGCACCTCCTTTCTCTGCGCTTCGCCGAAATCGCCCTTACCAACTCTCACTATTTGCAATCGCCCGAGAGCATTTAGTTCTACACCACGCGCGCTCGTCAAGGATAGATCAGGCTCAAGCTCGAATTCGCAGCCGGCGCGCGACCTGAACAATGATATCACTGACGAGGAGGTGCAAGACTTCGATCGGAAAGTCGCCGAGGACAAGGGAAAGCAGATTCGCACACCGTGGCACCGCGAAGGCGCGGACACGCCTCCAGTCGGCCGTTTGCGCTCCGCTGGCGCCATGACGAAGGGTACGCTGCTTCAATGTTGAACTGTGGACGACATTCGCTCTAACTCGCTGCTAGGCAAACTCCTTACAACGCCCAGCCGCATGCTGAAGCTCATCCTCCCCCTCACCACAAAAGACTACAACACTGACCGCAAGGACATCGAGCCACTTGCGCTCCTCGTACACCCACAGCAACCGCTGTCTTACCTTGAACGTCTGATCCAGTCCGAACTTCCCACAATCAAGAAGGATGACAAGGATAAGATCCCCGAGGTTCACTTCCGCGCAGAGGACTCTCAACAGGACAAAATGGATCCAGTGAAGAAGACGCCGGTTCAGGATCCCAAGCAGGACCATAAGAAAGCGGACCATGACGCCCTAGAGCCACCTGACGAGATGAAAATCGACGGCGTCACCCACAAAACTGGCAAGCTGAACCGCAAGACGGTGGAAGAGGTATGGATCAATTGGGAACTACCTACGTTCAGCCTAAACTGACTCTAAGAACACCAGGCAGCCATGCTTCGTGGTGGCAAAGGCGAGGGCGGAGTGGAATCGTACAGCGGTCTCGGCCACGAAGCACGCACGGATGCCGAAGAAGAGCGACGCTTCGTGCGCTGGTCCAAGTCCACGGAAATTGGAGACTTCATTCGGGACGCTGCGCGTGGCCAGGAATTCGCCGTTGAGATTGAGGGCGCACCGGAAGACATCCGCATCGGCGTCCCCAGCTTCAATGATCGCACTTACTACCTGCGCATGCGGTTGCGCTCGTCAAGCAAGAAGCTTGCTTCAATGGCAAGTGTGAAGAAAGAGTGCGACCATCTGGCACACAAGGGAGCGCAGCGCGTTGCCATGGGTGGGCTCGGTCTTGTCGTTGCATGGTGGGCAACTGTCTACAAGCTCACGTTCGGTACTGACCTGGGGTGGGACGTCATGGAGCCCGTTACCGTGAGTTACTTCATTTTTAGCCCGACAAGCACAACACTAACATATTTACCTCCAGTATCTCGTGGGTCTCAGCACTTTGATTGGTGGTTACGTGTGGTTCCTGTACCACAATCGTGAAGCATCCTACAAGTCGGCCATGAACATCACCATTTCCCGCCGCCAATCCAAGCTATACAACGAAAAGGGCTTCGACCTGGAGAAATGGCAGAGCCTGATCGAGGACGCAAATGCGCTTCGTAAGGAGATCAAGATGGTTGCGGATGAGTACGACGTCGAGTGGGACGAGATGCAAGATGAGAAGTACGACTCGGTCGTCGAGGCCCTCCGCAAGGACCGAAGGAAGAAGGAGAATGGTGGTAATGGGAAGAATAGAAAAGACGGAGACGAAGATGACGACTGAGCTTGTTTGTTGTAGAAGCTAATAAGCGTTGCTGTACATATTTCGTAGACGGCACCGGCAGTTACAGGTGAAATTAGAACTAGAGCTAATATGAAATGTAGTACATATACATACATCCATGCTAAGGATTAAAAGAGGAGGAGCGAAGGTAGGGGATGTACTCAAGCACGATCATCAGCAGTGATAGCATGATGCTGACCAGGTAGTAGTTAAGGTAGACGACGGGGTACTGTATTCTCGTACCTCATACAACACGTCTTATGTCTGAAAAGTGAGCCCTTTATGAATACCACAGTCAGTCGAAAAGGAAATGACAGGACGAATACCCCAACTAAAGCCAAGCACTTTCGTCGATGGATAAATGAAGCAGCCATCAGGATGGCTTCAGCATATATGTATGTGCACCTCTATGTCCGGTTGATAGCTTCAATTCTGACACTCTGACAAGCATCGGCCAACACGAAGGTTACATAGCAAACACCATGCCTCTCGACAGCGCCATAGAGTACAGCAGCCAGAAACTTAACAAGGGTACGTCAGAAGAAGGTGAAAGTTTAACATACAACGAACCCAGCGTGAGTATTCCTTTGCAGCAACATCCCTGTGCAGTGGCTCGTAGCCGGCTCGCGCATTGCGCTTGATCAGCTGCAGCGTTCCGAATTCCGTTGGTTCTGAAATTCCGTCGATCGTTCTGGAGCCCGTACTTAGTTTTTGTTTCCTCCCAGGCCGGTAGGTCTTTCTCTGCGATGTTCCTTCTCTTTCATCATGGCCGGCTGCGGGCACATGATCAACCTTGGCTTGGCTTCAGTGGGCAGACAGCACTTCACTCCATCAGGGCGTCCCCTTTTCCGATCCAACGCTCAATGCCCTCACCAGGAAACGATGCCGTAAAAGCGGAACGAACACGCAACCAAAGAAACAGCAACCTCGGCCCTTTCAAAGCTCGACTTTCCTAAGCCTCAGCTTCATCCCATTCAACGGCTTCGTCGTCACCACCCTCGCAGGAACATCCTCCTCCCCCATCGCCAGCGCCCACTCAAACGCCGCCACCAACGCCCGCAACTCCGCCTGCGCAAACCGCTGCCCAACGCAGCTGCGCGGCCCGTGCAGGAAGGTCAAGAGGCAGTAGTTGCTCCCACTAGCGCCACCATGGTTATTGGCGCGCCCGTTGTCGTCGAGCCAGCGGCCGGGATTGGACGCCTCGGCGTCGGCGCCCCAGAGCTGGGGCGAGCGGTTGATGGCCCACGGCACGAGCAGCACCTGCGTGCCCTTTGGCACGGGCTGGCCGCAGATGTGCGTGTCGCGGACGGCGTCGCGCGCGGTGACGGGCACGGAGGGGTAGAGGCGCGTGGCTTCGCTGCAGACGGCGTGGAGGCAGGGCATTCCTTCGAGCTTGTCGGCGAGTTCGGGGGAGAGGGTGGCGCGGATTTCGGCGCGGAGGCGGGATTGGGCGGCGGGGTGGGTGGCGAGGAGGTAGCTGACCCAGGTGAATGCGGACGAGGTGGTTTCGTGGCTGCTGGTTAGGATCGTCGGAGTGCTTCAGAGCGTTGAAGTCTTTACCAAGTGCGGCAAGGCCGATGATGTCCAGAGTCACCTTGGCAGACCAATGGTTGATCTCGACGACCGGGTCATCCTGAATCTCCGCATTCACGCCGTCGGTAAGAGCGACTGCCTTGGTCCAAAAGATCGGGTAGAGCTCTTTAACATGGCGGAAGCTGAAGGACGGCATGATGTTCTTACGCTGGATGCTGTGTTCGTCACCCTTGACGATGATCAGTCCATCACCGAGGATGCGGCGGAGAAGATTTATGAGCGCGGTGGGTCTCTCGAAGTCGTAGCTGTGGTGGACGAGTAAATCAGCGATGGTCTTCGGCTTCGTTGGGATGAGATGGTCGACATTGAAGAACCAACGGAATCGAATGAGGCCGTCTTTAGGGGTTGTCTTGATCCATGTCAAAAATTCACCTCCTGGGGGCTTGTTCATCACGACCAGACCATTGGAGATGATGGGATATTTTAGCTAACGATGTCAGCATAGGGGGAGCAGATATGCAGAAAGGGGCGTACTATGGCTTCTGGCAGATGCCGGAAAGGGCTCAACAGAAAAGGTTATATCAGAACTCTGTAGAAGGCCCATGCGAAGAAGTTGATGGCGACCAAAACCAAAACAATGGGAGTGAATGGAACGCCGAAGTTCTGCTCTGGAATGAACCATTTCATCAAAAGAACTTTAGGAACTGAAATAGAAGCGAGTCACACTGGGAGTGGGAGATCGATAGTCATGATGGAGGATTGTGTCTCTGTAGGCAGTTGTTTTGGAAACGACACGACAGCAGTGCTTCTATTGTTGCAGATGGACACATGTGATGAAACAAGACGGCCCAACGATGTCGCGGTCAGAATGAGATAACTCCTCACCACGCAACCCAATGGGCGCGACTAGAAGAGCTTGAAGGCTGCAAAATCCGGGGTAATGGTGCGGGTGACGAGGAGAAGAAGGTTTGATACTGTCGCAGAATGCATGCTTGAGATGCAAATAGTCCGTGACGTTCGCAGGCCGATTACATAATATTAGCACGTGATCTGGTGAGGCCGGCGCGCCTTTCCCATTTCGATCGCGTCTCTCCTCCCGAGACACACGACTCGATCTCTCCCTCCCCTCCATCCCAAAAGACGCTCGTCATCTCCCACATTCGACTCTTTAGCAAATATGGAGAACCGACAGCGAGCGAATCTCAAGAGACGGCCAGAATCTCCTTATCCCAAAAAACACTGCAAACGCGGCAAATCCGAGAACGTCGAGACAAGAGTCGACATCTCCGACCTCCCGGACGAACTTATCGAGGAAATCTTCAAATTCGCCAATATCTGTCCACCAGGACACCTCCCCATCGCAAAGGTCAGGCAGAAAAGAAGAGGTCGCACTCTATGGAGCGTCTGCTTGGTCAACAAGAGATTCAACAGAATTGCTGAGCCTTTGCTGTACTCGTATTACGCGGAGAAAGACTCAATAGCACGGCGTTCCTTTCTACGCCGGCTTGTGCAGAGCCCCGAGCATGCATCTCGTGTGCACAAAATGGTTGTTCGGCTCGAAGACAACATATTCGCCAGCCATCCCCACGAAAGTGGAGACATCGGCGACATTTTCGCCGCTGCAGCAGATGTGAACGACATCTTGTCCAAAGAGAGATGGCTTGCCGACCTAGCGATGGGTCGCCTCGAAGCTGAGGCAGCTCTTCTCCTGTCCCAAACACCGAACCTGGAGGAGCTCCACTTTGAGATCGACAAGAGCTTTGGGACCTTCTATGGCTGGACCCACCGGCTTGCCAGATGGATTGTTCAAACTCCCTCTGGAGACGGGCATCCTCGGCCATTCTCGAAGCTCCGCAGCCTTGTCATGGCTACAGAAGGTTATTTCCAGATGCTTTCTGTGCAGGACTTCCTGGGCCTTCCTTCTCTGCGTAACCTTGAGCTTTGGACGCCTGAAGCATCCGAAGAGGATGCCAGCGACTGGCCCCAAGGCGTCTCGAATCTGGAGACGCTGACAATTGGGCCTCGCGTGGTTGATCATGAATTCATCAAAGGGTTGCTTGCGTCTTGTAAAGCGCTGAAGAGCTTCACGTATGCCATCAGCCGCAACCTTCTCAACCAGGAAGAATGGAAGTACGAGGTAATAGACATGGACCCTTTGTACAAGGCTCTTCTGCGCCAGAAAGAAAACCTGGAGACGCTTAGTATCGAAGGGGACCGCACACAGCACCTCTTGTCCGAATGCTTCCACCTAAGCCGCTTCAGCAAGCTGAGGCACGTTAGCGTTTCCTTTGCAATGTTCATCACATTGGGAGGGCCTCGATGGGCGCCGCTTGAAGCCTTGCCAGGCTCTCTTGAAACGTTGCATCTGAACTGTTTCAGTGAGCACTGGCTCACCCTGTCGGCTTTCCTCTCTGATCTCGTTGATAACTACCGGGAGGAGTTTCCTAACTTCAAGCTTCTAGAGCTTCTCGTGGATAACTCGGCGTTCCACTTCATGCGCGACAAGCTTGATTTCCTTCCTAACCGGCTGATCTGGGCCGGCATAGAGCTGAGACTGGATGAAAGACCGAAGGGGGAGAATTTCTTGTACCTACAGCCTGAGCAGTCGACGCCTGGGACTTGCTCAGTGATATCAACCCTTTCGCCTGATGATCTGTCCAGGCAATCCAGCTCAGACAGCTCGATCCACAAATGGACCATGGCCATGCCTGAATGGTTTGATTCAGCTAGAAGAGCTTTGGCTTGATGAAGGAACAACTGGGCATATTGCGGAAACGAGGTCTAAATCCGATTAGAATTAGACAGCGGGCTAGTCCGTCTTCGGCATCCCGAAGTACTCATGGAAACACATCATGCCGAGCCACGGACTGCCGCAAGCGGCAATGGAGGCTCCAATTGCCTCTTTGGTGCAGGTGCTCGACCCCGTCCCCACACTCCACACTCCGCAACCAAGTTTTGGGTCTCACCCCCACCGCCAATTCCCCAAACCCCACAAAAAGGCCGGGTGTGAGCAGCGGCGCCCCGCGACATGGCGCAGATCCCGCCCGTCTTGTATCACTTGCCGACGTCCATTCTGCCTAAATGGCTGGCCAACGACCGACCCTCCCAACGTCATGCCGCGAATGAGGGCTTGTTCGGCAGCTGCGCCGAAACTCGGATGCTGTCGGTGCAAGGGATCGTCGCCGCAAACCCGGCGCTTGTCAGTTCGCACGCTTACGCTTTCTCGCTATAGGTTCGCTGCGCTTATTATCCCCGTAAATGCACAGGGCCTGGCGCGCGTTCGTAGCTGCCGGCCTTGTAAGATGTCAGGAAGAGCCTTTTTTTTGCGTGGGCCCATACTCGCGCAAATGACGTCCGCCGCCCTGCACACTTCGTCCTACCGTGCCCAGCATGCTATCTCCCGGCGGGGCGCGTGCTGATCTTCGGTATATAACCTACGCCTCAAGCCCTTGCCTTCAAAAGTGATGTTCGAGCCCGAGCCCTGGCCTTTTTTCTCTCCGGCGGCCCTCTACCTCTCTATACCCTACCGACGTGCCAATCCCTTGCCATCATGGTGCAAATCAATATGTTCGGTCGCGGCTGGAAGCTGCAGCTGGCCATCACGGCGGCTTGCTCCATGGCCTTTATCCTGTTTGGTATGGATTCATGGCGTACAGACCGTTGTCGGACAAATTTCTGATGAATGAAATAGGTTATGACCAAGGCGTCTTCTCCGGGATTGTCGGTAACGAAGACTTTCTGGAAACCATGAACCACCCGGACGATACTCTGCTGGGTATCATCGTTGCCGTTTATAATCTCGGGTGCTTCACGGGCTGCATCTCGGCCTTCTGCTTTGGAGAATATCTGGGGCGCCGCAGGGCTATGTGGGTTGCCATGGCATGGATCATTGTAAGCCGCCTGTCGCATCTGTCCGCTGCGATTGATCAGCTAATCTCGTGTCAGGTTGGTGGAGCACTTCAAACATCGGCATACTCGAGGGGACACATGATTGCTGCTCGTTTCATTACTGGCCTTGGAACCGGCCTCGAGACTTCGACGGTCCCAATGTGAGCTGAGGAACACTATAAACACCGTGGCAGCCACTGACAACCCGCAGGTATCAGGCAGAACTTTCTCACGCCCACAACCGAGGCAGGCTCGTCTGCAGTGAGCCCCTATTCGTCGGCGTTGGTATCGTTGCAGGTAAGCATAGAGCCCCTTCTAAAATTTATCCAATATCGAATACTGGCTAACTTCCACCTCAGCGTTCGTCACCCCTACTTCTCCCCTCCTCCTTCTTAACTAATATAACGGCTAGCTACTGGTTTGACTTTGGGATCAATTACGCCGGTGGCGAGATTGCGTGGAGACTGCCTATCGCCTGCCAACTCATCTTCGCTTTCGTGGTCGTCGTCCTCGTCTTCGGCCTTCCGGATTCTCCCCGTGATCTCTTCAACAAAGGCAGGCATGAAGAAGCTGTCAAGGTGCTTTGCGACGTTTTCGACAAAGAGCCCGACCACCCGGCCATCAAGAAGGAGAAGGCAGAGATCCTTCACGCGCTTTCTCTGGAGGGAGAGGGACAGAAGAGCTGGCTGCACATCTTCCAGCAAGACGAGGTTCAGACCGGAAAGCGCGTGTTGCTTGCGTACGGCATGCAATTCATGAACCAGGTTGGAGGTATCAACCTTGTCGTGTGAGTGACCGAAGAAAGGATCCACCTCCCCAAGGAGCTAGACCCTTACCCTTTAAGGCATTCCAATTCCAACTCAGGTACTGATTGATGCCTAGCTACTACGTCCCTACTGTGCTTGAGCAGAACGTCGGCATGACCCGCAACATGTCATTGCTTCTCGGTGGAGTGTATGGTTCCCCTTCGCTTTTTGCGTCTAACTCAGCTGACAAGTTCCTGCAGCATCCAAATCATGTTCCCACTCGGATCCATCGTCCCAGCATTGGGTGCAGACAAGCTCGGCCGCCGTCGACCGATGATATGGGGATCTTTCGGCTTGGGCATCTGCATGATGATGATCTCCATCTTGCTGAGCTTTAAGAACACCAGCATCGGAGCGACAACGGCCTCTGCTAGTGTTGCTTTCTTCTTCATTTACATGTTCATCTTTGGTGCCAGTGTCAACTGCATTCCATGGGTCTACGTTCCTGGTAAGCTTTGAGCCTTCCGAAAGGAGCTAAAATCGCAATCACTAACACCTAGACTATAGAAATCCTGCCTCTAAGAGCTAGAGCCCGTGGCACTGCCATCGGCATTTCTTCCAACTGGCTCTGGGTACGTACTTCAGAGAAGTCTCTCTGCCCTGTTCCCAACACCCTGCTAACCCTTTCCGCCCAGAACTTCGTCATCGTGATGATCACGCCCATCATCATCAACCGGCTCCAGTGGAAGGCGTACCTGATCTTCATGATCACCAACCTGCTCTTCGTCCCGCTCCTCTACTTCTGCTACCCGGAGACGGCGCAGCTCACGCTCGAGGAGATGGACCTGCTCTACACCACAAAGGGAGAGAACCCCATCAAGATCAGCAAGCGCATCAGGAGGGAGAAGGCCATGGGCATTCGGGCGCTGGAGGCGGGCTCGTCGAACGAGGCGGTCAGCACCACGGAGAAGGAAGGGGAGGAGCGGCCGGCGCATCATCACGAGACTGTGGAGGTGAAGTGAAAGGGTTCGCCGTGGTAATGGGGGTGATTGGTTGTTGGGGCGCTGTGGATGAAATGTTTAATTGATGAAGCTATACCACGTTTCCTGAGCAGAACATGCTATGTATGCCCGCTGATGTTGGAGCTGGAAGGTGAATCACCATGACCACTTCAATGTGGCGGTTCGAATACGCACCAAGCCAATAACTTTAGCCAATATACCACAGTGCTCACGACCATATGAGGGAGTTACTTTAGGAATAGGATCTTGCTATGCACGACCTGCTACGCCTGTGCATCTTACCAGGTCGAAATTCGTACCATATCTTGAAGCTGAAAAAAGAAAATATTATCCGCCAGAAAACGGGTAATTTAAGCCCCTATCACTCATCCTCCAACTCGTCCTACTCCATATACTCGTCCAGAATCAGCCCATCCAGCCCATCCTCATCCTCTTCATCGTGCTCGTAGAACCTGTCGTGAAGCTTCTTGGACGCCGCACTAGCGGCCTTCATGCGGCCCTCCGCTTCCAGGTCCACGGGCTTCGACAGGCAGCAGATCAACTGGTGACCTAGCTTGGAGCCACCCGGGGTGTACTCCGGTCTGATAGCGCGGTGCTTTTTGGTTTGAGTCTCGGGAATGGTGGGTTCTATTTTGCACTACTGTAAGCTTAGTTACCCATAGGTACTTACGAAATATTTACCCTTGCGCTTCTCGAGCTTATAAGTACTAGACGCCTTGGCCTTCCTCTCAGGGGCCTTCTCGTCGGCAGAGGCTTTTCCGGTAGTGGTCTTGATGTCGCCCTTGTCATCGGACGTTTCGTTTTCGACTACATCTTATTAGTGTACGGCCGTAGCAGCTTAGCATTAAGTGACACATACTGTCTGAGATCTCGTTGCAAATGGCAACGAGATTAATCTTTCCATCGTCCCTCAACTTGACAGCCTGCAAAAAGCGGCGGAATTAATTATCGCCTAAGTATCAAGCCCCTAGTATCATATTCCGGCAAATAATATTTACCTCGCGCAAGGCCTTGCTTACAGGCGGCGCACGATTGAGGAGCGCCACGAGGCGGCGTGGCCCCAACTCAAACAACGCATCGGGAATTTGACCATCGGAAGCATCTGTGAGTATATTAGTAGAGATCATGAGCCCGATGGAGCTGGTATTATACTCAGACTTAACAGTAAGGATGAAAGCTTCAAGGGCGTCGTCGGGATGTCCGTGGTCTTTGATGGCGCGGAACAGGCAGAGGCCCTTTGCAACGTTGGGTAAGCTAAGGACATGGACAAGCATATAGCTTTCATACCTTTCCGTCCGGGTCTGCAGAGCGGTCCGCCATAGCGGACCGTTGTCGGTGGTAGGTTTTGTGGGTTGAGGATGTTCTGCAGGGAGGAGGGAGGAGGCAGTGGATGTTAAACTGATGGAGCGCAAAGAAGGTGTTTATATTTGTTTTCTTCAAAGGCTCGCAGAGGAGGCATATGAATGATTACAACACGCATTAAGCCAAAAGGAGTAAGTAGAAGATGCTGGAAGGCCAGATGCGCGGAGGCGCCAAAGATACTGGATGGTAAACAGGTGGAGGTGCAGAGTTGTCAAAGAGGGTGTATTCGCAAAGAAAAGAAGACGCAGAGGAGGATCTGTAAGCCGGGCCCTGGCTTACAGAATCGCTGCGCACAACCGGCGAAGCGGTGCGCTCATGCCCTGATAATAAGCGCGAAAAAGGTGATTGTATTGTCTATAAAGATGCACTTTCTCCATGACCGCGGGGGGTTGGATTGAGTTGGAGTACCCTTCATGCACATTTCTCTTTTTTTGTGTGTCACTGCGTCAATGAGTAACGGTAAATAGAGTGGTACGGCACTTAAATATTGCTGGTATATATACCTTCGCATTTGCATAGCTGAACCCTCACTAAGAAATAATAGTGTGACACAAGGCCGCCCGGGTCACTTAGGCAGTGCACCATGTCTCCACCCAACGATTGTACGTCACATCGGACAGCCATCCTTTGTGTGTTCCATTTCGGTTCTCCCGGCTGGTTCGGAATAAGGCTGAAAGGATGCGCGGAGGACTTTTGTGTACCTATGATATTGTTCCCCACGGAGTCGTTTCTAAGACATACCGGGCGACACAGTTGCCGGTGAAAGGGCTGTGCCTCAGAGTGTCTGGTGCCACCTCTACTGGCTGCGCTAGCCGTCTCTCGTATCCATACGATGACGGAGATAATGTTTGGAACTTGGTGAGTTATATAGACGGGCCGCACTGCCAAAGAGAAAGGTTCGTATACTATTAATGAGACAGGCCATGACTTCCAAACTCACATTCGGCAGGTAGCAGGATCATAAAAAACTCTCCGCCAAAACAACAACATTCATGCATGACGACAGTGTAGCCGCTGCCTTGCATGGCCGTTCCTGTTGCGGGGAAGCCGCAGCTCCACGGCGATGATCAGCAGTGAATCGACAGGGCGACCTTCCCAATTGCGCCAGGCACGCGAGAAAAGCCAAAGCACGGCGCAGCGGCCACAAGGCCGCGTTTCAAGAGGCCGTTCAGGTGGCGTGCTTGATTGGACACTGCCGCCGGTTTCAAGTTTCACAAGCGCCGACCGCCCGCCAATCGCCCGACAAGCCTTTGGACTTCCATGTACTATCACCACCCACCGCGCTTCAGAGGCTGAAAATGGGCAAGCCACCACCCCCAAGCAGGCGCCCGGGTCAGGGTCGTGCGGCCCGAGGCATGTGCCAAGGGTCGTGCCTTGCTATATACAAAAGCCCCCTCACCCGCCCGTCTCTCCTTCTCCCGCCAGGTGACTGACATTGCCAAGCGTCGTGTCACCCTCGACTTCCATTCTTCCTATTGTTAATGTTTGCCTAGGCCAAACACTTCTTTCCTTTGCTCTTCACTTCTTTTACTTTCTTGCTGCCTTTTCTTCCGCCGCTCACACCAAAACCCTCTCTTCCCTTACATTCTCTCCGTCACGTTCAAAAAACAAACCACGAACAACACGAACCGCCGACCATGAGAGCCAACTACGCCTGGCAGTGCGCCTTGATGGCAACCGCCCTTCTCACTCCCTTCGTCCATGGCGTCGGCATGGCCCTCACAGTCGACGACCCCAGTACGCTCAACCCTTTCTCCATTCATGTCCGTACAACATTCTAACCACACAACAGCCTCAATCAAGACGGCCGCCGCCATCGCCGCCAACGGCCTCATGAAGCTCTACGTCAACAACGCCACGGGCATCGCCGCCATAAACGTCGGCACCTTCGCCAAGCCCATCTACTGGTGGGAGGCCGGCGCCGTCTGGGGCGGCCTGGTCGACTACTGGGCGTACACGGGCGACGCCCGCTACGTCGGCACCACGGCGCAGGCGCTGCTGGCGCAAAAGGGCCCCGCCAACGACTTCATGAATGTCGAGTGGGAGAAGGAGCTCGTAAGTCCCCCCAAGTTCCGGCCAGAAAAGCTGTACATAAGAGACTTTTTGCGGGAGACTGACTGGAAGACATAAAAGGGCAACGACGACCAAGTCTTCTGGGCCCTGGCGGCCATGTCGGCAGCCGAGCAAAACTTCCCCTCGCCCAGCATCGCGGCCCCGACGACCGTGGCAGGCGTGGCCGTGTCCAACGTGCCGGCCACCTGGCTGGAGCTCGCCGTCAACACCTTCAACACGCAGATCGCGCGCTGGGACACGGCCACGTGCAACGGCGGCCTGCGCTGGCAGATCTACGCCTCCAACAGCGGCTGGACGTACAAGAACAGCATCTCCAACGGCGGCCTCTTCCAGCTCTCGGCCCGCCTCGCCCGCCTCACGGGCAACCAGACGTACGCCGCGTGGGCCACCAAGACGTGGGACTGGAGCGTCGGCGTCGGCGCCGTCGACGCCGCCCACAACTACGCCGTCTACGACGGCGCCGGCGTGGACCAGAACTGCACGCAGTTTGACCGCACGCAGTGGAGTTACAACGTGGCCATGTACCTCTACGGCGCCGCCGCCATGTACAACGCCACCAACGGCGCCGAGCCCTGGGCCACGCACACCAAAGGCCTCCTCGCCAACGCCGCGGGCCAGTTCTTCAGCGGCGGCGACAACGCGACGGGCATCGCCTTCGAGCCCGCCTGCGAAAGCCTCGACACGTGCAACACGGACCAGCTCTCGTTCAAGGCGTACCTGGCGCGCTGGCTGGCCAAGACGACGGTGCTGGCGCCCACCCTCGCCGGCGTCGACGCCGTCATGCCGCTGATGCGCTCGTCGGCCCGCGGCGCCGCGGCCGCCTGCTCGGGCGAGGCCGACGGCAGCAGCTGCGGCTACCGCTGGGACGTGGGTGGCTACGACGGCAAGGCCGGCGTCGGCCCCCAGCTCGCCGCCATGGAGGTGATTCAGGCGCTGCTCGTGGGCCGGGCGCCCGCGCCTGCGACGCTGGCGAATGCGAACAACGGCACCGCTGCCAGCTACGCCACCGTTGGCGCCACGACGGCCACCACGCCTCTTCTTCCTTCCGTCGTGGCCGTGCTGCCGCCCACGCCGACGACGCTGCTGACCATGGTGGCACCGACGACTCCTGTGCCTGCGGCGGTGCCCACGACTTTGGCTCCGGTTGCGGCTCCTACGGCGGCGGCGGCGGCTACCACGGTGGCTGTGGCGTCCATCAACACGGCGGCCGTCATGTCGAGGCTGATTCCCATGATTGCTGCCGCGGCGGCAAAGGCGCAGCCGGCGGATGCCATGTTTTAAGCGCGGTCGCTTGTTGTCGTCAAGGGTCGTTTTTCCTTCTTCGGCTCTTTCCCCCTTTTTTGGAGAGGCTTCGTTTTTCTTGCATACCAACCTCTGCTTTGCATACGATAGTAATGACCAAAAGAAGTAAATAAGATAGACAGTAGCACGCACGATTGGATTGGGGTTTGTTTAGTCCGATTCGATTGGAGAAACAGAAATTGTGAATATAATTCAAAAGGCATTTTGAACGCCGAGGCATTTCTCTTTTGCATCTGACACTGTGATGTTTAACAGAGAAAAGAAAAAGATACAACACTATTGCTATCGCAAGCCTGGGGGGTATAGAAGAGTAGTTTTCAAGTCGCGCGCTCTCCACACCACCGGCACCCCCGGAGAGATTCCACAAGAGTCAAGAGTCAAGACGAAAACGATCGGACAGCCCGAATCGGCTTCCGCCACCAAACAAACCGACTGGTCTAATTGACAAGAGCAGCAAAACAAGAAAAAAGTGAAAAACAAAGATCCCGGTGGAAATGAGTAACAAAAAGATTGGTGATACAAAAACGACTTCCCGGATGGAAACCAAGAAAAAACGCCAATCGCGCCTCCATGGATGCAAGCGGAATACGAGAGGATTTGCTTTCCCTTAAAAGTAGAAAAAAATTATGCTTGAGCTGTAAAAGCTGCGTACCATCCGAACCTGCGGGCACAATCGTGGTTCCCATTGTATGGTCGTGAGGTCGGTATAAGGAGCAAAAAGGCAGCGGCAGTACACATTACGCTGTAAAGCTTCTAAACCGCCGTCATGCTCCGGTTCAGTCCAGGCTTGGGAGCCTTGGGAGACTTGAGAGGGGGCAGTTGCTCCTTCTTCAGCGTCCTGAGGATCTGTTCCAGCCTCCTGCGCTCGTCTTGCTCGGCCTGTAGTGAGAAACATGGTTAGTTTTGAAAAAGGACAAGGGGAGGGGACTCTGCTGCTTACCCTCATGGCCTTCATAGCCTCCAATCTCGTCTCCCTCATCATCTTCCTGAACTCCTCGCGCAGCACCTTGGTGCTCGTGGTCTCGGCAAGGACGACGCCGCCATTGGGCGCGCCGGGCGTGGGGATAGCGGCGGGGCTCTTGACGCCGAGCCAGCGCATCTTCTCGTCCGACAGCTGCGCCTCGAGCCCCTCGATCTTCTCGCGCAGGTTGTCGATGACGCCCTCGAGGCTTTCGCGCTCCTTCTCCCCCTCGACGTTGGCCTTGGTCATCTCTTCGAACTCGGCGATCGTGTCGCGCAGCTCCTCGCGCAGCATCTTCTCGCGCTCCACCACGTCCTTGGCCGAGCGGTTCGCGCCCGCGTGCGCCTCGGTGAGCCGTGCAACCTCCGACGTAAGGTCCGCGTTGATCCTGGCCAGGTCTTCCAGCTCGCGCTTGATCTCCGGGTTTGACGCAACCTCGGCAGCGCGCTGCGCCCTGGTGCCGTACGCGCCATCGAGCTCTGCTTGCGCGATAGTGAGTTCCGTCTGCAGCTGCACCACCTTCGTTTCCAGGTCGTGCAGCTCGTTGGTCGTCTTGGCGAGTTGCTGCTCCTTCTGCTCAATAGCACTGGCAGCCTCTTCTTCACGGGCCTTGGAGTTTTCAAAATTGTGAGCGAGCTCCGCAACCTTATCCTCAGCTTCGGCGAGCGCCGTCTCGAGTTCTACAACACGCTCTCCGGCAGCGCCTGAATCCGAAGAGTTGGCATGGAGTTGGTGGCGGAGCCTGTCAATCTCGCCATGCAGACGCTCGAACTGCTCTTCCCTTTCGGCGTCCGACTTCTCGTTGAGCTCACGCTGTTGCTTGATCTGGCGGCGCAGGATCGACTGCTTCTCCTTCAAGCCGTTAGACCTGCGGTACATATCCTGGACCTGGTTCGAGAACCGGTTCAGAGTAAATTCCTCGGGCATGGGGTCTTCGTCTGGCGACAGTTCACCCAAATCAGACACCGCATCCGGGTCCGCTTCGAGAACCCTCCTGCGCTGCAGTTTCCGTTGGCGAGCTTCCTCATGGCCTGCACGGATAAGGTCCCAGAGCTGTTGGCATACAGTCTCATATTCCGAGGCTTGCTCCTTCCAATACGCTGTGAGTTCTGACGTGTCGGCGTTCCGGGCTTGATCCAGCTGTGACAAGAGGTCCTGCTGTGACTGTTCAATGGCGTAAAGAGCATCCTCCACGTAGTTGAGTTGATCCTGGGCACCATCCGTCGGGGGCGGGGGAAATTCTTCAGCGTTCTCTCTCGGGGCTCTGCTGATTATCTGGTAGAGTTGGTTGTTGACATTCTCCAAGCGACCATCCAGTCCTTCCACGGAGCTCTTCGAGCTCATGTTGTGCTGCGCAGCCTCCATGTCGCGCAGACCCTGGTCCAGATAGTCAAGTTTCTCCGCGATGTTGGAGGCACGCTGGGCAGGACTATCCTCTCCCTTATCTTTCGGGCCTGCGTCGTACTCATTGTTTGCGTCGGGGTTGGTCTGGATAATCAACTGGCGCAAACGGTCGTTGAGGTCTTCCAGGCGGCTCTCCACGGACTGTAAGGTATCGTTATTCACAGGCGAGTCCCCGTCTCCATTCCCGAGGGCCTTTCCATGCTTCAGGGCATCCACTAGTTTGTCCAGGTTTTCCGGGGACCGGTACAAACTCCGATCATCGAAGGCGTCCTTGTCATCATACTGCACGGGGCTTCTGGCTCCGGCATTCTCGTAGGTATACATGCTCGCGGGGCTGTCTGGACGATTGCCGCCAACCACGGACTGTCTGCTCCGGCCGCGCTTGGTGGGACCTTTGTGCGTCATCTGCAAGATGCCAGCCGTGTGCCTGAGAAGCTGCATGTCAATCTGCCTGAACCTTCTCTCCATCTCCCAGAGCTCGCGCCCCAGCTCGTCACACTTCTGAGCACTCGCGGTGTACTCGGCTTCGCCCTTGGCCGCAGAGTCCGCAGGGTTGCTTCCGTTGCTCGCTTGGCTTCCGTTGGAGCCACGGCGATTTTTGGAGGCGCTCAGCCGGTTGAGAGACTGGGCGGCGTCGCGCATTTTCGTCTCCAATGCCAGCTTTTGGCCAGCGGCCTCCATGCGCGAGGTCAGGGAAACCCGCTCCTTTTTCAATGCTTCCAGCTCTTCAAAAGAAAGTATCTCATAGCTCAGACTGTCCCCGACGGCCGTCTCAACCAGCAAGTGCATGACGACGGCGTCATTTTGATCCAGTGCAGGCGAGGTGCGGGGCTTGCCATTGCGGTCGGAGTAGCCATCAGCAACAGCACTCCTGTAGTTCTCGTCGAGGATGTCGGCGGGCGGAGGGGGAAGCAAAGCGGGATTGGGACTGTAGATGGAGCTTCCCAGCGTAGGCGAGTCGAGGGCGCCGTAGGAACCCGGCGAGGGAAAGCCAAAATTCAGTGGCGGAGGGGGTTGTAAGCCGGCATCTTGGCCGTAGGACATGCGGCCATTGCTCTCCATGGTGAAGGTGGTTGTGGTAGAGAGCGGCGGGGGAGGAGCTGGTGGGTGGCGTTGGTGAAGGTGATGATGGGCAGTGGTCTAGGTAGCGAACGCGCGGCGCGAGCGCAAAGGAGGGAATGGAACGTGGCGCAGAGTGAAGAAAGAGAGACAATAGGAAACTGCGAGGATTTAGCACCTCATGCGCGCGACAGGGGCCCGGTGCATGGCTGACTATAAATTGGTAGTCGCCTGGGTAGATGGGTTGAAGATGGGATTTGAAACGAAACGCCCTACACAGCCGCGTTCCAATAGGGGCTGCAGATGAGGACGCGATGATCTCCGCCCCAGCGTCTCGCTCCAGTTGGCGCCATCGCCAATCCCCACGCTTAAAGCCGCCTGCATTATTACGTTGCAACCATTTAAGTACAGTGCGTATGTACATACAGATGTACAGACATCATTTCCCCGGTTTTGCGTTTGTTTGCCGAGCCTAGCGGGTTGGCTGGCCGGGCCATGCTGTCCGTCACCGTCGGGAATACTTTGCGCTGCCTGCTGGGATATCCTCAAACAACTCGCATACCTGATGAGTATCCGATGTCGAGGCCGGAAGCAGATGGCGGGGCCTCCACTTCCACCCCCGGCCGGCCGCCATCCACCAAGAAGAGTTGCTCATCTTCACGACATCCAGAAGCCTTTGTCGAAGAAGTGTCCGTGCTTGTCCCCACCCTGTCTATTGCTGCGGCCCGCCCCCTCATGAAGAGCTCCTAAGCGGCACATCTCTGGCAAACGCATTTCCACACGACTCTCCAGTTACAGAAGGATCATGGCCGAAGCCCCCCGTTACTCAGAAACCCAACTGCGAGAGTACCTTGACCGCATCTGCTTGCCCGAAAACAAGCGGAAATATGATGTAACGGTGCTGAGCCCGCAGGAGAAGCTGGATTATCTGGCCGTGCTGCAAAAGCAAAGCCTCTCCAACATTCCCTTCGAGAACCTCAGCCTGCACTATTCCCAGCACCGCCGCATCTCGTTGGACTCGGACGAATTATTTGAGAAGCAGGTCAAGACTCCAGGTCGGGGTGGCTATTGCATGGAGAACAACCTCGTGCATAATATCGTTTTGAGATCGCTTGGCTACACCATCCACTCTGCTGGCGCGCGAGTCAAATCTGCTCCGGATGCACCATATAACGGATGGTACGTTTGATTACATACGCACACCCCACAATTGGCTAACGAGCACCCCGCTACAGGAGCCATATGGTCAACCTGGTCACCATTGGAACCCAAATGTACCTGGTAGATGTTGGCTTCGGTCCCAACGGCCCCACCCATCCACTGCGTCTGGAGAGAGATGCTGGCGACACCACCTCCACGCAGATCGCCCCAGCCGAGATGAGATTGGTCTGGAAGAATGTCGACGGAAACACCGATCCTGACCAGCGGCTCTGGGTTTATCAGCACCGCATAAGTAACGAGCTGGCATGGCTGGACATGTACTGTTTTACCGAAGTTGAGTTCATGCCTCAGGACTACGATATCATGAACTACTACACGAGCACGCATCCCAAGAGCTGGTTCACGCAGAAAGTCATTTGCGCCAAGATGGTAACCAGTTCGCCCCAGAGTTCAGAACTCATTGGAGTCAGGATCCTCCAGTCCGACGTGAAGCTGCGGGTAAACGGCAACACAGAATCGCAGCAGCAATTCAGCAACGAAGAGGATCGTATCGGAGCGTTGGACAGGGACTTTGGTATTGTTCTGAGCAAAACGGAACGGGAGGGAATCAAAGGCTTGGTGTCGGAAATCAAATAATGCATGCGCGCGCTGTATTTGGCCCCCCTTTGGTTGACGGCGTTGTATGACGGCCGCCTGTAATCTAGAACGTGCCTTCTGCACATTGGAGATTGGTGATAGAAGTTATGGGAAGAGGTTCTTCTAGCATTGAATTTACAGGATGCGCTTCTCGATCTGCATTGGCATTCAGCATCTGCTCGTAAGTACGCTCCAATGGTCCCGCCTACCTTCCAGGGATTGTTTAGCTCGAAGCCGTCCGGTGCCTGCGGCTTGTCCGTCTGGCCTCTGAGGTAGCCGGTCAATCTGCGGTCGCGCTCCATCACTGCTGGCGTTCAGTATGCGCTCATCACGAATCGCGAAGAATACGGGGGTGGTTGTACTTTGCTGGTGTACGTTAGCGGAGCGAATTATAACCAATGGGCCTTGGTTGAGAGACTCACCCTATCCCACGCATCCAAAGAGTGCCTTCCGCGCTTGCCGCCGTTCTGGAGGGCCCTGAGCTTGGCCAGGCCAGCACCGCTGACGCCAAAGAACTAGAGAATACGTCAATCGTGGGGCGGGTGTTGCGAGCCAGGCAGGGGACGTACGGCCAGCATGATCCCATAAGGGAGCAGAGCCTCGAAGGGGACGGGCATGGTGAGAGTCGAGTGGAGTTGGTGCGCAAGGCGGGGTTGGTGTGTCGAGCGGTGGTTGTTAATGGTGATGCGCGCCGGCTGGAGGGCAAGTCGGGCGGAGGTTCAGAATGGCCGGGTTGTGGGTCCGTGCGCCCCAGCCAGCACCTCTCTCCGTTCCAAGACACTTACACCAAGGGGTCATTACATCCGCCAACGGCACTGTCACCGCAAGAAACCTACGGTTTTGGTGTCGCCGAGCCCCCCGCTTCTGAATAAGTCGCAAAAATCGCTATCCTCCCTCCCGCGAAGACGCCCAGTGCCGACGCGTCGACGGCACCTCAGCCCACCCGCCGCCGTCGATCAACCGCGCCGCCGTAACGACACGCAGCATCGCCACTGCCTCGCCTCCAGCCAGCCGCAGCTTCAGAATAGCTACATGCGCGACCTGGCTGCCCAGCTGAGGCGTCGGGGCGCATAACGGCAGCCAGCAGTCACGCGAACGCGACACCGGCCGCGACGCGACGACAATAGCTCCGGCAACCGGATGACGGGGCACTAGAGTCAACTGAGCGCGCCAGTTCACATACGAATATCACGACAAATCTGGAGTACCTTGCCTCGAGGCTGGCTTCGGTCGTAACATATGCCATGGCCGCCGAGCCGAGCAGGCTGTTAGGCCAAGGCATGCCCAACAACGTGGAGGATGAGAGTGACGTGGATGCTGAGCACGAGGAGGACGTGGACATGATCCTGCCTGCACCGTACGCGGGGCAGAACCACGGCTTGCTGGATGACGAAGGATCCGACATGGACGCCGAGGGCGAGGACATTGATGCTGAGGGTGAGGAGGTTGACGAAGAGGAAGCTGGCGAGCCGGTGGGAGCTGTGAAGCTACAGGAGGGGAGCACAATGGATGCCGAAGGCGACGAAGACGAAAACGAAGCCGTGATCGACGAATCCTCGGATGACTCGAAGAGCACTGATAGTGATGCCGACGCCGAAAGTGATTCGGAGTCGGAAGAAGTGAATGAGTGGGACGGCCAAAGCGACACAGCAGAGGAGGGCGACGCGGAGATTGTGGACCCGAATCGCTGCGTGTAAGTTTTATAAACTCGATCAAACAATGATGTGGATCTGTGCTGATCTCCGAAACACAGCTTCTGCGGCATGGACGAGGAGCACGATCCGAGCGAGGAGTTTGAAGACTATCTTGCATGCGCCGTGTGCGGAGACAACGGTAAGCACCAGAAACTTGGATGCAGTGGAAAGCTGAAAGAATGACCCGATGCTGATGTTACTGTTCCTGCAGCTCATCGGCAGTGCGCTCGCGACGCTAACTCTCTTAAGACTGAGGAAGGTGAGCCAAGCCAATCGCACAGCTCTAATTCGGTCTCTCTCCACCGAGCACCTACTCACCACTTGCCAGACGCTGAGAACTGGCGCTGCACCGCCTGCGTCGAGAATGATCTGCAAGCAGACGAGGCTGAGACGCCGCGTCCGGCCGTCAGGCGGCGCTCGTCTGCACAGAAGCTCACCAGAGACCTGTTGCCCGCGTCGCGAGGGGCCAGCAAGCCTGATTCGCATTCTGTCTTCAACACCCTTATCCATCCGGATGACCCCATGGATGGCTCCCGCTCTCTTAGGAAGCGCAAGGCCGATTCCGAAGAGCAGTCACTACCCGTGCGTTCAACCAGAAAGCGCAGGCGCTCGTCTCAAGCCCAGACGCCTTCTGAAGCTGACGCCGACGACCTTGATGCTTCTTCACCGGCTCCCCTGCGTGTTGACTCGCAACCAGTGGAGACCGATGGTGAGAACCAAGAATCCGATGAGGACGAAGGGTCCAATGCCATTCGGTCATCGCGCCGGACTAGACCACGACGATCAGCTTCGCAAAAAGTCGATCAGCCTGGAGCGATCATACTCAAATCCACCAACAAGCAGCTCATCGTGGCTTTCACTAACCTAGACACTTCCAAACTGAGAGATGTTCTCAGCTCGACCATGAAACAAAAGAAACGACGGGCCCGCGACCGCGCCAGAAGAGCAGAAAGGGCTGCTGCGGCCGCCGCGGATGAACCAGAAGTCTCACACTACCCTGCTTTACACAACAACTTTACACAGTTCTTCGGCTTCGGAGATCGCGAAACCGACGAATCCAAGTCGAAGCCCTACGGCGGCATCCTTTCAGAGGCAGAGGCCGATACGAGCAAGACGTTTCCCGGAGGCGCAGACCGCAAGCGCTTTGAAGATGCACGCCTCAAAGCGGAAGAGGACTGGAAGAAGAAAACGGCTATTCTCGGAACTTCCAGCGATCACGCCCGCGGCTCAAAAGTATCTGGACCACCAAGCAAAATCAAATGCATCAATTTCGGAGGCTACGAGATCGATACTTGGCATGCAGCGCCATATCCTGAAGAGTATAGCCGGAACAAGGTGCTCTACATTTGCGAGTTCTGTCTCAAGTACATGAACTCCGACTACGTCGCCTGGAGACACAAGCTCAAATGTCCTGCAAAACACCCACCCGGCGACGAGATTTACCGTGATGGTCGTTTCTCTTTCTTCGAAGTGGACGGACGCAAGAACCCTGTCTACTGCCAGAACCTGTGCCTCCTGGCAAAACTCTTCCTTGGATCTAAAACGCTTTACTACGATGTGGAACCATTCTTATTCTACGTCATGGCTGAGACCGACGAGTATGGATGCCACTTTGTAGGATACTTCTCCAAGGAGAAGAGGCCAAGCAGTCTCAACAACGTATCCTGCATTCTCGTTCTCCCGATCCATCAGCGCAAGGGATTCGGGCACATGCTCATCGAGTTTTCGTACCTGCTCACCCGAGTGGAGAAGAAGACCGGATCACCGGAGAAGCCGTTGTCCGACATGGGCCTTGTCTCGTATCGAAGTTACTGGCGACTAATTCTCTGCTACCAGCTTATTGAACAACGCGGACCAATCAGCATCACAACCATATCAGAGAAGACGGGCATGACTGCAGACGACATTGTGTCCGCTTTGGAGGGTCTGCGTGCTCTTGTGAGGGATCCCATTACCAAGAAATACGCCCTCCGGCTTGATTACGACTATTTCCGTCAGTACATCGACAAGTTCGAGGCCAAGCTATACCCCCAGATCAATTCGGAGTGTCTGGTCTGGACTCCCTACGTAATGGGACGTAACAACCTCTCCCATTACGACGAAGGCCCGCCTCTCCAAACAGTCGCACAGCGGGAGGGCGAAGATGACAAGGATGTTGTACCTGAAGAAGGCGTGCAAATGGCAGAGGCCTCTGAACACCCGCAGACGAATGGCCATCAGTCAGATAACCAAGCCGAGGATGCTGGACAGAGAGAAAGTGTCCCTTCTACCGGTGATCCTCAGAGCCCCCAAAGGCCCAAAACTCCGAAAGCCATATCCACCGAGTCGGTCAAATCCAACCCCTCCACACCTCAGCCCAATGGTATATCTCACAAAACAACAACACCTACCACGAGCAAACCTCTTGCAGGAATACCTCCTATCCGCTTCGAGGTCTTTCCTCCCATACCCGGCACGACCGCCAAGAAGCGCGGACGGCCTTTTGCTTCCAATAACAGGCGCCAGGCCACCCCTGTCCGTAGCTCGGCGAGGAGTGGCACAGGGATGAGCAGCGGTAAGCCGGAGACCCCACTCGCTGGCCCAGGCAAGCTGCTCTCAATGTCGACGACGGTGCGCCGGACTCGAAGCAAGCTGGGAGAAATCGTGGTGAACGGTCTCGACGGCACCGAAGACAGACGGCAGGGGAGCGAGGACAAGTTGGAGCGTGGAAAAGGTAAGGGCAAAGGTAAAGGCAAGGGGAAGGGGAAGGGGAAAGGCAGGAGCCGAAGCAACGGCATCTCGAAACAGAGTGAGGACGATGAGGATGACGAAGATGATGACTCTGCGAGCGCTGTTAGCGAGGAGGAGCAGAGAGGAAGAGGCAAGGGGAAAGGCGGGAAGTCGGCCCCTTCGATGATCTCGGTTGGGGATGATCTCGATGCGGATGGAGATGTCGATGCGATTGGAGAGGACGACCCTGATGTCTAAGATATGACGGGCATAGTGGATCTTCCCACTGACCAACTCTGCCCACGACTAATCACCCTGGCGTCTTGTGTCCACTCACCCAATTCGACGGTACATAACCCACCAATGTCCCTCCCCGGTTGTCTCCGAATCCTTCCGTCAGCCCTGCGCCAACCTCTCCCCGGGAGCAACCTTTTCTTTTCCAAGCGTGTAACGAGTAACTGCCTCTAGGATTGTGTGGCGTTCTGGTTTGGTAGTTTGTCTTTTGCTTCTGCCTTCTGCATCTTTTCTTCTTCTTTTCTTTCTTAAAAACCTCGAGAGTTCCGAGGAAGGTTAGGGAAATACCAAATTCTGCTTCTTGTTCGACACATGCCATTTCTTCCGAGGAAAAAGAGAAATGGGCAGGATGTATTTTCAGCACTAAGTAGAGGAGTCTTTTTTTCTTTTCTCATTAATTGAAAGAGAATTTTTGCCATCACGAGAGGCTTGTTGCGCTTTCTTGTTGTTTGTTGAACGTGGTTTTAGCATCTCCGATACCAGGCCTCTTTCTCTCGTTATTTTCCTCGCGAGAGCAATGTCTGGGAGTTAGGAAGGGTGCGTTTGTTCACCGCTGTGGTTTGCACGATATCTAACACTAGGGGCTGGTCCAGGACGCCGTGGTTTGAGGATTGGATGCATACATCATTATACAACCTGCTCTCCCCCCATTCAGATTGTGTGTACGTGGAAAGCATACAACTAAGAAGCTTCCGTGAAGGAATGTGCGAGAGGTGGAAGGCAGGGTGATTTCGCAACCGTGGTAATGCAGGATATCGCCCAGTCACCCAGGTCCTTTGAAGGCATGGGATGGGCCATTTGCATCGGGACGACGTGACGTGTCGCGAGAAAGATCATGCTCACAGTGGCCACGGGATTCATCGAACCTGTGAGGCGTTGGCACTAGTAGTTGATGTGGGCCCTACAAGGCTGGCCTAGAGGAACCCAGAGAAAAAAAATTCTTTATTAAGTGACGTACATGGTTTTTTGACAGAGGAGGGACTAGGTGATTCTTGCTTTGCAGCTGGCGGTTCAATGTTAGATCATCTGATTGGAGGGGAGCGAGGCAGAAGAGATGACGAGCGAATGACTTTAAGAACAGTTCTAAAGATTGTATAATGGGTTGAGCCAAAGAGAGCAGAAGGTTGTTCTCCTTGAATTTCACTTGGGTTGACTATCTATCTTTTGGAAGTCAAGGCTGAGACGGTGATTTGGTATCAGCCATGCATATATTTCCCTTCCGAGTACCTCTTTTGGCATTAGCGGCCGAAAGCCTGGCGTGTTCTGACACGTACCTTGACTGATATACCGAAAAAGTATGACTCGATTGACAAATGCGGCTTTGTAGCAGTGTGAAAGGGATGATGCTATTGGAAAGCGATAGATGATGATTGGACGAAGGGCGCAAGGTGCCGGTTTGTGTGCCTAGGGCCGGGAACTGACAAAGGGAGGAACCACGTGGAGTGAAAAGTTTGGCTGCAAATTCTCTTCAGAAGTAAACAAGGGATGTAGCACGTGAGTTCGCTTCCAGCCCTGTGCGCGCCGTTGAGAGTTCCTGGTCTGCTAGTTGTGGTTTCTTTGAGCCTCTAAAGCCGTACCGTCGTTTGAGTGGGAGACACAGAGAGGTTTATGCCATCTGTCGAAGTGCCCTCGGTTGTATGGATAATCCGGGAGGGAGGTCATGCTAAGCTTTGCTAAGAGACTTGTCTTGAATGCTTGCAGATCGAGACAGGGGCGATCACTTCAGGAACACAATAGTTTGAACCAAGGAAAAGGCATCGTCCCAACTTCACGCGGGTCTGGCGTCCAACCTGTGGGCGACAATGGAGAATCCGTAGGGCTGTTGTGCCAATTCCCTGGAGTAGTTGTTTGGGAATGACTCACAAGCAAGATACGTGAGGTCAGGATTACAGCCTGTGGAATCCTATTGAAGCTACTCCATCCATCCCATGATACCCGATCCAACAGCGCACATCATCAAAAGTCAGGAAATGGCATCAGCATACAGCCGTTCATACATGCATCAGGCCCTCATATCGTACCATTGGTGCCCTGATGCGTCCAGTCCTTCAATAATGGCGTGATATCACCATCACGATTCCAGTAAAATAATATGTGAACAGTTGTAAGGGTAATGTCGAAGTTTCGAATGGAAGGGAAAAGCAGACCAGACTCCGCCATGTGGCTTATGGACACTCTACAAGAAGGACAAAGGGGGTTTCTCCGGCAATGCATAACAAAAGATTCGCGAGAAAAAGCACGTATCCCTTGGCATACACCCAGTCAAAGCCTTTGACCGACCAAAGAATGAAACGAGAAGTAGGGCGATATAACAAATACAGCCAGAATGAAACCGCCCTTGAGGAAGATAGCCATGCATGCGAGGAAGAAAAGAAAAGAATATCAGAGAACATGGAAGCTTGGTCGACAATATCCCTTCAGCCCTCCAGAAAAGAAGGGATACCGGACTAGAGCAATCCTTGGTTGGCCTCTTCCAAATCCCGCGAGAGGTAAGACAAACAGGGAAAACAAGTTGCGATGAACGAGGATTCCACCCGGGACCGTGGTACGCCAGTGTGCAGCCCATTTTTGCACCATTTTTTATGCCTTAACTCCAAGGATCTGCGCATGAGTTGAAACAGCAACAGTATAAGTATCGAAGTCCGCCGTACGTTGGGAAAATCATCTTCACTTTCGTTCTCCAGCCAAGGCCCCGCCTTCATCATTGACAGAATCCGTAACATCCTCGTTTTACACCAGGGGTATCCAACACCGGCCATACAGTCGGGAACACAAGCAAAAGTACGACGACATCTACTGTCCCTCGGTCTTATAATGGTGCTCTTCATGCTTGTACTGATCGTCGTAGCCAGTGCTGTGATGCGGTGAGCCGTGGTACCCGTCCTGGATGGGGTTGACGTGGTATTGTGAACGCGCCCGATCGCAACGCTCCTCATACCGGCTCATTGGTACGTGCAAATTTTGCCACGCTGCAGTGCCCATGTTACCAGCCCTACTCCCACTGCCTTCGTACGAGTTCATCTGCATAGCCGATGGCTGGAAGGTGAAGTCAGAGCGAGGCAACTGTAAACTCTGTTCAGGGGATTGAACGGGAAGGCCGCGAATGCCATCCGTCGCATGACCTGTGGAGTAATCCATGTGGCTTCCCGCACCAACGTGGTTATCCGTCTGTCGGTCGGGGTGAGAAGTGCCCAGGCTGAATTCGTCCGAGAAGGCTTCAAGGAGCGAAGGGGTCCGAGATGGGAAAGAAGGCAGAGCCACACCGCTGGTATGAGTGGTGGAGTACTGGGGTCTAAGGGACATTGATGTGCTGCTGAGCGGTGGTGGGGCCATGTTCGAGAGTTCTCCCGCACCGGAACCAGAAGAACTGTTACTCAGCATCATACCCCGTCCCATGTGGTAGTTGCCACCATAGCCCCAGCTCGATGTCATGGGAGGACCCAAGGTACTAGGTGACTGCACGGGAAAATTCCCTTGTCGGTTTGTGAGTTGTTGCGTTGACGGCGAAGAAGAAACGTGGCTTGCGCTGTACGGGGGTGAGGAATCTTCGTCGAGCCTTTGTCGCTTTGCGGGTGATCCGTCGCCGTGACTCGCGTATCCGGGGTACGGAGCGTTGTTCAATTGGTATGGGAGGGGATTGGCACCAGTTGGCGTAGGGGGTTGGAACTGCGGTTGCTCGAAAGTCTGTTGGGGCGGCGACCGTTTGCGTCTCCTCAGGCTAATCAGCAGTTACTCCTCATCTGTAGACCGTTCTACTCACCCCATGACATGTCTAGGCTCCTTGCGCAGCCTGAGACGGACGCCCTGGTCCGAGAATGCTCGGGAAAGGTAGGTAGACTCATCCATTCCATGGAAGTCTTTTTGAGAAACCACTGGGCGATAAGGTCAGTCGCGCTGAAATCGCGGATGGGCTAGTATCAGTGCTTACCCTTGAACTTCTCGGAGATGATATGGGTGACGAATTCGTACATGTTTCCAGGCCTATAGCATCAGTACGACTTCGCTCGTGCACATCAATCAGGTGGCTCCTACTTGTGGATGTCGAAAAGGCTGAAGCGGAGTCGATGCTCGCCTTGCTGTTTGATAGAGATATCGCCGAATACGAAAAACGCTCCATCTATGAGATGCTCGTGTTAGGGACAAAGGGGATGCATAGAGTATGTACAGGGGCTTCCGATGTGTATTACCGCTACCGTGGTCTATGATATTACCTTTGTTGTCCACATCCTTCAAACGGTGAAGGGATGAGCAAATGGTGCCCGCTAACGCCTTTTCGGGGTTCGCGTCGTCGTTTTCAGGATGCCATAGATCCGCAATCATGATCAGGTACGGGCTCTGCATGAAGTGGCTGAAACCAGGCTGTTAGAGTCCGTCGGCCATGGGAAGAGTCAGGTTCCTTACCCTTGAGGGTCGGAGTGTTGCTTCACTTTCAGCTGGATGATGGGCGGCGGATCGACAGGCTTCCGGGCTGGCCAGGCGTCAGCTGTGCACTGCACTCTGCCTATGCAACGTCTTAGGCGTAAAACTCACCCTTTTCCTTGCCGTCAAGGGTGACGAGAGCTTCCTTGGGCTGCTGCCGGATGTGGAGAGAGACATCGGTGCTAAGTTGTACATCAGCTGGGAGTCGGGCGTCGTGTGATGGCGAGCTCCGCGATGTGTCGCCGTCGTACCTGTTCAAAGGCCGAACATTCTGGGAGTGCTGCGGCTGCTGCTGATAGATCGGCCCACCCCCCATGTACAAGGGCACAAAGTTCGCTGCAGCAGGTGGCCCAAAATGATGCGAGGGCATCATCGTGGATGTCGATGTGGCTGCGTCCACAAGTCAAAAGCCGGTGAAGTTGGGCCGGAGTTGTATGGTGGGCGAGGGAGGAAAAGGTGGCCGTGGCACCGATTTATACTATTACCGCGGTAGAGCGGCGCGGGCGTGAAGAGCAGCGGCCACGACTGGGTTTTTACGAGCAGCAGGGTGTGGTTGTCCAAGGCCGTGGATGGTGACCGTTAAAAGTCTTATTGAAGTTGCCGCAGTTTGGTAGGTACCCACAGTAAGGGTTCAGTGAGCCCTGATGACTCTTTTGCACCAACAAAAAAAAATCGGAAGCAGAAGCAGAAGACGGTGGTTGGGAAGGCGCAGCAAAGGCCGAGGGACAGGTGTAGTGGAGGGCACGCAGACCAGAATGCCGGGGAAGGGTGCGAAGAGGTAATGTGGCCAGGCCTAAACTCAGCATCGAGGGAAGTAGCATCCGGCAGGCAGGTAAACGAGCGGTTGCGGCTCTGATCTCGGTGAAGGATGGCCAGGAAGTTGGGAAGAAGTGACGATGGCTAGCCCGCCGCAGGCAGAGAGATATGCTGATCGCGGCTTCCTGGGCGGAGGGGCAAGCCTGCCGGATCTAGCCGTGCAGAAGCTACTGGGGGAGCTTCTCTCTCGAGGTCCCGGGTAGGGCGCGCGCGGGCGCGGGTGTGGAAATCCCGCGTTGGTGCTCGCCGGAACCGTGGATAAGGCCTGGTCTGGGAGGGGTGAATGACGACGGATGCGGGCACTCTACCAAAGCTCGCAGCCCACGTGCGGCGGGGCAATGTGCGAGAGCGAGGCCGGCAAGTCGCTTGGGGGGGGTCGAAGGGCGGGCGGAGGCAGCAGTCGCAGTCGGCAGGCGGTTGGAGAGTGACAGAGTGGACTGATGCTGGGACGTTGCGGACGAGTGTCAAGATTACAGCTGTGGGCGATGACTAGCTCATTTCGCCCGTTCTCGTCGGCGCCACGGCGAGCTCAAGGTTTTGCGGATCTCCGACTAAGATGTCTTCGCTACCAGACTTGGGCGTGGCCACGAATGGCGGAACGCGGAAGACAGCCGATAGTGATGCTAGCCAAGGACCGGCCAGCCTCTGCTCAGCACAACCTCAACGGCCGCGCGCTGCTAGGTTTAGGCGGGGTGAGAAATGAAATGTGATGGCGAAGTAAGGGACCTCTGGCCAGGCGCATCCCTTCGCGGGGCGTGGGACTGCGCTTCCCGCGCGCGCTCTGCTAGTGCCGGCGGCCGGATTGGGGGTGCTGCGGTTGTGGTGGTGAAGGGCAGCCGCGAGGGCACGACGACGGGACGACGACTCTTGGCTAGTTACGGGCGAGCGCTACTGGGCACGGGGGGGAGAGGGCGAGATATAGCGGGCGTCGTCCTGGACCGACGTCGTCGTCGCCGAGGCTTGGGCTTGGGGCCGGCTCTGTAACATTCCACCTGAGACTGCGGAGCGGATCAGCATGGCAGCATATGCGCGCTGATGCGGCGTGTCTGGTGCTGCACAGCGCGCTGCACATCTCGCGCGCTAGTAGGCAGCGAAAGAAGGTTCAACGGCAGCTCTCTTGCACCGGGTTGCCATGGGCAGGGGGGCAACGCTCTCGCATCGCCAGGCAGGGGGCGCGAACAACAGCAGAAAGGGCTTCCTCTCTCTCTCTTCCACACCGCATGCACTGTGCAGCAACCACCGCCCTTCACATGTGCATCGCGCCATGCCCGCCGGATCTGAGCTATCGCACGCAGCGCGCCGCCATCGCTGCACCGAAAGCTGATGGAATTCTGCAAGCGCTTTCAGAGGCCTGCGTCGACCGGGGTCGCCACCTGGTCGCACCGCAGCCGCCGTGAAGCCCCGGCCGATCAGGCAGATCGCAGAGCGGCGCCTGTGGGCCTCTCGTCGACCTGCCGTTTGCGCGGCCCGCACGGCAGGCATTGGCGAGGTGCGAAAAAAAGCAATGCGCGCACCGAAGCGGTCTCAGCTGCAGCCCCGACGACTCTTTCTTTTTCGCCGGACCTGCGCAAGAAGCCAGCCTTAGATCCCACCACCACCCCCTGCTGCGAGCTGGGCACCGGAACACCGCTGTGCAACCTCCCAGTGACATCAGCTGCTCTCGAACGGGAACAGCCTGCTGCCGTCCCTGCTGAAAACCCGGCTGCCTCCTGCAGCCGCATCCTGTCTCATCTTCGCAATCAATCTCACCGCATCCTCAAGCAATGCTGCATTCTTCCGATGGCTCCTCCCACCGCAGCCCTCCGCAGCTGCGCCTGGAGATCGCCCTCGACAAGTCCGCCCATCCAGGTCCCTGGAAGCCTTTGTCATGTCGAGCCCTGCATGCGGAGAGCCAGCCTGGAGATTCCCTTCTTTAGCCCAGCAGCTTTACTCGCGTCCCTCGTGCCTCCTCCTGCCCGCCTGCCGAGTCGAAAACAGCTTCATCTCCAATGGGGATCTGCCACTTACTCGAGCTAGCAAAGCACCGTCGTTTCCCTCGTCGAACTAAGGCGTGCCAGACTCGACGAATCGGAGCCCTCCGCCAGCCGCATTACTTGCAGGAGCTGTTTCCTAGTCCTCAGCCTGCAAGCCACACCGTTTACCCCGGCTAGCACTAACTACCTACCTCATCGCAACACTCTAGCCTAGGAGTCGGCCGGTGACAAGCGCTACTGCGACGTTTTTTTTTCACGCGCCAAACACCTGTTCGTCCGGGACTTCAGTACATTGGCACGCGACGTCGGCACATCTTTCTCCCCAGATCGAGCCTGCCATCGGACCTTTCGCTCGCGTCTGGCTGCATTCCCGGTACGCCCAGGGCGCCGACGCTCGGGATCCCGAAGCTTGAGTGCCAACAAACTTTCTCGAATCAAATCATCTGACGGGGACGGCCGACACCTCGAAAATCGTCCTATCACAGCGCAAAGCCGTACACAGCACCCATGCAGGCCGATCATTTCGGCCCGTCCTTGCGGTCACGTCTCGGACTTTCCTGAAAGGCACTTTTCCATTCTCGGCAGCCTCTGGCTTTACTCTAGCTTCACTGATTTCGTAAGAGTATTTTGTTGCCCGCTCCAAATTTGAAGACTAACATGACCGCCTTCAATACGGGTGAATGGCTGTTCTTAATTTTTAATTTTCCTCTTAAATAGAGCCGATCTTGCCCTTGCCCTTCTGCAGCTCACGACGCTCGCCTGAAGGTTACTATCAGGGGATCGGCGGAGACGGGGGGTGCAGTGTACGCATCCGACTGTTCAATGCCATCATCGCTAACAACGCTGGTTTCGTAGCTCGAGTAGATCGCCGCGATGATGTACTTCATCTCTGTTCCACTCCACGTAAGCACCCATCCCAGCTGGTCCCGCTCTCGTGCGGAAAAAAGCGTTTGCCAAATGCAGCGTGCAAATCCAAATTCAAGAAGTGCCGAAAGGGGCGAAAAGAAATAAAGAACGACTCACGATAAGTGGCCAAGTGGCTTCCTATGCACATCCTCCCGCCGCTTCCAAACGCCCAAAACCACCTCATCATCTCCCTATATCTCGCGCCACCGCTCTCGCTCTCCGCGGTGAGCAGGCCGCCCTCTTGGTCCAGCCATCTCTCGGGTTTCCACTGCTCCGCGTCCGGAAAGATATCCTCATTTCGGTGCAGCGTCCACGCTTGGCTCGCCACGCGCACGTTGGCCGGCAAGCCGGCGTATTCGTGGCCTGGCGGGCCCAGCGAGGCACCAGCGGGCGTGACGCGTGGCTGGCTGCCCGGAATGGCGGCGTGCAGACGCAGCGTCTCCATCAAGACGGCGTGAAGCAGTGGCAAAGCGTCGAGCTCCTTGGCGCCGGGTATGACTGGTGCGGAGGTGGGGGTGAGGGGCGTTGGCAGGCTGAGAAGCTCGGCTCGGAGCGCTGCCTGGAGCGCGGGCCGCTGGGACAGCTCGTGCGCGAGGTAGACCAGCGTGATGCCGGACGTGTCGAAGCCGGCGGCGACGTGGTCGAGCACTTCGGAGGCGATGTCCATACGGTGACGTTGTTGGTCGGACACGCTGCTGTAGGAAGTGTCACCAACAGCAGCCTTCTTGGACGAGTCTTTCGCCAGAGCAGCGTGGAGCTGTGCGTATACGGCAGGGTGGTTCTCTGGCGACTTTGAGCCCAGATCTTTCTCCTGGCCATCTTTCCCCACATTCGAGGCGGCGCGCTCGCACATGTCCCACGTCATTCGCTCGATTTCCTGGTTTGCCTCGTCCACAAACGCCGGCACCAACCGCACTTCCAACCATCGCCTCAACCACCTTGTCAGGCCCGGCAGCTCCTGCGGCCAGAAGGAATAGCCGTGCCGGCACTTGTACCAGTGTAGGAAGCGGTCCCGCGCCGCGGCGTCCTGGGTGAAGTTGGTGCTGGCGGCCAGGCCGAAGATGTAGGCCGTCACGAAGTCCATGGTCAGGGCGCTGATGAGGGGGTAGATGCTCGTTGGCGACGAAGGTTTGCTAGTGGCGGCGGCGGCATTATCACCAGCTGCAGTTAGGGAAGAGAGGAGCGGGAGGAGCCGGTCGTGTAGAATGACGGTGGTGGCGGCGCGTAGGGATGGGGATGACTGAATGGTGGACTTGGAGTAGATGTTGCTGAGCATGCGCTTGCGGGCAGAGTGCGGCTTGGAGCCTGTGGTGGCGAACATTGGAGGGACTCTGCGATGGGGTTAGTGTCGTAGTTTGGAGTGGAATGAGTAATAGAGTGAAGAAAAAGAAGGTACATGGCTACTGAGTTTTTAAACTAAATGAATGAATGGATGCAATTTATGTATTAGGTTACAATGGAAGCTTGACAGTGAAGAACCAATCGGGATGGGAGCCTCTAGCCGTTCAACAAAGGACGTACACGACCACTGAAGCCAATCGGAGAATTTGAATGGAAGAAAAACCTCCACTATGCCTAAAAGTAGCATCTTACACACTACAACGATAAAAACCGAAGATGATAAAAAAAAAGTAAGAAAGAAAAATATAACAGAGGAAGAAAGACTGCTTGAACAGCAAAAAACAAAAAATAAAAAAAACTCACCCATAATTCGAAAAAAACGCATACCACGCATCCTTCTCCCACCCGCCGCCAGCATAGATCCTGCCCAAGCCGCCCTGGACGCTGCAGACGGCCACCTCGCGCGGGGCCAGGCGCACGACGGGGCCGAAGGCGGCGTGGGCGGCGTGCACGCTGCGCAGCTCGCGGCCAGCGCGGCGGGCGCGGTACAGCCAGAGCGGGGAGAGGTGGCAGGACCAGTGCGGGGCGGGGATGCGGCGGAGCGGAGAGAGGAGGAGCGGGTGGAGGAGGTGGTGGTAGAGGAGGGTGGTGGCGGTGAGGAGGACGAGGGCGAGGAGGAGGAGGGTGGGCATTGTTCCTGGGGGGGCAGCGGGAGATGGTGGGTTATGGGGGAGGAGAAGGACGAGGAGATGGTGGTGGTGGAGAGGGAGGAGGAGGAAGAGGAGGGGGAGGTCTGGTGCTGACTCAAAGGGCCGCTTCGTGTTTGCTAGATAGTTGTTTACCTATCTTGGTTTACGTATGGTGGGGTTATCGATAACGGCAGGGTGCATTGTTCGATTTGACGCCGAAGTGCCCGCCGGGGCTTCGGCTGGGAGAGGTGAGGGCCGACAGACGTTGTGGGGGTGATGGCGCTTGGACACATGCGGTAAGTCGATCCGAGCATGGATGCGCCCGCGAACAATGAACGATGCGGGGAGGGCATGTGTGCAGTTGTTGATGGCATTTCGGTGTGCTTGTTCGAAGTTATCGCATCAGAATGATGATTGGAGACGGGGATAAGATCCGAGAGTTTGGGGGCTGAGAGTGTTGGTTCATCTGATTGGTTGGGTGGCACTTAATTCAACCACCAATCAATTAAATCGTTCGCCCTATGGTGGGACCGACGGACGCTTAATTCAACAGACCTGAGCTATTGAAAGACTCGCTCAGAAAACAATTCAATATCAGCGCCGGGGCATCCAAAGTCGGAAAGTGTTTGCAAAATGCCTCAAGGGCATTCAAAGAGCGTGATGTTCAGGGTCGCTATCAGTCGATAGCTTGGCCTTGCCCATGGTACCTCCATCGACTCACGTACGCCTCGGCGGTGCCATTCCCTCCGTTGCTTGTAGTGTATACACCGACCAGCGTTCCTGAAACCCCTGCATTAGCCTCTCAGGATCGCAGCAATACGATGCTTGGCCCTCTGAGCGAGCACTCACCGGTGAACCCCCAACTGACCACACTTCCGGCTCCGTACGCAATGGTAACCATCTGTGACTGGTTTGCAGCAGGCCCGGCAGAGAAGGAATAATGCGTCAAGTTTGCCGCCTTTATTTCAAGCCTGAGCGCCTGTTCCAGCCAGGCGTCAGGTATAGGTACCACGACGGGATCCGGCACGGCAACGTAGCTTGTCATGCGGAAGCGCAAGTGCGGCATTGGCGTGGAGAAGGGCACAACTGAGCCGGTCGTAGAAGGAAGAAGCACAATGCCAAGGTCAATGTGATGATTCTGGGTGAGAAAGACGGTTACACCAGCTTCTTCTTCCTGCTGCTGCGGTGAAAATCTGACGTCCACGCTGAAAGTAAATAGCGTGTCTACTTGGCGTCGGGCTAACAAAGTTTGATCCCCGGTTGCGTTCTGCGCATCATATGCAGTCAAGTTCAGCTTCGAGGGCTTCAACCTGAGGCTATTCTCGTGTCCAGGTGGTGAGATGGAATAAGCATCTGCACGTGGGAAACGCCAATGTAGGAAGTGCAGAGGAAGGGCCGATCCGGGGACGAAGTCGATGGCATCTGGAGACGAGATGAAGGGGCCACCCCAACTCCCCGCAATCGAGGTTTCGGCTGCTGGTAGAGACCAGCCCTGCATCTGGCCTCTCACCTGAGAGAAAACAGGCCACTCTCCTTCATTCCAAGTCACAGGAACGAGCACAGCCTCACGACCCATTGGATAGGTGGAGAAAGCCGGACCCGAGCGCGTAGCAAGTGCGACGGCCCACCAGTTCCTGGTGGCGTCTTGGAATAAATCAGCATGGCCAACAGTTTGGAAGTATTCGGTTGTATTCGCGTTGGATAAGACAGGGTTCCTTTGGTACGCTTCGTAGGGTCCGTTTGCGGAGGTGGATCGCGCTATTGTTTCCATGTGGTTAAGTCCAGTCCCTCCCTCGGCAATCATCAGGTAGTAAAATGCGTCCTTCTTGTAGATATGCGGACCTTCGGGTGCAAGTCCTCCGGTCCCATTCCAGATATTGATAGCATCTCCCGTCTCGCCAGTATCGAGATCAATGCTCATTTGGTCGATTCCAGGTCGAACTTTGTATGCGTGTGAGCAAGTCATGTAGACTTGGCCATCATCATCCCAAAACGGGCTGGCATCATAGCCTTCAAAGGCGAAATGGACGGCATCAGACCACGAAGCATCATCGTACGGGTCCTTGGACGAGAAGATGACGTTGTCCCAGCGCTCTGCATCGAACGCGTCTCGGTCGTCATGGACCAAAGTCGTCACGACATAGAAGGTGCCTGCGTGATATCTGAGCGTCGGAGCCCAGATGCCGCTAGTTTGCCTGCTGGTATTGGCGAGCTGGGGAAGTTGTTCGGGACGGTTGAGAACATTGCCTACCAGCTTCCAGTTCTGAAGATCCCTGGAGGCATGGATGGGAATTCCGGGGAATGCCAGGAAGCTCGAGCTTGCACAGAAGTAGGTATTGTCTACTATAATGCAGCTAGGATCAGGATGGAAGCCTGGTAAAATGGGATTGGTATATGTCGAATAATGAGCTGCTACAGAGGCAGACAGGACGAAAGGGGCCAGAAGCTGCCGGGGTCTCATTGCAAGGAAGATGGTAAAGGCAAGCAACCGAGTGTTTGAGAGATATTGCATGCTTTTGAGGAGCCATGATCACCATGCGAGCCGAGGCGCCTCCTCCCACCGGGTAAATTGACCGCTCGGTGCGGAGATCAGGACAGCGTCGGGGCGCTTTCCCGCCAGCCACACAAAGCATATCTTGACCTCTTAAATTTGCAGTCGATATGGGACGGGATCCTTCTGCTCGCTTAAAGGGTATCAGACGCGAATAAAGAGCAGCGGCGCACTGGCTCGCCGTCGTGAGAGTCGCCAGGGCTGGCACCTGGGTATTGGTGGAGACATTTCGGGCTGTGGTGCGGAGAAGAAGCTCGGGTAAATACTAAAGGCACAAAGATGTTATGACGCTTGATGAGAGTGAGAAAGGCGAGGGGAGGAGAGGGCGGCTAATAAAAAGAGGTTGGACGCGACGGGAGAAAACACGAGGCGGCAGGGATGGGCCTTGGCGTGGATCCTGAGTCATGCGATGACGTTTTTCGCTGCTGCCTGGCTGCTCCGTCGACCCTGGACTCCGTCCTTTTTTTCTTACACACGCAAACAACATCCAAAAAATGGCCTCCAGGCTCACCGACCTCCCGGTTGAGCTACTCTCTCACGTCGTGACCTTTATCTCGACCGCTCATACCTTGCGGGACTTGTCTTTGACCTGCCGCAAGCTGCACCTCTTCGTCGAGCACGAAGGCTGGAAAATCTTCCTGCGTACCTGCTTTCCATCTTACCCGGCCATCGACCAGCCTCCACGTCTTGCTGCCCACTCCTTGACAACCCTCTCCAGAAACTGGGACCGGAAGGCTTTCGTCGGCCGCTATATCGAGCCCTCCGGCTCCATCGTCTCCCTGAATACTGGCGAGCCGCTGGCAGAATGGAAGCGCCCACGTGGACAAACGATGGGCTTTCAACCCAGCCTAGACTCTTACGAAGAGCTGTCTGATGGATCTGCCTACGGTCGTCGGGAAGTACTGGTGTGGAGCGCTGGAACCGATCTACTCGTCAAAGCCAAGGTGTCTGGCCCTTCAACCGAGAAGCTGTGGAACCAGAGCTCGCAGGCCGAACGACAGTACTATTTCGACCAATACCACCATAGAGCAAGCTGGTTTACCTTCAGAATACCCGGCGCTTATGAAGGAAGAGACGACATTACATGCGTTAATATCCTTAGACCTACCCAGAGAAGCGCCGCGCCTCATCCGGACGCAGAGCAGGTCGTTCTCGGTACTGCTAATGGAGACTTGAACCTAGTGACCTTTACGCTTGACCAGACGCCTACATGGAGACGTGAGATCTTCAACACCGACGGGCGTGCTGTCAAAGCCATTCATGTCTCCTCGTCTGAGAAGCCTTTACTCGCCGCTGCTTTCTCCGATTCTAGCCTTGCGCTGTATCCAGTACACAAGAATGCCGACACTGTTGAAGCCATCAGCCATTTACAAGAACTACCCAAACACCAGGCCAACTGTCGTATTTGGTCAACCCGGTTCTTGTCTCCGGAATACCTTGCTGTTGGCTTGGGTCCTTCGCCTGAACCAGTTCATGTGTATGGAATCACTCCCTCAGGATTCTCTCAAGATCCATTACGCAAGTTTGGAATCGATGGCACTGCATGGGGCGCCATGGACAGGGTGGATGTGACTACCGATGGCGAGCCCAGGCAATCCTCGGTGTACCCAATATGTCCACTGCCATCGGCACATTCGGACGGCGACGATCCCAATGTTTTTCTGAGCGGTGGTTATGATGGTATCGTGCGTGTGCACGACATGCGCTCGCCTTCAGCATATGAATCGTGCTACTGGGACCCCACTGATGATGGCGCAGTGTATTCCCTGCAGACAATCGCGCGCGAGAGGCTCGTAGTGGGCAGTTCGCGCCATAGTATTGTCAAGTTTTTCGACATGCGTGTAGCGGGAGGGCGAGCCTTTCAATACGCGCATGTTGGCAGCGCGTCAGGCAACAAATGTGATCATCAAGATAAGGATACCAGCGCCGGCTGGCACAACAACCGCTACGGCTGGAATCTCTTCCTCAACCCACGGAACCAGACACGTCACAACCAACGTCGCAACGATCGTCGCTCAACCAACTCTCCCGTCTATGCCCTTTCATCTCCCTCGCCCTTCTCACCTACCATCTACGCCGGTGTGGAGAACAATGTGGTTCAGCTTGATTTCACCTCGATTGCAGATGGACATCCTGATCCCATGTTCCAGCACTCACTGGTTCGTATGGGTAAGAACAAAGCAATCAACTTGCAAAAGAGCTGGAACCCCAGGGGTGACGTGCTGAATTTGGCGGCATATGAGCAGAGCACAAACGGTGCAATGAGGCTGAGAGTCCAAGTCGGGGTCGGTAAATACGAAGGAGCCTTGAGTGGGTGGGACGAACGGTGGCGGGACAGCAGCGACATTTGAGGAACTTTCAACTGCACGTCGATGCAGTCAGGTGCGAATCGAGCTATTTATGCGGCCAATCTCCCCACTGCTATATTCCATGTTGATCTTGACAGCTGTGCTCCAGTGGCTGCAGCTCTGCGGCTGCAGAAACCTTGCTATGGCTTCATGCAATAACACGTCATTGGACTATCTTCTGTGTCACCTTCTCATTTCAGCCGCCGATCGCAAGATAAAGCACAGGTAGTATCGACGCTTAATCCCGCCAACTTCATCTCCAGTTGTTCAACCAGGACGCAGTACTCAACATGAAGGGAAAAAGTGCACTGCTACCATATAGCCGCCCGTCAAAATGTGCAAAGTACCCGGAGCAGCTGACCGGATTTCTGTGCGGCGTCGCGTTCTGCTTCTCAGCATGGCTCATTCTCAACTTTAAGCCGCACTCAAACTTATCCGGGGACCCAATAGTCGCGAGATCTGTGGCTGAATCCAATTTCTCATGGTCCCAAGTCCGCCGCCCTCACCAATCCAATATTTCAGCCTGTTAACAACCCACCCACAGATAACACCAACCACAGACCTCCACTTCCACCCCTGTTACGACAACTTCGAGTGCGCCCGCCTCTCCGTTCCCATCTCCTGGTACAATACCACCAACACCACCACCAACTACGCCGTCTCCATCGCCCTCACCCGCCTCCCCGCCACCGTTCCGCGCACCGACCCCTCGTACGGCGGGCCCGTCCTCATCAACCCCGGCGGCCCTGGCGGCTCCGGCGTCTACTACGCGCTGACGGCGGGCGAGCAAATGCGCGCCATGGTCGACACACCGGGCGAGCGGCACTTTGACATCGTCGGCTTCGACCCGCGCGGCGTCAACCACAGCGAGCCGCTGGCGTCGTGCTTCCCGGGGGACCTGGAACGGCAGAACTGGGAGATTGAGGGCAGGGGCGCGGGGCTGCCGCGGCCGGGGAGGGCGCAGGAGGAGAGCTTGCGGGTGCTGTGGGAGAGGGGTGAGGCGTTGGCGGGGTCGTGTAAGTGGGCGTTGGAAGAAGAGGGGATTGGGCGGTTTGCGGGGACGGCGGAGGTGGTGGGGGATTTGGTGGCAATGGTGGAGGCGTTGGGGGAGGGGCGGGAGAGGGAGGTGGGGAGGGAGGTGGAAGTGGGGAGGTGGGGGGAAGAGGAGAAAAGAGAGGTGGTTGAGAGGGCGAGGTGGAGGAGGGGGGAGGAGCGGCTGTGGTATTGGGGGCTTTCGTATGGCACGCTTCTTGGGGCTACTTTTGCGGCTATGCATCCGGAGCGTGTGGGGCGGATGGTGCTGGATGGCGTTGTGGATGGGGAGCTGTACTATGCAGGTAAGACCCAATGTGGTTTGATGAAAAGTTCGTTGAGGTGGAGTTTGTGGGACTGGATGCGCTGATCGCTGGTCGCTTAGGTGACGATGTTCCCTTCCTGGCTGATGCGGATAAGGTCCTTGACGACTTTTTCTCGTCTTGCTTCGCCGCTGGACCGGAGAACTGCGCAGTGTACTCGGACGATGGCCCCGAGGGTGTGAGGGCAATTTACGACGATGTTCTCTCCGCCATACTCGATTCTCCCGTTGCTGTCCCTGCACACGGATCGTTCGCCCCAGATGTGGTCACCTACTCCGACTTGATGGACACGGTAAGGCGCGCGATATACGTTCCTCTGCAGGAATTTGAAAACCTGGCAAATATCCTTGCAGGCCTCTCCGTTGGTAATGGAACGCTACTGGCCGGTTGGAAGCAGCAATACCGCGTGGTTTACTGTCCGAGCTCGGAATGCAGAAGAGAGGGTCCATGGTCGGATCCTTGCCAGGACCGTGAACTTTCCGCAGCAAGAGAGGCAACGGTTCTTGTGTGGTGTACAGACCGAATGGGGAAGTTTCAGAAGACATACGACGAGACAAGGCAGTACTGGCAAGAAGTAAGGAACATGTCAAAGGGGCTGGGCGATTGGTGGGTCACGAACACGGTGCCCTGCATGCACTGGAGCATCGAGCCTGCATGGACGTTTGACGGTATGTGTCTGCATATTTTTGCCCTTTCGAAACCGGAGAATGCTGGAGTGTGGGGATCCGACATGTGTGGGCTACATAAACGGGTTTTTGATGGAGAGGAGGATATGCAAGGCTGATTTCGTGCTCCAACAGGCCCCATCCGGGGCACGACATCGCATCCGATACTGTGGATCGGTAACACGCATGATCCGGTCACACCGCTGCGAGACGCGTTCAAGTCGGCGGCCAACTTCCCCGGTTCTGTTGTGCTACAACAGGATTGTGCTGGAGTAAGTGACCTGTCACTATTGTTTTTTCTCTACCTTTATTCTTTCCAACAGCTTTCTGACGGACCATCACTCTAGCATGCCACGGTTGCTGCGCCGTCCGTTTGTACAGCAAAGCATATGCAACGGTATTTCTTCTCGGGCGAGCTTCCAGAGCCTGGGACTATCTGCGAGGTTGACCAGCACCCCTTTGAGAAGGGCACTGAAGGGCTCGCTGCACGCTTGCTGGTCAGTCCGACCGGGAGCTGTTCCTGGCGCTCAATGACATAGCACAAAACCTGGCGGCAAACATTCTTTAGATGAAGGCGTTTCTTTTCAGCATCAACGATCATTAATCGACATGTACCGAATGGGTTGGAGAGGCAACCCTTGGTGGCGGCGGATCATTCAGGTCGTACTAGGGAACAGAGCGTAAATCAGCCAAAAACTTTGCATTGGAAGAAGCTGCATAGCATGCGAGCGGCGGCGAAATTATACGACGTTTCCGGTGACTGAATCCTCAATCAGTCCAGACAGGCAGCAGCCCGACCCAATACTCTTGAAGGAGCCGACCGTCGGCGTGTCCTGCTGGCTGCTTATTCTTAGCGGCATGATCTGACTTTTGCGGCGGTTTTACGATACTTTAGCTTCCGTATACCTTGGCGTCTCGTCATTTGCCTGTCTCGTCCCCATGAGAAGCTCATGGCAAAAGATCCGATGGTGCTTGTCCACTGCGGGAAAACTTCAACATGCTGTTCACTTGCCTGATAGCGGAAGTGGACACTTCCGGCTTCAATTCCACGCAAGTCTTCTTGATGAGCACTCGGGTAGGGACTACCAGCTTCCTGGTAAGATATAGGATCGCACAGTTGAGTCGGGCCGGCTGGTAGAGAACAATGTAATCCGTAGGCATGACGCAGTGCTTTTTACCATGTTTTCCGGCACCATCATATACAGGACTTGCCGATATAAATGATTGCAATGCGCGTGACCGGCAACAGGGCTATTGTCAGGATCCAGGGCGCGGTAAATACCGCTGGCGAGCCATTCGCCCGTTCAGCTTAGTCCGAGGTATGGGATCGAGATAGATTTAACAAATCATCATGGTGGCGGCACGGATTTTCGTCTCCCTCGCAGGAGTTAGCGTAGAATATTTGCTGGCTCCGCCCTTTGGCTCGGGTGTGAGGAGCTGCACGAGGATCTTCATCAAAAGGTGCTGTCAGAAGTATAGGGGAGAGGCGGCGGGGCGGGCGATCCCGGTGTTCGGTGCCGCTGTTCGAAGGGACACGGGGAGGGGTGTTTGAGAAAAGGCGGCTAAGTAGATCTCGAAACGTTCTTTCGCCTGTCGAAGTTCCAGACGGGCACCGAAGGACGGGTCAGGGCGAGGTGTGGAGATTAGCGTCGGCACGTGACAGGCCGGCTCATCCTGAACCTTCCAAGTGCCTAGTGTCGCCCTGAACACAGACATTGCACTTCGCTTCTGGTTCCTGACCACGGTTCACGTGCTGATTCAGCCTCCAAATCCCCGGTGGGCGCTCTGCTTTCAGGACCCATCCCGCTGCATGCCATTATCCGCCCATCCGCCGTGATGCTGAGCTGTATGTCCCGTCGCTTACATGCCTTGTGCGTCGCGAATCCATGAGGAGAGCGGCTCCGCTGCCATGGACGCCGATCATCTCGAACCGACGACGACGGCTTCTTCCAGTACCAACCCTGTGTACCCTCACATCGCACAGCTGACACCCGTCCCTCCAGCCAGCCCCGATGCCGACCAAAATGTGCCCCTCAAAACACCCAAAAAGAGGAGGAGGAGGCCACGACCTCCGCCAGCCCAGCCGGGCCTCCGCTGGCTTAATTCCACCGATCCCAGTCAGTTTAGGGATGACCGTGTTCGCAAGGCCGTCCGCTCCCATGTCATGTACGACCATGCCGCACGAAAGAAGAGCTTGACTACTGTGCCACCGGACCCAGTTACGCTCGTGCATCTCTGCAAGGATTCTACTGCCTCCTCGCACGAAACTGCTCTGGCGCCAGCTCGCTTGGAAGAGAAGAACACGCTTGCGCTCTCCCTCCTCGACCGTCTGGCCTCCCATTTGGACCCTCTCGGCCAATTGCCGACGTTCCCTGGTGCAAAGGTTCATGTTCGCGAGCTACAGAAATTCTGTGCGTGCCCCTTCCTTCGATGAGCTCATCGCGTTGTGCCATGACTCGTGCTTGATCTCTGACCGCTGTGCAGGTGTCGACTACTTCTCAACCACCATCTACCGCATCGCCCCCATTGAAAATAGCAACGTCTTTCTCGCCGGCATGTGCATGGCTTCCGCGCGGCTTGACATCCTCAAAGGTCTTCCACGAGAAAGCGCAATCACCGCTGCCGTGAAATTAGAGGCTGTCCGCCTACTCAACCACAGCTTGAGCGACCCACGTGTCCAAATCAGTGACGAAACCATCATGATTTTAACGAGGCTTCTCCATAGCGAAATCATACACGGGAATTTCTCCGTCTTGGATGTTCACAAAAAAGGATTGGAGAGAATCGTGCAGTTACGAGGCGGATTCAACCAGCTATACAATGACTCTCCAGCATCGCGTTGGCTTTGCAATGCCATTGTGAAGTAAGTCGTGCCTGACCCTGTTTCACCACGCAGCAGCTCAATCTCTACACTCGTGTTTTCATGATTCGAGAGTACTAGCTGTTCGACTGACACTATCTAGTGTTACATATCAAGCCTGCATTCACACAGAGCAGCCTCCTGCCAAGATATTCCTCGACTACGTTCCTGCATGCTACGATCGATGCGTATCACCCCAGGAGAGGGACCCGGACAAGCCGATGTATCTTTCAGAGAAACTGTGGACCTTTATCATGAAAGACTACAGATGCTCAAGTTACACAGCGGATCTATTGCGCGACCTCCAAGATGCAACCGGCACATTTCTGACACTCCGCTCTGATTACAATCAAGCCTTCTCTGGCCAACTTACCAGCGTGGAATCCGCACGAGATCGTTCATTCCTTCTTGAACGCGTCATGTCCAAACCATCCGCCGAGGATCCCGAAAGTCCAGTGTTTGGCGACTGGTATTATGAGACCGTACGCATTTTATCCCACATCTACGCCACCGCAATCTATCATTTGGTCCCCTTCTCCGTTGCCGCCATTCTGGCCAAGGACACCCTGGTCCCCGAACGTGCAGCTCTTTCCGTCCCGGAGCGTCTCAAGGCTGCAATCGAAAAGACACATCCGGACCCTGACCTGTGCTGGGGCCCCTTGATGACTCGAGTTTTGATGTGGACCTCGATCGTCGGAGGGGCTGCCGCCAACCCTCTCTCCTCAGACGTCGCAACCCACGAAGAAAGAGCCGATATCAACCCTGGCCTTGAATCCGCGCGGAGATATCTCATATCCCTAGGTCTCCGGTCCACCATCGTACTTGCATGCCAATCGCCTTATTCCCCAGCATACGTACTTGAGCTCTTGCGAACCGTTCTCAATACACAGGCCATGATCGGCCCAAAGAAACCGGTATACGAGACGACTGGTTGGAAAACCACTTGATGTTTAGAAATATCCACACGTACTCTCTTTTTTCGATACCCCGGGTCACATGCCTTACCGATCAAAGTCTTTGAAGATCCAAAGGATGCAAGGATCCTAGACAGAGATTCGTTACGACTTCCTTTTTACTGCAACGACGTCGACAAACATTGTAGATTCTGTGTCTATCAACAAACCAATAAATGCGCAAAGCAAATCATCACTATTACTCTTCAGCCCGAATCCCGTCTTTCCGCCAGCTCCAAACGTCTACTCAATTCTTCTCCGGGTCATGAACTTCATGATGGAGGACCTCCGGAGTGATAGCCTTTGTTTCAGGATCGATCTTAACGTGATGAATGTTGTCAGGCAGGTTCCCGAGCGCACGCTCGCCGAAGAGCAGATCGATCTCCTCGAGAGACAACTTCTTGGTCTCCTTGAAGAGCAGCGAGATTGTTGGGATCGTGATGCAGACATTCCAAACGATGAAAACAAAATAGAACTGTTGGTTGGCCATCAGCTTCTCGCGTCTTTCCAAACAGGTCTTTTCTCCGACTTTACTTACCTTCCAATCAATCGCACCAATACCGATGGGAGAAACTTGGCTCCAAATGGTCGATACAAGCCAGTTCCCAATACCAGTGGCGAATGCACTACCACGGGCTCTGATCTGCATAGGCATGATCTCGGATGCGTAAGTCCAACTAATGGGGCCAAACGAGAAACTGAAGATCTGTTGGGCAGGTTAATACGCAAGGCTGCTGACGGGAGTTTTGAATAGGCAACTTACGCAAGTGACTAAGAAAATAAAGAAGACGCCGGCGATGGAGAGCCCCTCCCTCTTGCCCCCCGGATTCTGTGAGACGAGGGCGCATTCGCAAATGAGCACTATCGTAATGGCAGCGCTTCCGATAATCAATGGCTGGTGAAAAGGATGGTCAGCTCGTGGGTTTCCTCTGGAGTTCGGCCAGCCGTACCTTCTTCCTTCCAAAGCGGTCCAGCAAAAAGGTGATGAAAATGAGATCTAGAAGCCGATTAACAGGTGCGTCTCAAAAATGTCCGAATGCGGTGAACTTACTGCAGATGGGACCCATGCAGTTGTAGATACCAGTGACTAGCAGGTTCCGCGAGCCCGTGATGCCCAGACCTTCATACAGGATGGTTTGATAGTAGTTGATAACGTTGATTCTACACATAGGTCAGCCCCCTGGTCACTATTGGCCGTTGTCCCAAGCCACACTTACCCGGTCATCTGTGTGAAGACCTGCATCAGCGTGGCGTGCATGAGACGGGTCCTCCATTGCGGGACGGTGAACATGATGCGCCACCCACTGTGGTCGTGAAATAGTCAGTAAGTAACATTTAAACGGGTGGAAAAGGCTGACTGACGGGACCGTGATCGCCTTCTCGGCAGCGATGGTTGTTTTGATTTCGTGGAACTCCTTGTTGATCCAATCATCATTGTGGCCGTTGTAGTGCAGCTTGCGGAGCACACGCATGGCTTCGTCGTCACGGTCCGTTTCGAGAAGATGTCTGGGGGACTCGGGGAAAAACATCATGCCGGCCATGAGAATGACGCAGGGAAGTGCCTGGAAGGCAAGCGGGAATCTCCTGCGGAATTGTTAGACTCACTCATACCAGGGAGGATGATTCATACCAAGAGAACGAGCTGGTGGCTGGAACGTGGTGGCTTCCGTAACCAACCCAGGTGGATATGATGAAACCGACACCGATCATTTGCTGAGCGATACCAACAATCAGACCTGGAAAGCTATCAGTCCCGAATGTCTCCGACTGCTGGTTCCAGGGCTTTACCTCTGGTGTCTGGGTGGGCGCATTCGCTCTGGTAGACAGGAACACTCATGGAGAGTAGGCCAACAGCCCACCCAGCGAGGATACGCCCGACCAGAATCATGCCGAGGTGTTGAGCAGCGGCTTGGAGAATAGAACCGAGACACGCAATAGTGGCCCCGATGACGATGGTCCCCCTTCTTCCAAACCGATCCATGGTGAAGCCGCCCATCAAACTGCCAAAAACAGCTCCACCGGAAAAGGTGGAATTGATTGCCCCTATAATCGGGGACGTTTTGGTTGTATTAAAGAAGTTCAAGAAATGCGGAGATTGAATGACATCGGTCATGACTGCAAGGCCCCGTCAGTTCTGTTCAGCATCGACACTTTGCACGAGATTCTCCACTTACCACCGGAGTCATAGCCGAACAGGAAAGACCTGGCACGCCATCAGCCTCACTGCCAGGCAAAGGGATGTGGTCGCGAAAACTCACCCTGTGGCTGCAAACACTGCCAACGAGATGTTGAACCAGAGACCCATCTTCGCAACAACTGTGCAGTTTCGAAAGTACGGCTCACAGTAAGACGAGAAGACGACCAGGTAATAATAGTTTCGGTGGCCCTCACGTTACACCTACTTAGCCGGACACGACCCGGTACCAGGACCTCTACCATGCCTACTTGGGCGCGGAGCAAGCAGCATCCCTGGGCAGATCCATTGCATGATCCCATGTCATGCCATTCCGTTCCTCCAGTGGCATCCCGGTCTCGCAAGCAACGAGAGCCTCGGCGTGAGGCTCGCCCACATTTCCCCCCGCACCCCGCAGCCATGCAACCCCGGACATGACCAAATCCGGCCCGTGCTCCAGATCTTCCGCCAATGAGCGGCCCGATGCGTTCCAAACGCTCATCTGCCCACAAGCGAAAGTCCAGGATTGCGGGGCAGTTCTGCCTAAACGACGAGGCCTACTCTAATTCACGCGATCGCCAGGGAGCCGGGATCCGCAAACACGAGATGCCGAGCCGCAAGATTCTTGGAGTACCCAGGAACGTCACTCATTTAAAGAGCCTGGCAGCTTCCCCGACAGGTGGAATTGGATCACTTTTCAGTCATCTTGAGCTTTCGTATACATTGACAAGATGGTCCCAAACGTGGCTGCTTCGCTGGCCGTCGCTGTGGCTGTCGCCGCTGCGGTCACGCCAGGCGTCAACGGCCAGAACCTTACCAACGGCACGGACGGCTCCGCGCCCGTATACAAAGATCCTTCCGCCTCAGTCGATGACCGTGTCCAGGATCTGCTGTCACGCATGACCCTCCAGGAGAAGGTGGCGCAGTTGATCCAGGGTGACATTACCAATTTCATCAATGAGACCACTGGCGACTTCAACGCCAGCGGCCTCGTGTGGAACATGGAATGGAGGGCTGGCCAGATCTGGACGGGCTACCCCATTCCTCAGGTTGGTTCAATGTATGATCCGAGCACTCGTTTGGTCCGTCTGACTTTTGTACAGCAAACAATTGCCGAGGCCGGCAAGATTGCTCAGGACTACCTCCTGCACAACACCACTCTGGGAATCCCGGCACTTGTAAGAGCATCAAAAGACTTTCAATGTTGATTTTTGGACTGACGGTAGTGTGCCAGCTGCAAAATGAGGGTATCCATGGAGGTAAGACGCACTGTAACTGCACAATGAACGCAAAGCTCATACATCAAAAGTGTCCTACTTCAACGCGACCATCTTCAACAGCCCCATTGCCCATGCTTGCTCTTTCAACCCCGAGCTCGTCGGCGAGATGGGACTGGTTATTGCGCAGGAGGCACTCGCGCTGGGCATCAACCAGATCTTCGCTCCCGTGGTCGATCTGGCACGCGAGCTGAGGTTCGGCAGAGTCGAGGAGACTTACGGCGAGGACGGTTATCTGGCGGGCGAGATGGGCTACGCCTTTGTCAAGGCTCTCGAGAGCCAGAACGTGAGCGCCATGGTCAAGCACTTTGCCGGCTTCAGCGCCCCCGAGCAGGGTCTCAACACCGGCCCCGTCCACGGCGGTGAGCGAGAGTTGAGGACGACGTGGTTGCCTTCGTTCCACCGCGCTATCATCGATGGTGGGGCTACGAGCGTCATGTCTGCGTACCACTCCTGGGATGGTGTCCCAGCGGTTGCGGATTACCATACTCTCACTGAGGTAAGTTCAGGGGTTGACGTCAAACAGAGTGAGCGAGCTGACCAGTTGCGGATAGATTCTTCGTGAAGAGTGGGGATACGAGTACTATGTCAGCTCCGACGCTGGCGGTACTGACCGCTTGTGCGAGAGTTTCAAGATGTGCCGTGCCGACCCCATCGACAAGGAAGCCGTCACCATATACGCTCTCCCAGCCGGCAACGACGTCGAGATGGGAGGCGGCTCGTACAATTTCGAGACGATTATTGACCTGGTTGGCTCGGGTAAGCTGGACCTGGACATCGTCGACACGGCTGTTGCCCGCACTCTCAGGACCAAGTTCGTGATTGGCCTTTTCGAGAACCCCTACCGCGCCGTGCCTGCCAACGAGACGGCACTGCACATCCATACCGACAAGTCAGTGGCGCTCGCCCGCAAGCTTGATGCCGAGTCGATTGTCCTGCTTGAGAACCGCGAGAGCATTCTCCCGCTTGACAAGTCGGCCAACATTGCCGTGATTGGCCCCATGGCCGACTTCATGAACGTAAGTGCAAGATCATCATCCTCTTCCGCAACGAGCCTCGCCTAACGGCACAACCAGTACGGTGACTACGTGGTCGAGAACTCATCAACCAGGGGCGTCACCCCCTTCGCCGGAATCGAGGCTGCATCCAGCGGCAGCGTCACGTACGCGCTCGGCGTCGAGCGGTGGTCGACGGACCAGTCCGGCTTCCCCGCCGCCATCACCGCCGCCGAGGCTGCCGACGTCGCCGTGGTAGTCGTCGGGACCTGGTCGCGCGACCAGACGGAGCTGTGGACGGGGCTGAACGCCACGACGGGCGAGCACGTCGACGTGCACGACCTGAACCTGGTGGGGGCGCAGGCAGCCCTCGTCCAGGCCATCATCGCCACGGGCAAGCCCACGGTCGTCGTCTTCCAGTCGGGCAAGCCCGTGACCGAGGCGTGGATCTCGCGCAATGCCTCGGCCCTCGTCCAGCAATTCTATCCCTCGGAGCAGGGCGGCGCCGCCCTCGCCGACGTGCTGTTCGGCGACCACAACCCCAGCGGCAAGCTGGCCGTGGGCATTCCGCACGACGTCGGCACCACGCCCATCTTCTACGACTACCTGAATTCCGGCCGCTCCGTCGACGCCGGCGCCGTCTACGACAACGGCTCGCTGCTGTTCGGCCACCAGTACGTGCTCAGCTCGCCGGTGCCGCTGTACGAGTTCGGCTACGGCAAGTCGTACGCCCAATTTGACTACTCCAACGTGACGCTGTCGGCGTCCACGGCTGCCGCGACGGACGTCGTCACGGCCACGGTCAGCGTGACCAACAACTCGACGCGCGACGGCCAGGAGGTCGTCCAGCTGTACGTCAGCGACCTCATCGCCAGCGTCGCCGTGCCGAACAGGGAGCTCAAGGGCTTCAAGAAGGTGCCCGTGCCTGCGGGCGAGACGGTTGATGTTGCGATCGATGTGGATGTGAGCAAGCTTGGCGTTTGGGACATTCGCATGAAGTACGTCGTTGAGCCGGGGGAGTTTGCCATTTATGTGGGCAGTTCGAGCGCGGATTTGAGGGGGAATGCTACGTTGACGGTGGAGTGATGATGTGTTTAGATCTTCTGGAAGAGTGGATTAGAGACGTTTGCTTTCTACTGTATATACTGTACATACCTGTTTGTTGAGTGCTGCCAGTAAAAACGAATGAAAGTGTGGCTTACTCAGCTTATGGGCGCTCACTCTGTCCTTGCTATGATCGTGCTGACTGATCGTCGTGCAGATTCGACAAGACGCTATCTGTCACGCGTCTTGGAAGTCTAAATTGCGTCAACTGGTTTCACAGGGGAGAGCGGATGTTTTTGCTGAGTATCAGAGCATTTATTGATTATGCATCAAAGCCCTGATTATCTCCCGGTGACACCGACATTCGCGATTGGCCCGCGTATGACGCAGCTTCCGCATGCCCCCTGCCATTGCGATTTGCCAACTACGGCCAATTCGGAAAGCCTCAATGCAGGCATGTTTGTCATGTTCTGAGCTTCCTCGTATACTCCCACGTTCACAATATAAGCAGAAGATACCTCTGTTTCCTTCCTCCCCGCACGCTTGACTTTTACCCCCTCCCTTTTTTACACACACACCGTCCCAGAAAAAGAATAAGAGATGCCTCCGCGAACCCAAAAACCCCCCCTCACCTCCCTCCTCTTCCCCCTCCTCCTCCTCCTCCACCCGCCCCCCTCCAGCAGCGAACCCGTCCGCCAACACGCATCCTCAGGCAGCCGCGCAAAACTGACGGGCACCTCGTTCGGCATCCCCGGCCAAAACGCCACCTACGACTACATCGTCGCGGGCGGTGGCACGGCCGGCTCGGTCGTGGCCGCGCGGCTGGCCGAGGACGCAACTGTCAGCGTGGCTGTGGTCGAGGCGGGCGGCTTCTACGAATTCGCCAACGGAAACCTCTCGCAGGTGCCGTTTTACGCGGCGAGGTTCGTGGGCGACGATGGCGGGGAGTGGGCGGAGGGGGGGATTAATTGGCAGCCGTTGGTGGATTGGGGGCTGGTTACGGGGCCGGAGCCGGTAACTTTTTATTTTCTTCCCCCACTCTATTTTTAGTTATGTGCTATGCTGTGAAAGGATGCTGAGGGTTTGGTGTTCTGTAGGGATTGAATGGAAAGAGACTGCATGAAGCGCAGGGGAAGTGCCTGGGAGGAAGGTTGGTGTTTTACTTCGTCCCGTCTGTTCTCTGTGCTGGGACTGGTATGCTGACAGTTTCCTTCTGTAGCTCGGCACGGAATCAATTGATCTATCATAGGTGATGCTACGAAGCGGTGGCGAACTGGCTGGACGCTGACAGCTTTTCAGGGGCACGGTTGGAGCGTATGCGCAATGGGCGGAGCTCGTCGGAGACGACAGCTACCTCTACAAGAACATGCAGCAGTACTTTGAGAAGAGCGTGAATTTCAGCACCTCGAATCTTGGAAAACGGGCGGCGAATACGTCCGTCACGTTCAATCCCGACTCGTACAGTCCTACTGGCGGTCCACTCCAAGTCTCATATCCCAGTTATGCGCACCCAATCACTTCATGTAAGTCGACTGGCAAGAGCTGATCAAACCAGCCTTGAGGGTTCTCTGACAATTGAAGATGGTGCCGGTGCTTTTAGTCACATAGGAATTGACGCGGCTGTGGATCACAACAGCGGAAGCCTGATGGGCTACGCGTACGGAACTTTCACGCAATCGCCCGACGGCGTGCGGAGTACAGCAGAGTCCTCATTCCTGGCTAAAGCGTTCGAGGCAACCTCGTTGACAGCGTATATCCAGACTCAGGTCACCAAGATTCTGTTCGACGCCGACAAGAAAGCAACTGGTGTACAGGTTTCCACTCAGGGGTTGCCATACACTCTCAGCGCACGCAAGGAAGTCATACTATCCGCCGGAGCAGTAAGTCGACTCTTCCTTGACAAACCAATGGTCCAAGCATTCATGACTTCCAGATCTTCTCGCCACACTTGTTGATGCTCTCTGGCATCGGACCCGCCGCTACTTTGCAAGAACACGGCATAGACGTCCTCTCCGACCTTCCCGGCGTTGGGCAAAACATGTGGGCAAGTGAAGTCGAAAAAAGCCATACACGGCGACACGTCCTAACAGGCACACCCACCCATCAGAACAGCGTCCAAGCCGGCTCCATCATCTACGAAGTCGCCCTCACCACAACCCAAGCCATGACCGACCCGCTCTACGCCTCCTCGCAAACAGACCTCTATCTCAGCTCCGGCACCGGCCAACTCACCAACTCGGGCGGCGACTTCTTCGGTAACCCCCACCACCCCCTCTCCTTTTTTCCCTCCACTCACCCGCCCAGCCTTCGAAAAACTGCCGCCTTCGTCCCGCTCCGCCCTCCCCCCCTCCGCCCTCGCCGCCCTCGCCGCCTTCCCCGCCGACTGGCCCGAAGTCGAATACGTCCTCAGCTCCTCGCCCAAAGTGTCGACGACGACGACGACGAACAAGTCCCTCGCAGCCATCAACGTCGCCCTCACCGCGACTCTCTCGCGCGGAAACGTCACGCTCGTGTCCGCCTCGGCCGCCGACCTGCCCCGCGTCAACCTCAACCTGCTGCTCGACGACACGGACGTGGCCGTCGCGGTCGCGGCGTGGCGGCGGGCGCGCGAGGCGTGGGAGGGCGTCCCTGGCGCGGTGAGGGTTGGGAGGGAGGTTTTTCCGGGGGAGGAGGTGGTGGGGCAGGGGGAGTTGGCGGGGGTGGTTCGGGAGAGTGTCAAAGCGGTGCATCATATTTCGGCGACGTGTGAGTCTTCTTTACCCCCTTTTTTGAGTGGAGGGAACGATGTGCTGAGGACTACGCAGGTAAGATGGGCAAGGAGGGAGATGGGATGGCGGTGGTGGATTCGAAGGCGAGGGTGTTTGGGGTGCGGGGGTTGCGAGTGGTGGATGCGAGCAGTTTCGTCTTCACGCCGCCGGGGCATACGCAGGGCTACGTCTGTAAGACTTTCTACCCCGCTTCTTACGACTGACTACAGAAGAGGCTGCTTACTCTCGAATCCTGGCGACAGATGTGCATGCGGAGAAGCTGGCGGACGATATCAAAAGAGAGCAGTGAAGGCGTTGTCGGTTCTCAGGGATGAGTCCACCACCACCAATGAACTGCTTACTCCGCACTTCATTTTATAGCCAGTCTGACCATGGCCAAAGCCCAAAGTAATCCGCTTTCCCTACAAAGGAGTATGCGGTCAAGTGACTGCCGGGGACATTTCCAAAGACCCACTCGGCGACTTTACGGAAACCTGCGAACGTCAGCTCCTCCCTCCACAAGAGTGTGATCCTTCGTTGGTGTTATTGTGCAATTGAGAAATGGCACGAATAGGTTCCAGGTATTTATCCGAGAGGTTTGCGCCTGCTCATATAAAATGAGTGCAATGGAAGAAGCTCTGGAGTAAGCATCCTCATCACTTCATTCCCATCAAGCGCCTTGAGACTCAGCTGTCCTCCCCGATATATCCGCAACACTTCTTCATATCCATCTTTCTCGTCGACAAAATGGATTGGAGAGATCCCAACATAGCCAAGAGATACAAGCCCGGTGAGGCCCTGACGGGTCCCTTCGCCCTCGCCCTCGTCAAGCGATGCTTCCTGGAAGACGACAGCGTGGGTGACGACAACGACCTCGTCGTGCTCGACAACGCAACCGGCACCGGCATCGTCACCGTGCACATCTACGGCACGCTGCCCGACGCCGCCAAGCAGCGGCTGCAGCTGACTTGCGGCGACATCTCGCCCGGCATGATCGAAGCCGTGCAGGGCCGCATCGACACCAACGGATGGAAGGGTGCGACAGCCAAGATCATGGACATGCAGGTATGTTTGTCGACAATGAAAGTCTCCATCAATCTCCAGCCATCTTCACTGACATGTCAAACCCCAGAAAATGGACGTGCCCACCAACACCTACACCCACATCATCACCAACTTCGGCCTCGTCGGCCCCATGTCCATCTCCGACCCAACCACCGTCCTCGCAGAATGGCACCGCGCCCTCCGCCCGGGCGGCCTCGCCGCCTTCACCATCTGGGAGCACGTCGGCTGGTACGCCGCCGCCGAGCGCGCGGTGCAGTCGCTCGGCCCCGGCGGGCCCAAGTTCCCCAACTGGCACGACTTTTGCCATGCCGACTACGCCACCACCACCGACACGGCGTGGGAGCAGCGCGAGTACTGGCAGCCGCGCGTCGAGGCGGTCGGGTTCGAGGACGTCCGGGTCGAGGCGGTCGAGAACGTGACGAGGCATGGCAGCGCGCGCGAGCTCTGCGACGAGTTTGGCGCGTCGCTGGCTGTCATTGTGCAGAAGTTTTGGAGTGAGGAGGAGAAGGCTAGGTTTGGACCGGAGCTGGTGCCGGCGCTTGAGCGGGCGCTGCGGGAGCAGTTTGGGGAGGGGGATGCGGCGTTGGTGTGGAGAGCGTGGGTGGTGACGGCGAGGAAGCCGGTGGAGAAGTGAGGGTGTGGGGCTGGTGGTCAGTCGTCCTCGTAGTCTCCAGCGAATACGATCTGTTCCAGTCGGTTAGCAGAGCTGCCTCAGAAGTGAGATGAAGCATGCAAACCAACTCATCATCAACCGGTGCCGGATGATCCTCCCACGGGACATCACTATCATCCGCCTCGCTATGGGGAAGGGCTCGGAATAGTGGCTGTGACGGGAAGTGGCTGGAAAAAGAGCGCGGCTTGGAGGGTGGGAGAGGACTGGGTGAGGTTTCTGAACTTGTGAGAGATGCGCTGGGCGAAGAGAAGATCGTGCATTGGCAATTGGAGAAGGGTCAGCTCAAGCAGCTCGAAGGTGTTGAGCACTTGGTCACGTTGAGTTGTCATGGTGGTGTTTTGTTGTTTGTTTCGCGTTAGGTAGGTATCGGGTTGCTGCCTGGTGCTGAGTCAGAGATTAGAAAGACTGACTGCAGGGCTTCGTTCGATAGACAGAGCGCCTATACTCTTGTATCCGCATACAATTCTAGAGCATAACAGAAGAAGTGTTGTTGACCGGCCTCCGGAATGAACTTGCAAACACTGACGTCATTTATTCCATCTGTAACCCGGGAAATGCTCAACAAAAGAACATGACTTGCCAGTAAGAGGACAGCGGCTGTAACATCCTCATGTGGTGTCTCGGTCCTCGGGCTATTGATGCCTCAAGTTGCCTTTTCGGGCGATGATCATCTCGAGACCACGCCTCGGTGTAGCCATTCAACCGAAGCCGTCTCACCAAACCCCAGATCTTTACCCCAATCTTTTGCGGAGAAAGACATGGGGCAAGCTTTGCGCACATCCGGCCCGCCCGTTGGCACTCTGCTATAATCCCCATCAACTTGGATTCCTCTTCTCTGACCATCCCTCTCATCCTCCCTCTCCTTTCCTCTTCTCTTCTCCATCACTACATGGTCATGTTTGAGTTGAGAGGACGCTGGCTGAACTGGGCCATCACGGGTAAGCATGCCTGGGAATTGCTCCGTGGATGATATGCTAAGCTTCTTGACAGCCGCCTCTTGCCAAGGCTTCCTTCTTCTTGGCTACGATCAGTGAGGCGCCTGAGACTTCGGATGCATATTTTCAGTTTGCTAATTCCTGGGCTCTAGGGGTGTCATGAGTGGCATCATAGGCGCCAACAACCAGTTTGGAAATGATTTCAACAACCCAGACGCCACCATGCAGGGTCTCATTGTCTCCATCTACGATGTATGCAATCCTCGCATTCACACCAGGCTCGACATGCTAATCGGTACAGATTGGCTGTGCCTTTGGCTCCCTGCTCTCCTTCTTCTTCGCCGAGAACTTTGGAAGGAGAAAGATGATCATGGCCGGGGGTTCGACCATGGTTATTGGAACCATAATCCTCACCTCATCCACAACCATTGCACAACTGCTCGTCGGACGCGTCGTTACCGGCATTGTGAGCCATCTCCCACACCACTACTTGTCACGCACTGACCCCGTCTCAGGGCAACGGCTTCAACAGTTCCAACATCCCCGCGTACCAGTCCGAACTTGCCAAGCCCAAAAACCGCGGCATGCTCCTCAGCGCCCAAGGAACCGTCACAATCGTCGGCCTGTGCATAGCATACTGGTAGATAATCCTAGCTCATCACTCTCCAGCTTCTCTTTCTTACAACTCGGACAGGATGGACTTTGGCCTTTCATACGTCGATGGCCCTATCCAATGGCGGTGGCCCATAGCCTTCCAAGCCTTCTTCGCCATCTGCCTCGTCCTGCAGATGCTACCCCTCCCCGAAACCCCCCGCTTCCTGATCGAAAAAGACCTCAGCGCCGAAGCAGCCTCGGTTCTCGCACGCCTAGACGGCACCAGCGTCGACGACATCGAAGTCCTGGACATGGTGCAGACAATCCAGGTGTCGATCGAGAAGGAGACGCGCGGCGGGCCCTTTCAGTACAAGGAGCTGCTGCAGGGCGGCCCCATGGGCAATTTCCGCCGCATCGTGCTGTGCTGCGCCGTCAACGTCATGCAGCAGTTTACCGGCTCGAACATGATCAACGCAAGTCTTGAGCATCCCCGCCCAAAAGAACCGTTAAAGCTAACCTGGGCAACTGCCGCAGTACTACGCCCCCACCGTCTACGAGCAGACCATGGGCCTAACCCGCACCATGTCGCTCATCCTCGGTGGCTGCACCTCCATGACCTACCTGGTCGGCAGCTTCATCCCGCTCTGGGTAAGCCTCTCGTTCCTCTCCCTCAATCCCTCCACTAAACCACGGCCAGACCGTCGACCGCTTCGGCCGCCGCGCCCTCCTCATGTTCTCCGCCACCGGGCTCTGCCTCTGCTTCTCGCTCGCCTCGATTCTTCTCTCCACGGGCCAGCAATCCCACGCCTACGGCGCCACGGCCATGGTCTTCCTGTTCCAGATCTTCCTCGGCATCGGCTGGCTGCCCATCCCGTGGTTCTACCCGTCCGAAGTCACGACGACGCGCATCCGCTCCAAGGGGCAAGCCCTCGGATCCTTCATCAGTACGTTTCTTTCCTTCCTTTGGCAAAAAAAAGAAACAAATTTTTTTTTAATTGCTGACGCACTTTTACAGATTGGATGTGCGTCTTCACCGTCGTGCAAATCACGCCCATCGCCACCCAAAACATCCAGTGGCGCACCTTCGTCATCTTCGCCGTCTTCTGCGCCCTGTGGGTGCCCATCGTCTACTGCTTCTTCCCGGAGACCAACGGCCTCGAGCTCGAGGACCTGGACTACCTGTTCGTCAAGGGCGGCATCACGGGTGGCGTGTGGAGCGCCAAGGGCGGGCGGACGGTAGCGAAACGGACGGGCAGGGAGGAGGCGGGCGTCGAGGTGGGGCTGAAGGATGCGGAGCGGAATGTGTCGGTCGAGGAGGAGGCGAAGGCTTGAGGGAGGGACAGAAAGGGAGAGAGAAAGGGAGGGAGGTTGGCTAGACGTCTTGGTGGGAAGTAGTCAATGGGATATTCTTGTCTCCAGATCCGGTTATCGCAGTCGATCCCTCAAAATGGCCATGTGACGAACGAGCGTTGTAGTCAATCCTGCTGTCGTGCTACCCTACGCCTTGCCCACACTAGAACATCTTTCAGCTTCCCACACCCCTCACGACGCCACCCTATCCATCACCACCGCCCCCGGATCCCTCGTCTCCCTATCTCCCCAATCCGCCACCCACCCATTCTCCTCCAGGTACCTCCGCCACGCCTCGTCCTCGTCCTCCAGCCTCGCACTAACCTCGGGCACGACGAACCAAGCGATCAACGCGCCGACGGCGGCAAAGGCCGAGCCGATCAGGAACGTCGCCTGGTTGGCCTTGCCCTCGTCGGCCCACGACTTGAGGATGGCGCTGAAGACCTGGGTGCCGATGGCGGCGCCGGCCTTGGAGAAGGCTGCGACCAGGCCCATCATCTGGCCGCGGATGGAGGTGGGGAAGCATTCCGAGGCGGTAAGGAGGACGGTGCTGTTGGAGAATGTTAGTACATATGGAAGAATAATGTTGCGGAACTACTCACCTTCCAGGCCCGACTTCCCCCAGCGTCAGGAAGAGGCCGTACATGACGACGAACAGCGGAAACACGGACTGGATCTGCTTGTTGGCGCCGCCGAGCACGAAGCCCAGGGCGGCCTGCAGCGCGAAGCCCAAGCACATGGTCTGGCGCCGGCCGATGCGGTCCGACAGGTAGCCGCCGAGGAAGGGGCCGGGGATGTAGAAGCAGTTGATGACGACGCCCCAGCCGAGCGTCTTGACGAGCGACGTCTCGGCATTGACGCCCTGGGTGACGGTCGACGAGAAGATGCCAAAGGGGATGCTCACGTAGTTGTACAGGAACCACGTGGCCGAGCAGCCCAGCAGCGCGCGCCAGTAGCGCTTGACGGCCAGCCAGTACGGCACGCGCTGCCTGCGCATGGCGCTCTTGCGGTACGCCGTCGACACGGCCATGCGCATGCGGAACCAGAAGATGGAGAGGGGCGGCAGCAGCCCCAGCGCGAACGAGACGCGCCAGACGACGCCGTAAGAGCCGACGTGCTGGCGCGTGCAGAGCAACAGCAGCAGCGGCACCAGCCCGCCGAAGACGTAGCCCAGCGACGCCGACAGGTCGCCCAGCATGGCGAACATGAAGCCGCGGTGCTTGCGCAGCGGCCCGCTCTCGTCGCTGGCCTCGGTCGCGCCCGCGCCCGACACGGGGTACTCGCCGCCCGCGCCCACGCCCGCCACGCCGCGCGCCACGATGAGCATCCAGAACATGCCCGTCTCCGTGGTGCCCGAGGCCCCCGCCGAGAGGGCGATGCCGAGCACGAGCAGGAGCGTCGTGGCGACGGCGCCGGTTTTGCGGCCGAATTGGTCGACGATGCCGCCGAAGAAGAGCATGCCGATGATCATGCCGATGAGGAAGGCGTTGCTGAGGCGCGAGTAGATGCTGTCGGTGAGGCTGTTGGGGTAGAGGACTGCGAAGAGGAGCTCAATGTTGCCGATGACAGCGGCGTTGCTGTGAGAGGGTTAGAAGGTGGATATTGAGATATTGAGATGAAGTCGATCTCGACTGTGGAAGAATTCATATATGATTGAAGAGAGAAAGAACAGATGAGAATTTGGAGAAGTTGGAGAAGAGAACAAGTGAGAGGTTGAAAAGTAACAGAAAACACACATCTTTCCAGGCACATATCAAAGAAACAAAAGACTTACTATCCATCCGAACCAATGGCCAGCGCTGAATACAAGACCATCAGCCAGACCGACGTCTTGCTGTAGTACGCCTTCTCGACATGCCCAACCTCAGTATCAACCACGACCGCGACGGCCTCGTCCTTCTTTTTCTCGCCCGCGCCCACCACATGCCCACCCTGCGAGGTGGCGATATCGTCGACGTCCTTTTCCTGCGCCATCTTGTCGTGAGTGAATCGACTCGAACTTTCAGCAGGTGAAAGTCTGTTAAGGATCAGTGGAAATGAGAGAGAGAGAAAAAGAGAGACAGAGAGAGCCACGACTTCAGCCGCACAATTCTACCACAAGGCAGCATATAAACCCGGCAATCTCTCGCATCCCGCAGCGGACACCGCCATGAGCCGACAGCTTGGCCGGAAGCAAGACAACAAGCGGCACGGCCGCTATTGGCCGAAAAAAGCGCGATAGAGTCGACTGACTCGCCTGTGCCAGGGAACAAATCCCCGGCTGATCGATGCATGTTTCTGCGAGGGAGAGAGGAGGAGAAAGTGGGGGATCCTTGCAGATAAGTCTTCGGCGGGGAAGTGCCGTTGCCGACCGCAACCTTTTGTGCATAACATCAACAAGTAGCCGCAGGAACCGCTTTCTTCCTGTATCTGTGGCGCTTTTTCCTCGTCTATCTCTGCTGCCGCTGCAAGGGCGAAACCCGAAAAAAAAGGATGAAGGGTAGCATTCTCGATCCGCCGCGTCCGCCGCCAATGGTGCGCACCGCGCGTACCCGGCAATCCTACCTCAAGCTATTCGCTGCCTTGGCCATTGTCGCGCTGTATGCCCGTCTCATCTACGTCAGTAAAACACAATGACCAAAAAGAGAAAAGAGCAGGAAAACTGATCGAAACCCAATCATCACAACCAGACGCGCCACAGCCACGCCCACACCCTCTCCCGCGTCCAACACTGCGCCATCCGCAACCTCCACGCCACGCACCTCCCCTTCCTCGACCCCGCCGCCCCCATCCCCCCCGCCGACTTCATCGCCCGCCGCGACGCCCTCGCGCGCGCGCTGCACGCCGATGGCATCGACGCCTTCGCCCTCGAGCCGGGCTACACGTTCCAGTACTACGGCAACGTCAGCCAGCGCGACTGGGAGCCGTGGGAGCCCGAGGAGCGGCCCATGCTGATGATCGTGCAGCCCGTCGTCAAGAACGGATCCGTTGTCGCCAAGACGTCGTTCCTGGCGCCCGCCTTCGAGGAGGGCCGCGTGCGCATGCTGGGGATCCCGGCGGTGGAAGGTGGGGAGGGGTTGGAGGTGGTGGCGTGGGAGGAGCATTGGAATCCGTACGAGACGTTGCGGCGGAGCAGGTTGTTTGAGGGGAGCGAGACGGTGAGGGTGATGGTGGATGAGGAGATGAGGGATTATATCGTGCGGGGGCTGCAGGCGAATGGGTTTGAGACGGTGGGGTTGGCGGGCGAGGTCGAGGCTGTGAGGCAGATTAAGACGCCCGCCGAGATTGAGCTCATTCGCGCCGTGAACACTGGTACTGTCGAGGCGGTGCGCGCCATGAGACCTTGTGAGTTTTTTTCCCTTTCCGTGAGATACTCTGGTGGGTTGCTTACTTGGGCACAGGCCTTGTCCCTGGACTGATCGAAGACGAGGTCATGGAGATTCTGGACAATGCGATGCTCTCCATCGGCTTCTCGCTCTTCTTTGACATCGTGCTGTTCGAGGAGAACGGAGCTCTTCCGCACGGCGGTTTCGTGACTGGGGGAAAGGTGCTCAAGGAGGATTCCATGGTCCTCATCGACGTCGGGTGAGTTGTCCGCAGCCCCACCGCAGTGTACCTCTCTAACACATGAACGCAGAGCCCATTACCTGGGCTACTCGTCCGACATCTGCCGCAGCTTCTTCATCCCCACCTGGAAAGAATGGTCTCTGTGGGAGAAGGTCATCTCCACCCTGACCTTCTCCGCCAAACCCTCCTCTTCTCCGACCACCGACTCCGATCTCTACGCTGAGAAGCTGAAGGTCTGGGATATCGTTCTCGAGGCTCAGACCGAGTCCGCCAAGATGTTCCAGCCCAACAACAGCGCCGCCAGCGTCGATATCGCCGCGAGGTCCGTCATCTCGGATGCGGGCTACGGCGACATGTTCACCCACCGCGTCGGCCACGGTATCGGTATCAAGGGTACGTAAGCCAGTCAGGGGCATTTTTCCGATGTGCTGACGAGTTTCTTCAGCCCACGAGTCTCCGTACCTTAACAAGGGCAACCACGACGTCTTGCTGAGGCCTGGCATGACCTTTACGTCGGAGCCCGGCATTTACATGCTCAACAAGTTTGGTGTCAGGCACGAAGACATCTATGTTGTGAGGGAGGATGGGGAAGCTGAGCTCTTGACAGGCAAGCGTGCAGTCAGTCCCTGGAAGCCATGAGTAACCAGAGAGAAGGACGCTTTGATGGCATGCATGAAGTGAGTGGGAAAGGCGTCGTCTGTGATAGGAAAATAGTTCCAATCACCGGGAAGCATTGTAAAATTATCTCTGTACAAGTAAAGAAAAAAGAGGGCGGAGTAACTTACAGTCAACTATTGGGTATCTGGCGGCAAACAAGCATCCTCCCCCCCTCGCCCCTCCCCCTCCTCCCCCCTCCCCCCACCACCCCCCGGATTCACAAGCCCAAACACCCAATCCTTCACCGCCCCCACCTTCCCCACCTCCGCCAGCCCCGCAAACCGATCCACCCCACTCCTCGCCAGCAGCTCCACCCTCGTCTGATTCTTCTGCATGCTCTTCCGCAAGCTGTACCCAAACACCTTGTCCCGGAACGTGTCGAGCGCCACGTTCTCCAGCAGGACCACATCCTGCACCCGCAGCCCCCGCAGCTTCTCCCCCAGCGCATCCTCCTCACCCGTCCCGCGCTGCTGGTCGAACCAAAACGACACCTTGAGCCCCGTCGCCGTCTCGTCGCCGACCAGCAGCTCGACCAGCCCGCGCTGGGCCCCGCGGCGCGTGCGCACGGTCCGCGCGGGCAGGATGGAGATGATGCCCGCGATGAGGCTGATGACGACGGTCTGCGGGACGATGCGCTGCAGGTGCTTGGCGGGCGGGACGGCGCGGAGCGGGGTGATGTGGCGGGGGAGCTGGGGGTTGGGGAGGATTTCGCTGGGGAGCTCGTCCTCGTCTTCTTCCTCTTGGGACAGGAACTCGGATGAGTTGAAGGAGGTGGTGGTGGTCTGGAAGGAGTGCTCGAGCATGGTGGGGTCCGGAGCGAGTTGGGAGGAGCGCGTGTTGTCGTGGACGATGATGGAGTGCTCTATGAACTCTTCTTGCGCGTCCTCGTCGTCGTCGGAGCGGGATGGCTTTGTGGTGCCATCATTGGCTGGTATTGAGGAAGCTATGGACGTCTGGCTGCTGAGGGCGAATGATTGCTCGGCACCGGCGAAGGTAGGGGCGTATAAGAAGTCCTTCCTGAGAGGAGACTCCTGCGTGAAACCGGTGTGCAGTTGGGCATGGCGCGAGGTGGAGATGGAGCGCCAGGGCGAAGCAGTTGCAAGCACGTGCTCGGCATCGTCTGGCACGAATTTCCTCTTCAAGAAACGGCGCACGGGCGGGGTCCAGTCGTTGAGCAGCGAGTCTTCATCCCAGGAGAGCGTTGCAGGGTCCGGAGCGCCGGTGAACAGCTTGACGCGTTTGGCAGGGTTGGTAGTCAGCTGGATGGCGTCTGCAGACGTGGCCATGGCGCAATGCTAAAGTGGATGACAAAAGTTGTCGTGGTACTTGTTGAGGAGTGCGTGGACCAGGTGCTTCGGGTTCGGCATCGGTGTCCGTCGTCACCCTCACGGTGTTAAGGGAAGCGATCGGCTCAGGCATCTGTCTCCTCGGCCTCGGTGATACAATTTCCAATCACCGACAAGTGCAGATTGAATAAATGCGGTCACCTCTTCTGTCTTTCCGCTTACCCCACTCACACGCTCACTTTGTCGCTCATTGGAACTCGTGGCCTTTTCATCCGAAGCGAGCACGAACCGCGGCCTAGATTCCGCGGGGCTTATCTGATCATCAGATTAAAATTGTTCGCCCTCCCATTCGGCGCCGTCGTCATTGTTCTCCACCGCGCTCTCCTCCTTCTCCCTCCCGACCCTCCCTCGATCCAAATACCTTCCATGGCCTCGGCACTGAAGAACCTCTGGGGCAAGGTTGGCGGCACCGCCAAACCCCACCACCACCCCGAAGGCTTCGAGCAAGTCACTTCGTCCGACCAGCTCTTCCCGAAGACGAACGCCGCCGTCGACGGCGAGGAGTGTCTGCACGACTGCTCGACATGCACCATCAAGTACCCGCGCAAGTGGAGCGTGGACGAGGACGAGAACATGTACGGGCACATCCAGGGCTGGAACACGCATTTGATTGTCGCGACGGGCAAGACGGATTGGGTAAGTCGTCTGCACGCCGACGTCCTGTTGCGCGCTTTGTAATTGATGTGTTGACTGCAGGTCAGGGATGTGGCCGACGAAAAGGGCTCCATCATGGAGGCCGTTGACAAGGGCGCCGTCAAGCCTTCCAATGGCGTAAGTCAAAATCGTGCCCATCCTTCAGCTTCCCCCCCGACTAACCATTCCCGCAGAAAATGATGCTCTCCGCCTCCGACATGCCCATCCCAGACGAACACACCGACCCCCACGCCACCGACACCTCCACCACCGTCCTCCTCCTTCCCTCCTTCACCATGTTCGACAACGTCACGCCCTCCACCGTCCCCGACCTCATCCACAACCACGTCAACAAATCCCCCACCAACATGACGCCGCTCATCCACTCCTCCCCGCCCCAGAACCGCCCACCCTCCGCCAAATCCGCCAAATCCCACACCTCCGTCCCTTCCACATTAATACCCCGCGACTGCCCGCACGACTACCTCATCCTGCTCTGCAGCCACAAAACCCGCGACGCCCGCTGCGGCCAGTCCGCCCCGCTGCTGCGCCGCGAGTTCGAGCGCCACCTGCGCCCGCTGGGCCTGTACCGGGACCTGCACGACGAGCGGCCCGGCGGCTGCGCCATCTACTTCATCAACCACGTCGGCGGACACAAGTACGCCGCTAACGTGCTCATCTACCGCCGCGTCGGGAGCGCCGGTGTCATCTCACCTCCCGTCGACGAGCAGACGGACGCTGTGGAGCGCGGCGGGGCGCAGAATGGCACTGCCGCCGCCGCTTCGGCTGAGGAGGTGGAAGAGAAGGGGGTTGAGGGAGAGGATTGGAGGAATGGCGACGAGAAGAGAAATGGAGAGGAAAAGGAGGGCCCGAGTAAGCCGCCGATCAGAGAGGCGGCGCAGTGCATGTGGCTGGCTCGAGTGCGGCCCGAGGATTGCGAGAATATCGTCAAGTATACGATATTGCAGGGGAAGCTCCTCAAGCCGGAGAGACAGCTTCGGGGAGGCTTCGATAGAGGGAGACAGCTTGTCAGCTGGTGAGAAGGCGAATCGGTGGATTGAAGGGAAAGGTTTCATTAAACAATATCTGATCAGAACGATCGCAGCCCGCGTAGATTAGAGACTTGCGCAGCCGGTCGGCTATGTGCGCCAGGAATGTGCTTTATTATCGGACGTATTAGACATTGTTGTGCACGGTCCGTGACGTAGAGGTATAATACAGCGAGTATCCAAAGTCCAAAACGTTAGCATGCTGGTTCTGAGTAGTAAACCAAATCATGGACCACGCTGGCGATGCTGTGGAGCATGTCGCTGATGCTGTACTTCTGCAAAAACATTGCTGCCAGTCAAGGGGTATAATATCCCAATGTTTGTTGGGTCGTCTCCTAGCTTGTGCCAGCTCTTCTCTGGCGTGATTGAAGCCATTCGGAGACGGATAGTGTCGCTCAGGAGCTCTTTGCGATTTTAGAAGATGTAATTAGTTTCGAGAAACACAAGATGTTTTCATCCACCTTGTAGTTCGAAGTAAAATGGCGATTCTCCCGGGCCTGGATTTGGCGTCAGCCTTATCACACTTCTGGCTGACCGCAGCGACGACGTCGAAGATGCCGCAATGGACGGTGGAACCATAGATGAGGCGGTACGCGGCGGCATGGGAGTAGTCCGCATCGACGACTGCCGGGAGATGATCGACGGTGTTCGCGGCAGGGGGAAGTGCTCGGAGCTATAGTCATGGAAGCGCGATGCAGCAGTACGCAACGTCCCGTTGCTTTCACTCATCTCCGCTGTGGAGGTCGTGCTACGCGTGTACACCGACTCTGCGTATGGGACAGTGCGCGGAGTCTTGTAGTGTATGGCCGATCCAGTGGAAGTGCCAGAGGACGACGATGTTTGCGAGGGCGCAAGACTGGCCGTTTCGGAACCGGAGCTGTAGTCGTCCCGTTGCAGCTCTGCGATGAGCTCAGGGACAAGTTCCGTCATTCCGGTGAGAATCTCGGCGAACATGGTCATCAATTCTTGAAATTGGACTTCGGTTATGGGCACGGTGGAGAAGCGCGCATACTCGTAGCGTTTGATGAATGAGGCGCCTAGCTCCGGCGGATTAATGAGACCGAAGGACGAGAGATGGCCAAGGTAATCGCGTAGTCCCATCGTCGAGGGTCGCTGTAGCAACGCGACGATGCGCGCGTCGGGCATGACGGGCATGGCTTCAAGCGCGGCGTGGAATGCAAAGGCGGGATCCGGAGGTGCCAGCGAGACGGCCTTGGCCTCGATTAGGTTGGGCAGTTCGGCAATGACATTGCAGAATTGCAGGTTGGGCACGCCGTCATTGGCGGGCGAGGCCCATCCGGGGTGTGCGATGTGCCCCCAAGGAGGTGACTCGGGGCGGACGGGGATGGCGATGACATGGCGAGACGGGTCCTTCTTCTTGTGACTGCGCCCAGTCGACGGCGCACTACTCCCTTCGCGCTCGTCGGGCTGCTCCGATCTCACATCCCTCGGTCGCGAGTCCCAAGCGACCAGGGCGCTACGCTCGAAGCCCTTGACAATCATGCGCCGGACATGTTTGCCCACCTCGCCCTGCTCGATGGGTATGTAGGCCTTTGGAATGCCGACCAGGACGGTTCGATTCGTGTAGAGACGGGTGGCATAGACGCAAACGGTTACGAGGAAGGTCAGGACGTAGACAGCGCCGACGACGATGGCATTCGGATAGCTGCGATTGCGCACAGCTTGGTAGACGAGGTCGCCCGGAGTGGCGCAGAGGAGGACCAGGAGCAGGAGGAAGACGATGGAATAGGTAGTGGAATACCAGATGCGGAAGAAGGGTATGCGCATGCTTCTGTTTAAGAAAAATCACATATTGCGATGTTGGGTTAGTTGGACGCCGGTGGTGTTTCGGGCAGGGCGTAAAGCGTAAAGGGAGCCAGGCACCCAGGGTCGCGGTTCCACGGCGATCGATCCGCCGAAGTCGTGGCCACTGCTGCTAGTAGACCGGTCTGACTCGTGCATCCACCACCTCTTTCTTTAATGCGAGTAACGGGAAACCATCATGCTCTCTCAACCTTCAAAGTACTCGGAGTAGCTCCAGGCAGCTGATTGCCACAACATAAAAAAAGAGCCTCGCCGCGTTGCACAAGCGCCTTGCTTGCTATGACGAAGTTGCCGGCAAACGGCAATGAGTCCGCGGCTTTCCGACCAAACGGCGGTGACGATAACACAGCATGAACTTGTTGGTCTCCACGAGATATTGAAAAACTTGGAACCAAAAGTACTATACACGACGATAGATCTCATAGCACGGCTGGAGAGGGGAGGGGTTGATCGGAAGCGCAATCGGGCCGGGAGCCGCGGGAATGGCGCGCGGTGTTTTAAGAAGCTATTCGAATGTTCCAGCTTCCAATACCATCGGAAATCCATAACTACCCCTCCGGTCCGTTGTCCGCCGACTGCACCAGCCCGCAACCCTCCTGCATATCCCATTGCTTTCTGTGACAGCCTTACCTGTACCACAAAGTAAGTCTTTCTTCCCTTGGGCCCCGCCATCCACCTTCAGCTTCACCTTGACGAAGCCTTGCCGTCGGTTGCCTTTGCCACGAGAAAAGCTCTCACGCCCCCGAAGCTCTTCATAGCCTAGTATAGAAGTAACATAAGCTGACGAGTTCTTTCTTTCTCAGCCTCATCCCAAATCATTCGCTCCACGCCTCCAAACAAACCCCGCTCTCACAATGGTCCTCCACAACCCGAACAACTGGCATTGGGTCAACAAGGATGTCAGCACCTGGACCCGCGAGTACCTTGAGCAGGACTTGAAGGGGGTCTCGGCTGAGGCCGATGGCGTTACCGCCCAGATCGACCGCGTTATCAGCATGGACGGCGATGTTGAGGTTAGCCAGCGCAAGGGCAAGGTCATAACCATATTCGATGTGAAGCTGCAGCTGGAGTACTCAGGTATGCACTAGCACCCCCCAACCACGACGCTGGAATGGGTACCTGAACTCTTCTGCAGGCAAGAACAAGGAAGGCGAGGCCGCCAGCGGCACCATCACCGTCCCGGAGCTCGCCCACGACACGGAGGAAGACGAGTACGTCGTACGTTCCCTCAGCCGCGCAATACGGAGAAGCTCTCGGAACACTAGGCTGACATTGTGCAGTTTGACATAGACATTTACAGCGACACCTCGAGCAAGCAGCCTGTGAAGGACCTCGTCCGCGCCCAGCTCACCCCCAAGCTTCGCGAGCGCTTCCAAAACCTCACCACCGCTCTGATCGCAGAACATGGCTCAGGCATCCAGCACGCCCCGGGCTCCAACCCGGGCAGCGGCATCTCCACGCCCAAGGTCTACGAAAGCTCCTCGCTGAATAAGACGAAGGAAGGCGCCTCCTCGGCGAGCACCACCACGACCGCCACCTCGGGCAAGGGGCCCTCGGTCAACGTGACGACGCTGAACGAGTCGGAGGAGTTCCGCACCACGGCCGCGGAGCTGTACCAGACCTTCACCGACCCGCAGCGCATCGCCGCCTTCACGCGCGCGCCGCCCCGCGTATGGGACGGCGCCAAGGAGGGCGGCAAGTTCGAGCTGTTCGGCGGCAACGTCTCGGGCGAGTTTGCGCAGCTCGACGAGCCCAAGACCATTGTGCAGAAGTGGCGGCTCGCGCAGTGGCCCGCCGGCCACTTTTCGACGCTCAAGATCAGCTTCGACCAGAATGACATTGACAAGGTCACCGTCATGCGCGTCGAGTGGCAGGGCGTGCCCGTTGGTCAGGAGGACGTAACCAAGCGCAACTGGGGCGAGTATTACATCAGGGCTATCAAGACGACCTTTGGTTTTGGTACCGTCTTGTAAATGCGGGAGGCATAAAGGAAGTTGGAAAGGACACCGGAGTCGGCGTCGAAACGACGTGAGGCCCACGTCGGTTATTGTTTTACGAAGTCTATTTTTGCCGTGATGGGAGAAGAGAAAAACAACAGTCCAGATTGGGAAGCGGGCTCAGCTGGAATAGAAGAAGTAATCAAAAAGAAATTTGCATCCACTAACCAGAAGCATATACTGTGCACAGAGGCGAGAATGGCTATTTAGGTAACATGCTCGAGATTCGTACATGTCCTCTTGTGTCTATTTCGTCAACTCCCCAGCAAATTCACCATACAATCGTGTCTGCAACACCTTGTTTCGCGCCATGATAAAAAGATATTTTCCTTCCTAGTCTATCAAGAGAAGAGCTGGAAAAACGAGAAAGAAAGATAAGAATGGTGATAAGCACCAACGGGAAAGACAGAAGGGCGTATACAGTTGATAATTTTGACATCATTCAGAAACATTTCACTCAATAAAAAAAAACCTCATTCAAACCCCCTCCCTCCCTTCTCCATCAGCTCTTTCACGCAACATCAACCTAAACAACCATCACCAACAACCCCACCAATCCAACCACAGCCCCCGCGACGGGACCTTGCCTCGCCGCCGCACCCGTATACATCGCGTTGGTGCTCGACACCGTAGCGCTAGCCTCACCCTCGGACGACGACGACGACGACGACGACGACGACGACGCCGTCGGAACGCGAACCGGCGTGCTCAGCTGAGCCGTTCCGTTCTTGCCGTACGGCGCAGGGATCGGGACGATTGACAGCGTCTGCGTGACCATGGTCGCGGTCTGGACTTCGGTCGAGGTGCCAACGAGGGTGGTGGTGAGGGTGTGTACGCTCTTGCCTGCGGCGTTGGCGTTGCTGCCGGCCGCCGAGGCAGAAGTAGAGGCAGAGACGGATGCGAGAGGGACGACGGTGGTGTAGGCGGCAACGGTGCTCGTCACGACGGCCGTTGTCTTTGCGCTGGCGGGGCAGGAGGCGACGTTGGAGGGGCATGCCGTCACGGTGTGGACCTCGGTCTTGTAGGCGGTGCTCATGACCAGGGGTCCTTCATACTTGCTGCTGCTGCTGCTGCTGCTGCTGCTGCTGTCGTTGTTGTCGTTGCTTTCACTGCTGCCGCTGTTGCTACTGCCATCGACGGAAACGGCCTTCGTGGGCGAGGGAGCTGCGGGCGCGGAGAAGACGGTTGTCGAGATGGGGACGACGGACGTCGCAACCGAGACGTGCGTCTTGGCTGAAGCTGGGCAGTCGGTGATGGATGGCGCACAAGCGGTGACGGTAATGAGTTGCGTGGCGTACACCGTGGAGGTGGTGAGCGTGGACGAAGTCAGGGTTGACGAGTTCACGGCGGGCGAGGGAGTCGCGAGCGCGGAGTAGACAGTGGTCGAGATGGGAACGAGGGATGTAGCAACCGAGGTGTGCGTCTTGGCCGAAGCTGGGCAGTTGGTGACGGACGGTGCGCATGCGGTGACAGTAATGAGTTGGGTGGCATAGACCGTGGAGGTGGTGAGGGTGGATGCAGGAGATGAGGCGCCGGTGGTGATCGGCTTCGTGAGAGTGAGGGTGGTGGGTGCGGGGCCACAGTTCGTGCACACGGTGACCGCGGTTGTCCAGCCCGCGGGAATGGCTGAGGGAGCCTGCGTTGGGCAAACGGTGGTTGTGTAGGTGGTCGTGATGGTGGTGATGCCGGTGGGGCAGACATCGATATACGTGGTCGTGATGATCGTCGTCGTCACATCAGAAGCCAAAGTGCTAGATGCGGAGAGCAACGGAGCAGAGGTGATGCCGGGAGCTGAGGCAGAAAGAGAAGCAGCTGCGCCGGAAACCTGAGCGGAACCAGCCGGTAGAGCAGAGCCAGAAGCCTGAGCAGAGCCAGAAGCCTGAGCAGAACCAGAAGCCTGAGAAGAACCGGAGACCTCAACAGAGCTAGTCTGAGATGCCGCAGGGCTTGAGACTGCAACGGATTGGCCCAGAGTGTCGGCAGGAGTCTCGACAGGGGTCTCGACAGGGGTCTTGACAGGAGTCTCGATAGGCGTCTCGATAGGCGTCTCAATAGGCGTAGCTGCGTTAGCAGGCGTGTTGGCTGGCGTGTTGACTGGCGTGTTGACTGGCGTATCCAGGGGTGTAGCGACGTTGACAGGCGTGTTGTTGACAGGAGTCTCAACAGGAGTCTGAACAGGAGTCTGAACAGGAGTCTGAACAGGAGTGTTGGCAGGCGTAATGGCAAGAGCAAGGCCATTGTCTGGAGTTGCGATAGGAGTGTTAACAGGCGTGTTGACAGCAACGACAACAGGAGTGTTGACCGGCGTATCAACGGGCGTGTTGACAGGGGTATTGGCCGGCGTATTGGCAGCAACAGCAGGCGTGTTGATCGGCGTATCAATCGGCGTGTTCACAGGGGTGTTCACCGGCGTATTGGCAGCAACGACAACAGGAGTATCAATAGGCGTGTTGACAGGAGTGTTGATCGGCGTGTTTACGGGAGTATTCATAGGCGTCTGGATTGGAGTCTGAACCGGAGTATTGATAGGCGTATCAATAGGAGTATTCACAGGCGTGTTGACCGGAGTTTGAACGGGAGTCTGAATGGGAGTCTGGATAGGCGTATCGACGGGAGTGTTGGCCAGAGGAGTGTTGGCTAGGGGAGCAATGGCCAAAGGAATGTTGATAGGCGTGTTCACGGGAGTAACAGGGGTGTTAACTGGAGTCAGAACCGGGGTCTGGATAGGCGTATTGACCGGAGTGTTGACCAGAGGAGTGTTCAATGGAGTGTTGACTGGGGTGTTGACTGGGGTGTTGACTGGAGTGTTGACTGGGGTTTGAACTGGGGTCTGGATAGGGGTCTGGATCGGAGTCTGGATCGGAGTCTGAATCGGAGTCTGAATCGGAGTCTGAACTGGAGTCTGAACTGGAGTCTGAACCGGAGTCTGGACAGGTGTATTGACCGGAGTGTTGACCGGAGTGTTGACCGGAGTGTTCACTGGAGTATTGACGGGCGTGTTGATCGGAGTGTTGACAGGCGTAGCCTCAGGAGTGGCCTCTGGCGTCGCCTCGGTCGAGGTAGTGCAGGTCTGGGCATTCATGGGCTCCCAACCACACAATCCAGACCGGATATCGCAGGAATCCCAGTCGCAGTTACCAACAGCCTTGCCACACGAGCCCCATATACTGCAGCAATCGCCCCAGACGGAGCCCTTGCACGTGTAGCCAGTGGTTCCACCGCACGACATGTCCGGGGAGACGACGAGCTCGGGGAGGTTGGGCGCGTAGTTGAGGAAGGTGCACTCGGAGTCCATCTCAACGCCGTTGGAGCAGCCGACGAGAGAGCCCTTGATGTACTGCGAGTACTCGTAGTCCGAGTCGGCTTGCGTGTTCCTCTCGTCGACGGTCGCCTCCCAGAGCATCACGCCGCCGAAGCCGGGGTTGGTGTTGAACTCCATCAGCAGGCTGTAGGCTTCCCAAGTCTCAAGGTAGGACAAAGCATCGTGAGGCGCTCCGGCAGTGCCCGCAGGCTATTGGTCAGGGTCAGCACAGTGTTTTATGAGAGAAGTGATTAAGGGGATACGCACTAGGCCAGCGAAGATCTTCACGGCAGGGTTGGCCATTCCAGACTCCAGCATCGAGCCGATGAACTCGGCGTTGAAGTAGTTGGAGAACTCGGTGCTGTCTCCAGAAAGCTCGGCGCGAGAGTTGCAGGAAGGTGTGTTGTACAGCTGCACGAAGATGAAGTCGAACCACGAGTTCTTGAAAGCATAGTCAAGGTGGACATCCGGGAAGACGCATTGAGGGGCACCGGAGATGTAGTAGGACTTGGCGTCATCCTGCACAAATAGGTCGTTCTTCATGTGGTTGATCATGCCGGCGTAGTACTCGGACTGGTCGTCGGCCGATGTGGCACTGGTGATGAGAGACTCGATGTCGAAATCGAAACCATCAACGACAGCGTCACCGAAGGGCCTGGGGAAATCGGCATCCTGCTTAGGGCCGAAGGCCTTCCAGAGGAAGTCCGCAAAATACGTGGCGTGGGCATCATCTTCAAGGTAGTAGTTGGTGGGCACTCCACCGCCAATGGACAAGAAAACCTTCTTTCCATAGACTTCCTGGCAGGTGATGATATCCTGGCCGATGTAAGGGCAGTTGTTCGGCAGCTTCGTCTCCTCGCCGTTGACCTTGTAAAAGCCGTCCCAACACGCGTTTCCAAAGTTTGCTCCAGGGTAGCCCGTGGCGTCAGGGAACTCGTTGACGAAACCAATGTTGATGATGTCAAAGGCACCGTTCTGGCAAACCTCGACCAGACGGCTTTGTTCAGAACCTTGGCCCTGTATAGTTCCGTATCAGTATTCGTCGCAGTGATTGGATCCAGGTGTGCTGGCTTACCCAGTAGACGGCAACGTTGCTGTTAGACCAAGGGTCAAAGGCGGGAATGGGATAGGTGGGTGAGGCGGCAGGGCACTCGGGAACCGCAACTTCAATGGGGATAAGTTCCATTTTGGGCAGGGAATTATTACTAGATTAGTATTATGCGGGAATAGAGAAAGAACGACTTGTAGCCAAAGCTGATAGAGAGCGTGGAATGACCAGAGTCACCAACGAAAGGACGCAGACACAAAGTCCGCAACAACGAAGCGGTTGCTTGGCAGATGTTGACAGCAGCAGCACCGGGAAAAAAAGAGTGGGCAGGGAGTAGAGGGGAGATATACGCCCAAAGCTGGCTCTCCGGCTCGGCGCGACGATACGGTCCAAAGGCCGAAGGATACAACGGCTCCGTCCCATCATCAAACTCGACTCCACTCCCGTTCCTTCTTCAGCCATCCTCGTGCAGGTACAGGCTAGTGTAGGTGCCGCCAAGTGTGAAGACAGCCATTTTGGACGACAAAAGCGGACGCAGCCAATCAGTGCGAGCTGGAGTGGACCGCACGTCCGTTGAGGCGCGTGGGCGCATCTCTGCGGACAGGTAAAACCCTAGCTGGACAAGGCGCTGGAAGCGTGGGGCCAAGGGCGCAGCGGACAGAGGCGCCACCAGGGATCTCGAAGGCGAGCGAGTCAGCGTACCTGCATCTCGAGCCTTGCCTGTTCCTGGCGCAAGCGTAGGCAGCAGGCGGAGAAGGAGGAGTGGTTCGTTGAGCTAAGCAATATTCTTAACCGTAATAAGACGTCGAAGGCCGGCCACTCCCCCCACCAATACCACCCGAGAGGTCAAGCTGCCGTTCAAGCGAAATTTGCAGCCTGTGACCCAAGTGGCGAGAGGGGTCCTTCGTCCAGCCCCAAGCGCTCGCTCACCACGCCGTGGCGCCCGTGGTTCAGCCTGCCCGGCAAAACTGGCCATGATTTCTGCGTTGGGGCGAAGTAGGCGCGGGAAAATTAAGGGTACCTAGGTAACAGAAAAAGTTACATGGAGCTTGGCAGCCCGAGGTCGGCCGTTGGCCGGGCTCAGTGATCTAGAAGGGAGAGCATCGGTGGCCTGCCAGAAGGGGCAGTACACGATAGATTTTGCGAGGGCGCTAACTGTGATAAACATCCATGTGAGGAGTGGCCGATGGTGGCTGATGTTGCCTTTGATGATTCGGCAATTCTGCCGGCCTGAGATTTCGCCTTGCCAGAAATGACTCGAGAAGGATTCAGAGCCCGGCGTCTCCGCTGCCGTAGTCGACCGTCGATACTGTGAAAGATTCCGCCACGATTCGCGCGGCAGGGGTAGACACGTGGAACAGCTGTTGGGCTGAGAAACCCGCGGCTGGAAACCGATGGGTTGACTCAAAACACCATGTGGTTGGGAACAGCAAAACGGAACGCCTATAGTGAAGTACCGGCGTCGGTGCTCAACAAGGTATGGAAAGTAATAAAGTCTAGCGACCCACTGCGGGTGCGAGGTTCTCTCGTCAGTCCCGGCGACAATCAACGGCTCTCGTCCGTGCATTTGAGGCCTCTGCATGTCCAATTAACCTTATCCTCTTGTCGCTTGCTACGCTTTCGTTGTATGCCTTCACTTTCGCCCTTATATTTCCCTCGTAAACCCCTAACACCCGCATAGCGTCATTCTTCTCTCTCCCCCCTGCCGCTCGAAAGCTCCCCTAACTTGGGCTTGCCGGCTACGTGGCTGCCTGAGCATAAGAACCTACCGGACTTGTCCGCACGCTTGCCCGATTCTCCCACACCATCCAAGCCAAGCGCCTGAGCTAAGAGAGCCGCTATGGCGGAACATTCCCACACTCCACACCGCAGGCAACTCGGAGATTGCTCCTACTGACTATCATCCCTCGGAATGTTCTACTGGAATGTCGCATTCGTATCCCTCGACTGTTGCAGTTATGTAGTACTTTTGACACCAATCTCCTTATTTACAATTACGATGCGATTAAACTGTTGATGTACGGCGTGCAAAATATCGCCACCCTGATACTTACTGTAAGGTTTAATGGGAAAATATGTCGCTTGCTTTGCGCCGTGCTGCTCGATAGATACGGAGTCTCGGGTCACTCGCTTTGGGTGGACGACGTCACGCCGCCTGGCCCGGACAAGAACCTGTCTTCCGGCATGAGCGGGGCTCGTTCCTCGCGGCGATTGTTGGATCCGTTTGGCACCGACCGACCCTTATCCACTTTCTTCCGGGTACACAGAAAAACGCCAAACCCTCCAGAACCTAACGGAGAGGTATCCTTTCCCGTTCGAGACGTCGGGCATCCTCGCTCTTGCCCCTTTCTAGGGCTTCGTTTTTCATCCACTCCATTACAACGTCCAGGTTCTTCAGTTCTGTCGTCACCTCCATCTCCGTCGCCTTGTCCGGGTTCGAGTTTAGGATGTCCCAGATTTCCCATTTCCGCTCCTCCTTTTCCAGGTACTTCTCGTACTCCTTCTGCGAGCCGAAGCAGATGCCGTAGCCGTCGCAGAAGCACGTGTGCGGCGACGGGCAGAACTGGTATAGGCGCGTGAAGATATAGTGCCACGTATACTCCATGATGCGGCCGGCATACTGGTCCTCCAGATCCGTCTTGATCAGCCAGTTGCGGTAGTGCTCGTACATATCCTTGGGGTTGGCGCGGATGCGGTCGCGCGAGACGCCGAACTGGGCGCAGCAGGGCGCGCTGAGCACGCCAGGCACGCGGTGCATCTCGCCCATACCGCCCAGGCCCGGCGGGTGCAGCTCGCGCCAGATCTCGGGCGTGTAGTACTTCTCCTCCATGCGCAGGTGCTCGTCGAAGTCGACCTCGGGCCGGTCGAGGTGCAGCCAGTCGGGACAGCCGGGCTTGGCGTCGCACCGGAAAGGCATGTCTGCAAGCTTGGTTAGCCCATTGTGGAAGGTCGCCTAGAGCCATGGATCGAACTTACAGCCAGTGCGCCAAATACGCTCTATGCGCAGCCTCTTCAGCATCTCGGCAGAGTCTTGGCCCAGGATCAGCAAGTTGTGCCACCCGACCTTGTGGGCGTGGAAGAAGAGGACGACATCGGGGAGATCATCATAGTGGTCGATGATGTAGGTCAGGTAGGCCATGGACTCGCGGCCCTTGTTCATGGGCGGGTGGTAGGTGGCCCACGAATTGTCCATGACGTAGACGGCCGTCTCCAGGTCAGGCATCTCCTGCTTGACGTCGTCAATCCACGACACATCCTCGTCCTTCATGCGCGGGACGACGAGCACGCGCGAGTAGTTGCCGTCGGGCTTCGGAACGCCTGGGCGGAATGGATCTTCGTCGGGAGTGAGGGCACGTAGTGGAGCTCTCGTGTTGGAGGGGCCAGCGGATGGCCAGGCGGGAGTGGCATCTTGCTGGTCGGCTACGTGATCGTAGGGCGCTTGAGCGGGAGGTGGGCGCGGGCGGGTGGTGCTGATCCGAGGCAGTTCGGGTTGCCAGGCAAGGTAGTAGAAGGCCAGGAAGAGGAAGAGAAGGGTGATGGCAGTTGCAGTCGATCGCCGGGCAAGAGGCATGGCGACAGGAAATCAGGCGGGAACACAGGCGGACTCATGTGAGCCAAACTGGGACGGGGCGATTGATGGGGAGAGGGGAGAAGGGTGGAAGTCGCTGGAGCTGACGAAGGAAGGCTGGTGGACCAGGACCAGGACACGATGGGCCTCATGCAGATCGGTAGGGCGGACGTAGGGAGACGCCACAAGCATAATTTAGAAACGCCATCCCTAGCTCAAGCAACCGACGGGTCCAACGGTCGCTCGTATTCGCCTAGCGTTGCATTCTCAGCTGGCAACATGAGACTCTGTTTAATTTGTGCGTAGTACAGATGGTTTTCAGATGAGACGGGCGGACGACAGCTTGCGCGTTCGGGAAAGTTGCATTCTTTGGTGGTGGGGTCCCTGGAGCTTGGCCTGCTTCGCCCTGTGGGTGGCCCTGTGCTGGCCGGCGCGTGGGCGTGTCAATAGTAATGTGGATCTGTCCCTGTCATTCCCGTCAATTACCATGTTTCACACGCACGTGATATGACATCATCACATTCCGCAGCTGCGACCAGGCTTATTATTATCGCTCCACTGCCACCGACCTGACTCTCTAGTTCTCCCCTACCACCGCACAAACCGACGCACAAGCCAACCTTACCTTGCTACTCAAACAATCATCATGTTCAGCAACTTCCAGAGCTACGTCTCCACCTCGGTTTCGTACACGACCTCGAGCAGCAACGGCCAGCGCAATGGCCAAGCCTACCGCAAGGAATCCCACAGCACGCCTGAAGGCAGAACCACCCGCACCAGCACTCAGAACCTGGGCCAGCCCATGGTGCAAGAGACGCGTCACTATGACGGACAAGGCCGTGAGCTGCTCGGAAGCGGCCAGCCCATGAATCAGCGCACTATCCAGCAGTCAGGCGGCGGCAGAATCGAGGAGATTGCCGACGAGTCCGAAGCCGACCGCTCCTACAAAGAGAAGATGGAGGACGAGTACGCGAAGCGTGATGGCGGCGCTTGAGCCACGCCCGGAGCGAGCCGAACGTCACGAACTCACGATACGAAAATCTTAATGAAATCCTAATAATACACGTCTTTCTGTAGCTGATCTTGTCTTTCTGTTGGTGACCGTCGGCAACCCCGCATTGTCCGCAATCTCACACCACCTCACGAACGTCATTTCATTAGTGCCAAAACAGGCACGTCCAACGCTTTTCCGAGCGCCCTTCAACCGGCGTCATCGCCCTCGTTTATCTGGACGTGCTGGCATCTGCTAACGATCGTCAACTCCCGCGTCGATCCGCAGATTTGGAACGTTCGTGTAACTTTAATACACTAGCAAAGCTTGTCATTGCTTGGCATAGAATATACCGGAAAAGACGGCAATGTATGCAAGGGGAACGTGTGGGGTAGGTCGATACCGTTGATTACGTTGTCCGTGAAGGAACAGCCCCTCCCAACAATGTCCTTCCAGTCACATCAACCTTCTATTCAGCAGGGAACGTTTACAGACTAGAGCCCTCCAAGCCAAGGAAACAACACACCTGTATCCTGTACCTCGTCTTCTCCACCGCTCCCACATACTCCGGCGTCTCCTCGCACCTCTTCAACCACGCCTCCGCCCTCGGCCACTTCTTCCCCTCCGTTCCCAATCCCCTCGCAAAGATGACCGCCACGACGCAGTCGCCGACCAGGAACTCGGACACGCTTTCGGCCAGCCCCTTCTCGATCCAGGCCAGGTGGTTCCAGAACTGGTCGGTTTAGTAATGGCCCACTTCTTTGAGGAGCCAGGCCGGCGGATGCTGCGTGAGGCTTGGCGGAGGTGTAGTGGTGATTTTAGCGCCATGTTATTTTTGGGTGGAGGCGTCCTAGAACCACAGATCAAGGGAAGGGTTAGGGTCGTGCTATATTTGGTCATCTGTGGGGTTTGGTCGACGTCGACGTCATGGCCTCTAGTGCGCTCCAGGCACACGGGAGACGTGTTTAGCGGCTTTACTTTCCCCCGCAGTGATGGGCCCGGTACTGAGTTGGAGGGACTGCACATTTGAGGCTGGAGGTTTGGACGACTTCAAGACTGCTTGCCGCAGCAAACTGCAAGGCAGCCGGATGGTGGATGTTGTGGATGTACCAACTCTGCAACAGCTTCAACGCTTATGCCTTTACTATGAATGACAGGTCGTCGGCACTTGGACTACCACGGCTGTAAGTGTGGCGCCAATACGTATAAGGTTTAGAGCTCCCACGTCTACTCCTTCAAGGTTTAGGATAAGCGTAAGACGTTCTAAGTTCTTCGGTCGCACTCAAGAGTAATAAACTTCAGGGAAAAGTAAGGGAGAGAATAGATAGACCTTCACTGATAAAAGTAGGTAGTATAATCGCTCCATCCTATTGATTTGATGAAATGATCTCTACAGGGTGCTTTTCGAGTCCGGGGTTTTGTACCCCATCCTGTTTAGAGCCTTTAACTCCTGCATATTGGTACCGCATAACCCAAAACCTGGCCTTGTTAACCAAGAAAAGAAAACCCCAACATAAGCCCCTCAACCCCCCCTACACCAACGCCCCCTCATCCATCGCCCTCTCCTCCCTCCTCCTCCTCCCCTCCCTTCTCTCTTCCCACGCTCTCACCCTCTCCTTCCTCTCCCTCCCCGCCTCCTCCTTCCTCCTCGCGCGCTCCCCCCTCCTCCGCTCCTCCCGCCTCTCCTCCTCCCTCCTCCGCGCCGCGCGCCGCTCCAACCTGGCCACCTCCTCCGCGCCCAGCGCCCACGGCCTGGCGAGCACGCGCCGCGCAAACGCCGCCGTCTCGGCCCACGCCTCCGCCTCGGCGCGCGTGCTCGTGTGCCCATGCAGCACCCAGCACCGCTGCAGGACGCCCTGCAGCGTCCCGCGGAAGGTGGCGAGCGTGCACTTTGCCTTGACGGTTGTGCCGACGTCGAGCGGGGTGCCGTCGACGAGGACGGCGAAGTGGCCGAGGGAGCTGTGGACGGCCACGTTGGCGACGGTCGTGGTCGTCGACATGGAGGCCGGGAGCGGGACGGGGCGGGCGGTGCCGTCGGGGGCGGTGGCGGTGGGGAGGGTGCGCGTGATTTTGAGCTCGATGGTGGCGCCGCTGCCGTCGTCGAGGGTGAGGAGGGCGAAGCGCGGGGCGAGGTCTTCGATGGCGACGATGGTGCCGATTAGGCGGACGAAGCGGATGGGGTGGTTGAGGTGGAAGAAGGTGGGGTGGAGGGCGTTGAAGTTGTCGGTGCGGGAGATGGCGGCTTCTGGGTTTTTGGGGTAGTGCTGTTAGTAAGGCTCCCGGTGGGCTGGGAGAAAGAGGGTGTACCGGCTGAGCTAGGGGCGGCGCGCAGGGCGTGGACGCCGGCGGCTGTGAGCTTGACCCATGTGTCGTAGGTCGGCGAGGCCGAATAGAAGCGCTCGGGGTAGAAATGTAGCGCCTTGGAGTTGGCGCTGGTGGTCATGTCATGGTGTGTGAAATGTGAGAGAAGTGTGTGTGGAGTTGGTGGAGTGGAGTGGGGGACGCGGCGCGACACGACTCGAGGATGCGTCCGCACGTGATGTCCATATCAGGTAAAGTGCGTGTCTACCGATAAGAACTCCAACTAGCATTGGCTCTTCCAATGTCATCTCACATCTCTCCGGCGTCTCGAGCCGCTCGTCGGAATTTCATTGTTCAACGCTCATTTTGCAAGTACAAGGTATCAAACGAAGGATATTTCGCTACAGAAACTTAAGTGGAAGAAGAGACGCTGCTAAGAGATAGGAATGCGAATCGTTCAAGCTCAATGTTCCAGAAGCTACAGTTGTTAATGTTCCGAGCTGATCTCTGTGGCAAAACCAACCTAGCAACTTACTCGCTCGCTGGCTGGCCAGACGGCGCCGACGGTTTCTGGCCATAGACGACGTGCCTGAAGGACTACAATCAGCATCACACACCTCTCATGTCTAAAGTCGAAACTTACAGGTCGAACTGCGAGTGCAGCCCCTTGCTCATGATCTCACTCCGGACCTTTGCCACAATCACGTCGACCTCCTCCTTTTGCCAGCCAAGCATGTGCGTGAAGAGCCAAAGCGTGTATCCTTCGAGACCCTGGAGAGTCTGCATCAAGTTGAACATGCCGAGTTCTTTCTGTTAGAGGCATTAGCGATGCTCGAGGCCAACTTGGCAACCTTGGAATACCTTGTCCTTGTCCTTCGGCCATGATCCAATGGGAAGCTTGATGCGCTCGTGCGTCACATTCACAAACCCCTGCTCCTTCATCCAGCTTTCCAGCTTCGGGCCGGGGCAAGGATCGCGGCCGTTCTTGCGCGATGCTTCCAGGATTAGACGGATCCACTTGTATATCTGGGTATCCGGATTCATCGTGTCGTCGTCCGAGTAGTACAGCAGGTCGAAGTCCTGGAACTCGGCCCATCCGCCGGGTTCGACATTGCTGGTTCAACCTGTCAGCTACCCTATGATTCCCTTTCGCCCTTTCAAAAACTTACTCATAGACGTTCTTGATGAGCTTGGGCCAATCACCGATCGAAGTTGCCATATACCTTGAGAAGATATAGTCGAACGGCTTCGAGTAAGCCCACTCCAACTCAACGTCGTCGACGGTGAACTTCACGTTCGGCGGCTGGCTACATTTCAGCGACTTGAGACATTGTGCGTGTCCAGGATACTGACCACCCAGCTCGGCTGCTCGGGGCTGAGATCGTTTCCCCAGACTTGGGCGTCTGGAAAGGCTTCGCCTGTGGCTCGGTCAGCATCCCCGTTTAATGTGAGCATATTCGCTACTTACCCATCTCAATGGCCCATATTCCGGTTCCTGTTCCGATATCCATGACGCGCTTGACACCCTTCGGTATGGGTGCCTTGTACAGTTTGTTTCCCAGGCCCTTTTTGATCAGGAAATGCATGATGTCCAGCCTCTCAAGCTCTTTCTGGAGTGTCCCACAACGTCAGCCTACGATTGTGTTTGAGAAGGCTTTTGCGAAGACATACATCGTCGTTCGGAAGGATGTAGACTGGTGGGCCTGAGTCAGCATGTCCACGATAACGGCAGCTCGTGTAGAGAGCTCACGTCCGGCACGATATGCGTGATATCTGCGTCCATGTTCCTCCGGATAGTCGGTGACGCTCGAGGTCAATGACTGCGAGAATGCAGAGCTGCTCGCCGGTCAGTATTCGGGCCAGGCGTGTCCACACGTGCCACATACTACTCGTCGCTAATGTCTCCGATCGCTGAATCATCTTCACCAGTCACATGCTGCGGAAGGTCAGTAAACTGTAAGAATAGGACAGAGTAGGCAGTGAGCATGCCTCCGGGTCAATCTCTAGTGTTTCGGGCTGTGGGGGTGATGATGACTGTGCTTCTGCCATTTGTGCTATGATGTTCCAGTGGGCGAGCGACACGATAAAAGAGTTCTGGTGAGACAGGACAAGGTCGAAGAAGGAGGGGCACTTCCAGGTTCTCCTCATCGTACGTGAACAACCGGGGTTCTTGCGCCGCACAGCAGTGATCGCCTGCCGATTCCACGTATCAGGAAGGCAAGATGTGAGCTGAAGTGGGCCCGTCCGTCCCTTCCACCCGTGCGGCCCGCCTCTTCAACGGCTGTTAGTCAGGTCACTCCCGTCCAGGTTATGTTCACTGTTCCACCAAGAGGCTGAGTCTGGAACCATGCATGCGCAAGGCTGAAACCGGTGCCCAATCATACCCCGCTATCATACGCTTCCATCCTTCCATCTTTGCAATTCCGACGCCAAAATGCACAAATCCGTGAAGAAATACGAATGGAGAAAGAGAGGGTTCTGAATGAAACAGGAAAAACATTTCATTAATCCCTAAAGTTTACGACAACTGGAAACTTCAGGGCTAAGCATCTAGACTACATAACACCTCGGACCTTAGTCAACTCCTATGCTCGACCACTTCCTTTAACGACAGACCCGCCTCATTCCAGCTTCGCACCACTAGAACTTTTCCACCAGAGCTTTCTTCTCGTCGCACTCAGCCAGAAGATCAAAACCCCTGATATCCAGATTCTTTACGCCACTGCGGTATTTGGCCATCGTCTTGTCCGTGGGTTCCTGCCCAAACTTTGCAACCATCTCCTTGACCACAACCTCCCGAAGCCTCAGAAGCACCCTCAGACGAGTCCAGTAGCACCATGGCCGCTCTCTGTCGATTGGGGGCGTTCCCCTGGCCCAAAACGTAAATTGGGCCGAGCTCAACTTGTAACGCCTCATCGCCGAATAGCATGGTCCGACGCTGATGCCTACGGCGGGGAGGAGCATGACCTCCCATACGATGTGCGTTGGTGTCCCACAGGTGTTCCATTTGTCAAAGGGCGGCTTTTCCTCAGGCCCGAGCTTCCATCGGTACCCCAAACATACATCCTGGCCGTGGAGGACTTTCCCAAGGGCTACGCACCGCGGTATCTGTTAGTTGCTTCTGGCGGGTCGCTGGTGGTTGGCTGAGCTGACCTTTGATCTCCTCGAACAGATATCTGTATCGGCGTTTCTGATGCGTCGTGTCGGTGCATTCGGAATCCTCGCAGATTTTGGATTTGCTGTTGCTGTACGTTTGGTCAGCCTGGCAACTTGTATGGCTGTGCAGACGTACCCCATATTGGCTGGATGATGGTCTGTTTGTTCTTTCTGGAGAGGCGATGGCGATAGAGTGTGAACTCACGGAAAGTACTTGTTCAAGTACTGTAGGAACAATGTTCTCACTTCCCAACATTTAGCCTTCTTCAGAGGCGTCATGTGGAACTCAATGCAGTCATCGCGCACTCACCCTTGACTAAAGAACTGGATACAGCAGTTGGGATGTACAAGCGAGGTACTAGTGTAGATTTTGGACCCTAAACAGACCCTTTGTGGATCAACCGTCTGACCCAACAGATTCGAACCATGGTGTATCTGTGTTGTGATGTGTCTGCAGTTAATCAATGTCTTTGTCTTTCCCAAAGAAAAAGCCTTGAAAGCGGCCTTCCTGGAAGTTCCGTCGATATTGCCCAGGCACCCCGTTCAAGGCCGCAAATATGCCAGCTCTAGGAGGAGTAACTGCAGGTGTAGTACTGTTCTGTTATTGCTGTGGGACGAAGTGCGCCACTCTCAACACCTTCATCCAGGCACCAGTCCAGGTGACTTCTGTTCAGCGGTACAGATGAGCCGCAAACTCTCTCTCCCCAATGTTTCTCTTATATCCCATTAAACGTCGAGTTGATTGTCCGATTCTGCAGTGGAAAGCGTGGTCTGGAGCAAGAAAGAAGAAAACGCACTCGAAATGTGGGTGTAGGCGTTTGCGCAAGAGCGCAGGGTGAATTACCGCATGAAATATTAAAAGAAAATCAAGGCGACAGCGAAGGGGCAAGCTCAATTACCAACCATCTAGCAACACCACCACCTCGATCGACCCCACAGTGGCTTGGCATGGAGGGGAAGTAGATTGGAAAAGGAAAAGGGAAAAGAAAAAGAAGGTCCGCATGGCGATTCACGCCTCATAAGCAGGCACCCGCTTTGGTCTGACGCTGCGTAAAGCATCCAAAAAGGCCAGTTGGAGGAAGAAGAAGAACAGAAAGGAAAAAGAAGAGAGACAGGGACGGAGAGGAAAGGAAGACCCACTATAGCGCGTGGGAAACCCGCATGTGCCGCCGGCTTCTTGTAAGAAAAGAAGGGAGAGAGACGTCCAACAAGAAGGGGGATCATTTTGCTCGGGGAAGAAAGCCGACAATGATGCTCATGCAGCCTGATACAAATAGAGACAGACCGGTGACGTCGGCGAGGCTTACTCCTCACACCAACTTTACATTTTCTCATCCGCATCCGCGCAGCCGATGGCGACCAACTTTTTCACTGCCGGGAACTTGATGGAGGAAGTTGTGGCTTGCCGGGCCATCCATTAAGCAGACGAAGCCGGAGCGAAAGGCGTCATGTATGATGGTACGCGTGGCGAGATGCGCCCAACCGGTGAGGCGGACGTGAAGGAGCATGCAGATCGGGTAACTGGCTGGCGGCAGCGGGCGAGATGCGGGCCTGGCAGAAGTCTAGGCTGTGGTCAGCATTTGGGTCGAATGGGCACCGTCAGACGTGGGCAGATGCTCGCTTTTGTAGGGGTGCCGTGTCCGATCAGCCGGCGGGATTGGATACGTACTAGCCGGGAGAGCAGCACTGCACGAGCAAGACACTACGCTAGCCGGGATAGCTGCATTAAGCCCTCAGAGCTTCACACAGCTCTTTGAACGAGCTCGTTGCCCAATCTGGATAAGTAATCGCCATGACAAGGGAGCTTCCCACGTTTTGTTCTCCTTCCCTTTTTTTTTTAGTAACTTCCTTCCCCCTCGCGTGTCTCTCTAGTTCTTCAAAGGCAGCGACGCCAACGCGGGGTACGGTACTCTTTAATTCCATCTCCTTTGCTCTGCTCTTTCTCCCACCTCACCCACATTTTCTCTCTGTTTTCCACTTTTCCACTTCTTCTCTTGTACACACTTTGAACAGAACGCACAGCTGTTTTCCAACACACAGCTGCCTCCGCGCCCAGCTCACCAACTTACCGCTGTAGAGTGAGAAAAAGACCTACATTTCCGTTCCACCTTGCGCCAAACAGCCCCGCAACTCACTGGAAAACCGCTGTCCCTTTAGCGCTCTTCCACCTAGCAAGCCTCTACGCGCATACAAGCTAGCCGTCCGTCCCAACCCAGCCCGCACCGACCTCTTCCCAAATCCGGCTCTCCACTTCGACCGCTCCTCGAAAACCACCCACCGAAACCCATAACAAACTCCCACCCCAAAAAAATGACGTACAGCACCAAGACGCTCCCAGCCGCCATCGCACCCAAACCCTCCTTCTTCCACGACCTCTTCACCACCGCGCCATCGCTGCTCCTCCTCCTCTCCCTCCTCAACCTCCCCAGCACCGTCGCGCAAGACGTCTACGCCCCCTTCTCCGGCGCCATCTACATCGTCGGCGCCGACGGCGTCCAGATCACCGCCGCGTCGCCGGCATACTGCCCGCAATACGCGGGGCTGAGCTGCAGCGGCATCGGATACGCCAACTGGTAAATATCTCTTCATTTCTGAGAGAGCACATCTTAGACAGTGAAAAAAGAAAAGCTAAACAAGGCCAACCAAACAAAACTTTTCCAGGTGTTGCCCCACCTCCCACTCCTGCCAGTACCTCGCCTCCTCCTCCGTCGTCGGCTGCTGCCCCGCCGGCCAGACCTGCACCGGCAACGTCAACGCCCAGCAAATCACCACCGTCACCGTCACCGTCGTGCAGACGCAGACGCAGACGCAGTACGTGCAGCCGCAGCCGACCACCACCGCCTATGTCGGTGCCGCTGGCGCTGGCGGCGGAGGTGGTGGTGGAGGAGGAGGAGTGTATGCGGGCTACTGCTCGACGCTGATCGCCGATGGACCGGGCCTGCCGACGACGCGCGCCGGCGATTGCGGCACGATTTTGGTGGTGAGTGGCGCGGGGGAGGAGGGAGGTAGGAGGGGGTGGTATGGGTGGGGGGTGCCGGTTGCGGTGGCCGGGAATGTGCTGTTTGGGGCGTGGTTGGCTGGTGTGAGGAGGTTGTAAGAGGGCTAATGAATATTTTTTGCTTTTCTCTGTTTTGCCTGGAATAACTGCACACAAAAGAGACGGTTAGGTCCTGGCGTTTCTCTTTTCCTTCTAGTGAGGGTGGAAGAAAGGGTTTGATGATGCGACTAATCCGTAATACAGGATATCAAGGACGTATGTACCACATACAGACGAGATAAAATGTATAGTGGAAGTGAGACAGTTGCCTTACCATGTGCAAGAAGCTCGGGTGTTGCATTACATCGTGACGTCTGCCTATTCAGTACCCATCTTTGCGTCCTCTTCATCATCCTTGTGGACATTGACCATCTTCGGGACGCTGAGGGCGTTGAGTCGACGAAAAGCCTATGGGAGAGCGACGTCAGTCCAACGGCAAAACCCACACTTCCCTTCGGTTCACCTCCTCCTTCCAAGGCGGCGACCGACACCCCAAGTAGCAGCCCACCAACCCTAAGGGATGGCGTAGTTGGCCATCAGAAAGGGCTCGCCAGTTGCCGATTGCTACTCACATTGGTGGTGCTGGTCTTGGGTAAGTTGCCAGCCCACTGATCCTCGACCTTGATGATCATGCCCGCGCTGTCCGTCGAGATATTGACAATCGATCTGATGACCGTCTCCTGATTGAAACCCTTGACCACGTAGCGCATCTTCAGGCTCATGGTAATCGGGTTACCCGAAGATGTCACCTCATGCGAGACACGCTCAATCTCGCTGAAGGCGGTTTGCAGTCCATACTGAGCAGAATAAAGAGAGCGGTGGTTAGCTGGAAGGCGGGGTCCTTGCGCGGCGGGGAACGGCGAACCCATTGCGCCTCAAACTCCTTCCTGCCTCTCGCCTGTGTGAGTGGATCCTCGAAGACGGCTTCGTCGGTCCAGAGGTCGAGCTTCTCGTCCGAGGGTCGGCCAACGAATAGGTCAAGCACACTGCCTACGATGGTTTTTTGGTCGGACGAGAGCTCGACGCCTGGTGCCGTCTTGATGTTGGTGTGCTCGATTTTGATATCACCTGATATATATTGGTATTTAGGCCTTTGAAGATGATGCGTATGGGCCTACCGGTTGCCATGGCGAGAGCTTGGTCCGTGTTGAAGAGGTCCAGCAGTTGATTGAAGGGAATGGTGTGGGCATTGGCGCTTGAGTGAAGCGGTTTGGAGAGGCAGTGAGCACAAGTAAAGGCATGCTTCCTTTCCACGTACGTCAGAGAGTGAGCTCATTGCCTGAACCGGGTTAGGCTGAGGCCGAGTGTGCCGTGACGCAAGGGATGGGATTTCGGCACGGGTGATTATTGCAAGCGTAGATTCGGCACGGATAATAAAGATTGGTAGGCTAAACACTTACTGGCAGGGTCCCCCGCTCAGCCGCTGGCCTCGGGTTTCTCGTGGCCCGCTGTAGCTACCGCTAGGATATCCTTCTCCAAGCCCGGGACATGTATGCACTGAATTCCATGCTCTTCCAGCTTTGCCCTCCCAACGTTCTCTCCAACGAACTTCTCAGGCTCCTTTACGCCCAAGTAGACCTTTTTGATACCACCTTTCCCGCCATTCTTGGTGCGGATGACGCGCTCAACACACGGCAGGTTTCCACTTAGGCGTTTGCCGCATGGTTCCATTGTGGTGTAGATGACGGTCTGCTCGGGCAGTGCTTCCCCGACACGTTCCTCAGACAAGTCGTGGGCGGAGGCGTATTTTTGCAGGGCGCATTGCTCGGCATGGGTGTTTCCTTCGAGTTCAAGCGTGTAGCCGGTAGCTAGAATGGAGCCATTGCTTTCGTCGACCAGGACGGCACCGACGCAGAAATTGGAAGGCTTCGGGGGAGACTTGTTCGCTTCGGCCAGGGCAAGGCGCATGTAGGCATTGTGGTCGAGCGGCGACGACGGCTTTATCGGGGCGGCAGACATATTGATTTTGCACAAGTGAGGGCGAGTTCGTAGAGTTGTGGAGGAAGTGTCAAGAGGTTTGGTGGACAACGACACGCAGCCTGACTCGTTGGGGCCCGCAGTCGCGTCACCACCCACGACGCGTCTTCCCTGTCCCCGCTCACCCGCCCTGGCCTCTTCTTCAAAACATCTCCGTCGCTCGCACTTGCATCCATCTCCACACCCAGTAAACTCTACGATCAAGATGCCCAGAAAACAGAAGAAGCAAGACAACATCGAGGACCTCATCGACGAAGAACCACCAAAGTCCATCGATCCCTACCAAGTGCTCCATGTCGCCAAAGACGCCACTCCCGACCAGATCAAGAGCGCATACCGCAAGGCTGCCTTGAAGCATCACCCGGGTTAGTCTATCGCGATACACACCCTTTTGTGCTCCCACTGAATAGATCGGCAGACAAGGCCGACGACAAGGAGGCTGCACATGCCAAGTTCCAGGAAATCGCATTTGCCAACGCCATCCTCTCCGATGCCCGCCGCCGGTCGCGCTACGACACAACTGGCCGCACCGAGGAGACGGTTGACCTTGAAGATGACGACTTCAACTGGGCCGAATACTACAAGGAGCAGTACGAAGGCATCGTCACTGCTGAAGCCATCGAGAAGTTCAAGAGGGAGTACAAGGGCGGGGACGAGGAGAAGAATGATGTCATTGAGGCATATAAGAAATTCAAGGGCAACATGAACAAGATATACGAGGTCGTCATGCTCAGCAATCCGCTCGACGACGAGGAACGCTTCCGGGCCATTCTCGATGCTGCCATTGAGCAGGGCACAGTCTCGGCCGAGAAGAAGTACACGGAGGAGTCGGAGAGAGGCCGGCAGAAGCGGATGAAGAATGCGGAGAAGGAGGCCGATGAGGCCGATGGCGCTGCCCAGGAGATGGAGGGCAGCAAGAAGAAGAAGAAGAAGGATCAAGGAGGTGATCTGGGCGACCTTGCAGCTCTGATCCAACAGAGGCAAAAGGGGCGTGCGACATCTTTCTTCGACCAGCTCGAAGCCAAGTATGCGCCCGAGTCTAAGAAGGGCAGGAAGCGGGCACCTCCTATGGACGAGCCACCAGAGGAAGCGTTCCAGCGCAACGCCGCCCGAGCGAAGAAGGGTAGGAAATGAACGCCTTGAAGAATGATACCCATTGTTTCAGCTCCATCATCATGGGACTGGTTCATTTGTCACGTCCGGCGGATGCTACGTACCACTTCGCGTGAGAAATGAGGGGAGCCTGTGACCTTGCACCAGACAAGTCTTGCAGAAACCACCGACATTCTCTCGCCCTGCGCAGGAACCTAGAACATGGTGGTAGCCCATGACCTGCTGCAAACGGCGTCCCTGTCCGATTGCAGACAGCACCGCCTCTCACTCCTTTTGTGGCTGTGGACTATTGGATTTGCTTATATTGGCTACGATTGACAAGTCCCATTTTCTTTTTTTCCCCTCTATCTCTCGAATATCAAGGGCGGAAGCAAGGAGGCACAAGTTTGGCAGTGTGCGTTGTGCGACCATCCCGGGAGAAACTGCCACTGGGAGTAGGTACAAAAATCCACAAACAAGAGTTAGCTCTCCATTCCTGGTGCATGGCCTTCTTATATTTAGATTGCATGCACGGCCATTTCGATTTGGACTTTCTTTCTCCAGCCGGAGACACAAATCATCATGAAGACTCTCTATATTCTCTTGGCGTCGGCCCAGTTGTTGGTGGCTGCACCAGCGCCTGCTGCACCTTCGGCAGATTGTACCTGTGAACCAGTCTTTTGCGCGCAGATTTGGCCTGGAGTAAGCCCAATACCTCTCCCCCCAGGAACAACTCTAATGATTCCAGTCGTGCCGTTGCTCCAACACTGAGAAACTGCGCTGCCAGCAACAATGTGGTGGCGCTCTCCCCAAGCTTCAAGACTGTGGCGATACTCCTGAGCAGAGTGCCTCTTTGTTGAAATCTTTTGCGTCGCCGTCGGAGTCTGACGTGCTTCCGTCATGGACGTCAATGACGCTGAAGCCCACGTTGAGATTCGGGAAACCGTCCAAGATTCCCACTGCAGTCTCCGACCTGGAGGATTTCCCGCGTTTCACCGACGCTCCGGTAACAGCGTGCAAATGCCAGTCAACCCTCTGTGCACAAAGCTGGCCCGAGGTTAGTATCACATCTGCCTCTGAATCTTCAAAGCTGACGGCAACAACTCGAATAGAGCTGCCACTGCAGCAACCGCGCAGCAAGCGACTGCGCCGCTCTTTGCGGCCACCCAACTCCGCAGTTTCTGGTAAGGCGTCGGCACTTCCAATGCCAATCTCGCCTCAACCAACTGACTTTAACAGAGCTGCGACGGTCCTCCGCCTTCCGACCTCACCACCGACCTCCCCCAACTGTTCTCTATGGTCCCTGAGCCCGACGACATCCCTGTGTCCTTTGCCCCTTTCATCCCCGACTTCCCCGACAACCCCCAGGACCTGCCGGAAAACTTCGACTGGCCCGAATATCTCAACGAGCTGGTACCAGACGAGCCCTGGTCCGAGGTCCAAGAGTGGTTCTCGACTGCAACAGCCGCCTCGACCCCTACGGACCTACCCGAGACGGGCGTCTTCCCTGTGGAAGACCGGGTAGCAGCCATCACAACACCGAGCAGCAGCACCAGTGCCATCACCAGTGCCATCACCAGTGCTCCTACCCCTAATGATGTAGCTCGTTACCGTGTGTGCGGCCACCGCGCTGCGCAGCCATGCCCGGGCGGATATGATTGCCTCGCACGCCCCGGTGCTCGCTGCGGACCCGATAACGACTGCGGCGGACACTGCGTCGACGTGCTGAACCAGGTAACGCTCCTAGACAGCGTGTCGGCCTCGTCGACCGTGAGCAACACCACCACGCTCAGCTTCAGCGTAATCACCGACTTCTTCCCAAGCACGCTGAGCACGCGAACCCGAGGGCCGCGGCCGCCGCGCCAGCCGCGCCAGGTGCTTGAGACGGCACTCATCTCCGACATAACACCAGAAGAGACGCCCGCAAGCACACTGGCCCAGTTTCCTCAGATTCCCTGCGGCACGGGCTACCCAGAATGCGCAGACGGCTTCTCCTGCGTCGACATCTACGTCGAGGGGATCGGCTTCGCCGAAAAGCGCAGCTTCTGCGCTGCCGTCCCAGCTAGCGACAGCCTTACCCCTGTCGACCTATCCACTCCCGCTTTCCTCGACAGCATCCTCCCAGCTACCGACAGCCTTACCCCTATCGGTCTATCTACTCCCACTATCCTCGACAGCATCGTCCTAGCTAGCGAGAGCCTTACCCCTGTCGGCCTATCCACTCCCACTATCCTCGACAGCATCGTCCCAGCTAGCCTTGTCGCCGTACCTACTCCCACTATCATCGAAAACATCCCGTCTCTCCCCTCCATCATCAACATCATCCCAACTCTTCCATCTCTCGAGAGCATCTTTCCGTCTCTCCCCGCCCTCGAAAGTGTCGTTCCGCCTCTCGAAAGCGTCGTTCCGCCTCTCGAAAGTGTCGTTCCGCCTCTCGAAAGCGTCGTTCCGCCTCTCGAAAGCGTTGCCCCGTCTCTCGAAAGCGTTGCCCCGTCTCTCGAAAGCGTCGTCCCGTCTCTCGAAAGCGTCGTTCCGTCTCTCCCCACCCTCGAAAGCGTCGTTCCGTCTCTCGAAAGCGTTGCCCCGTCTCTCCCCTACCTCGAGAGCATCATCCCCCCTCTCCCCTCCCTCTCTCTCCCCCCCTCCCCCATAGTCTCCATTCCCACCGTCCCGATTGGCCTGACGCTCCTCCCCCCTCTCCTCTCTTCCTCATCCTCTTCTTCTTCCCGCCCACCACTCGCACCCCCTCCCGCCACGCGCAACTCACCCGTCGCTGCTTCTTCCCTCACCTCTTCTTCTTCCCGCCCACCACTCGCGCCACCTCCCGCCACGCGCAACTCACCCGTCGCCGCTTCTTCCCTCACCACCTCCTCTTCTTCTTCCCGCCCACCACTCGCCCCCCCTCCCGTCACGCGCAACTCACCCGTCGCTGCTTCTTCCCTCTCCACCTCTTCTTCTTCCCTCCCACCACTAGCACCCCCTCCAATCATGCGCCACTCCCCCATCGCCGCCACCAGCGCTTCTCCCTCCCCCTCCCTCAAACCCATCGCCATCCTCGCCATCACCCCCACCCCCGCCATCGTCCCCCCACCCATCACGCGCCACTCCCCCATCCCCGCCTCCTCTTCCACCTCCCTCGCACCCCCCGCCATCCTCGCCATCGCCCCC
>JAJMVL010000115.1:0-116342 GCA_023082095.1 Dothiorella sarmentorum
AGTGTATTTGTGAGAACGAATGACGGCTTCGAGCCTTTCGTGGATTGGACACAACCCTTGGAAGGAGAACGAACCAACAACGATTCAAGCCCACCTCCTAACAAACTTAAGCTGCAAAGCCACCAGAATAACCGGCAGCACACTAACCACCTCCCCCAGCCCCGCAAACTCCGGCGGAATACGAGCATTCGGGAACGCCCCCGCAGCGAGCAGAATAGCAAACAGGTTGTACACGAACGACCAGCCAAAGTTCAAGACGATGCGGGCGAACGACGCGCGGGAGATGCGCAGCAGCACGGGCAGGCCGGCGAGCGAATCGCCGGTGAGGACGGCGTCGGCGGCGCTGGCCGCAACGTCGGTGCCGCCGCTCATGTGCAGGCCGATGGTCGCCTGCGCTAGGGCGACCGAGTCGTTTGTCCCGTCGCCGCAGAAGAGGACGACGTTGTTGGTGTTTTCCTGGAGCAGGCTTTGGACGTATTTCTGCTTGTCGCCGGGCGAGACGCGGGAGCGGACGTTTGTTGGTGCGAGGCCGAGGTCGGTTGCCACGGCTTGCACGGCGCCGTCGTCGTCGCCGCTGACGATTGAGACGGCGATGCCGGAGGTGGTGAGGAGGTCTACGACGGACTTGGCTTCGGGGCGGAGGGCGTCCTTCAGGCCGTAGACGGCGTGCAAGACCCCGTCGAAGGTGAAGCAGTAGACGGTCAGGCCTTCGGAGAGCATTGACGAGACGGCAGGCTCTGCTTCAAGTCCAAGCCAGCGCGAGTTGCCGGCACGGATGACGGCGCCATCGACGAAGGCCTCGACACCCTTGCCGGGGAGGGATTGGATATCGCTGACTGGCACTTCGACCGCGCCATTCGTCTCGAGGTGAGCCGCGACAGCAACAGAAACTGGGTGCTTGCTACCGCGTGCAAGGCCGAACAGGATTCCAGTGACCGAGTCGATGGAGCTGTGGGGGAAGGCTTCTCGCACAACGCTCAACTTGCCCTGTGTCAGTGTCCCGGTTTTGTCTAGCACCACGTGAGTCGTCTTGCGGGCCACTTCCAGCGCGCCGGCCGTCTTGACGACGACCCCATTCTCAGCTGCGATGCCACTGGCCATAACGACGACCATGGGCACGGCAAGCCCGATGGCGCAGGGGCAAGACACGATCAGCGTGGCAATGGCGTAGGTAATCGCCTGTACCGCTGCTTCAGAACTCCCCTGGCCTCGTACACCCACCCCAACGCCCACCCAGACAGCGAACGTGACGAGAGTGATGGCGACGATCACAGGGACAAAGTATCTCGCAATCTTGTCGGCGAGATCCTGGATCTTCGGTTTCGACATCTTGGCCTCGTCCACCATGGCTGCAATCTTGCTGATGGTGTTGGAGCCCGGCAGGCTACTGACCCGGACCAGCACCATACCCGACCCGTTGACGGAGCCGGCGATGACAGAGGAGCCGCGCTCTTTTGGAACCAGCCGCACCTCGCCCGTTACCATGGACTCGTCCACCTCCGAGGAGCCGGAGATGACGGTCCCGTCGGTGGCGATGCGCGTCTCAGGGAGGACTTTGAAGACGTCGCCGAACTGCAGCAGGCGCGCGTCGATTTCCTCAGCGGCCTGGCCATCTGCCGATGAGAGAAGAGTGGTAGACGTCTGCAGCGAGAGCACCGAGACGCTCTCGACGGCCTTCTGGCGGGCGAGGGCGCTGAGGAAGCGGCCGACCATGATGAGAGTCACGAGCAGCGTGCCCGTCTCGAAGAATTCGCCGGTCGAAAGAGGGTGGCCGGCCACGAGGTAGGCAAAAGCTACGATGGAGAAGACGTAGGCGGCGCTGGTGCTCAGGACGATGAGCAGGTCCATCTCGATGACACGGGAGAAGACAAGGCTTCGGATGGCGCTGGAGTAGAAGGGCCCGGCGATGACAACCTGGATGATGGTTGCAAGCGCCAGAGATGCACTGCCGTAGGCCAGCTTGTTCTCCGGGAGCGGCGCCCATGCCATGATTAGGACCGGTATAGTGAGCAAGGCTGAGAGGAGCGTCATCAAACCCACGTTCCAAACGTGCTTGCGGCCCGATGAGATAGACGGCGGAGGGCGAAGCGGCGCCAACTGCAGCGGAGAACTGAATCCGTGATTGATCAGATCGCGCGCGCCAATGACTTTTGGGTCGTACTGCAGAGCCACAGTCTCTTTGTCCACTACCGAGGTGCTAATGACGCCCGGAGGCATTTCACGGGCGATGAAAGCTTTGGCATCGCCGCCAGCAAGCACCTCGATGGTCTCGAGCTCCTCATTCTCGTTCGTGACGCGGTCGAAGCTGAAGCCTGTCTCTTTCTCGAGGCGAGACTGCACCTGTTCGGCAGAAAGGAACCTGCCATCGACATCGAACTCGGCTCTCGAAAGGAGCAGGCTGGTCTGGACGCGCGACACGGATGGAATGGCGCCCAGAGTCCTGGAAAGCTTGGTCTCGCATCCGGTGCACGTCATGCCATGCACCGTCAGCACAACACGTTCCTTATTCCCGTCTCCGCGTTCCACGTCAACTTGACCGATATTGACGGTGGTTCCGGGGCTTGGTTTCGACGCGCAGCAGGCATCCTCGCAAGCAGAAGCCTTTGCCTTGACGCGGCTTTCCCCAGACGCGCGACCCTTGGCGGGACCAGAGCAGGTGGATCTCTTCTCAGGTGCGCAAGATGAAGCACGCGATTGGGCTCGCGCACCTTTGCGGCGGCGCCTCACGGTCTTGTTGCAGCACGACTCCAGGTTCCGGGCGAGCAGGGCCTTGCAGATGCAGCCGAGGGCCTCGAGGGAAGCGCGGTACTGGCTGCATGTCTTCTTCCTGTGGTACTCGCACGCCTCGTCAGCATTGTCGGGAGCGGAGGCGCATTTGTCGGAGCAGTCGCGCAGAGCCAGCTCGTCGAGGCAGCCCTCTGGTGGGTTCAAGTAAGGTTATGAAGCCAATTTTGGGTGAGGTCGGGCTCACCGTCGCAGCATGCAGTCTTCTTGCCCTTGGCGCTGGGAGCTGCACCGGTGCAGCAGGCATCGCGGCCGCATTTTTCGACGGGAGCTGGTTCAGTTGTCTCGCAGCAGCCAGCTGTGCAGCTGTCGTTGTCGACGGATTGGCGCGGCGGAGCGGGAGCTTCGGCCGGGCCAGCTGAGCACGCCGCAGCGGCCTTGGAACAGCATCCGTCGGCACAGCTATCCTCGGATGCTCGAGTGACAGGCTCGGTCGGACGCGTTGGGGTCGAGCTTGAGCAGCAGCCCTGCGTGCAGCTGTCCTCAGAGTTGCGGGGTGAGCAACAGCTCTCGCCTGCGCAGCTGCCAGCCTCGGACTGGCTAGGCGAAGCGGGCGGCGGCCTGGGCGAGCAGCAAGGTCCCATTCTGTCAGCCTTGCAGTCGTAGCAGAATGTGAGTTTTGGTGGATGAAAGGTTGTGAAAACGGCGTGGGCAGGCAGGCAGGCAAGATAAGACTCGAGCTGCTGTGCGTCCCCACCGAGCCTGAGACGCGGGGTGCGTCAAGCCTGCGCGCATAACCGGCCATTATTCGCACCGATATGGAAACCTCGACAAGTGCCAGTAGTGGTGATGATTGTCGTTTAGGTCGGTAAGCTACAATCGTCGGGCGTTGGTCCAGCGCTCTCGGCCTAGGCAATCCTTTATAGTTAGTCTATCTATTAAAGTAGTAACTTCTAAATAGCGCTTGCTTGTAAATAATGAAAAAGATAATCCATTTTCTAACTGCTGCTACCTAACGTGTCTGACTGGCTACCGGGACAGATGGCCTACCGGGACGTCCAATAGGATTTGTCGCGTAAGATTACTCCTCATACCAATAAGAGATAAAAAGCTAAACAATATCCTATTAGTTTGTCCCGGTAGACTGTCTGTCCTGGTAGTCCGTCAGACACGTTACCTAATAAAATTATTAGCAGGCTGTGCTTTTGAAACGGGTATAGCGCTAGCTATCTATTGGCTGCGCCGCCAGGTGCTGTCCAAGTCTGCTAAGCGATTCTCTAGCGTTCGTCAGATAGGCTTAGTCCAATACGTGAGAAGGTGAGGCAAGCATTCAGCCGCAACACCCACCTGTACGTGAGTAGGTGCATGCGGCCCCGTCTTGCTCCGAATTTCTGTGGCAAATCCTCACCCAAAAGTATTACGCAGACCAATATCATCTGGGGCGAATTCACTTGTGTCTCACTCCTCCACCTATCATGACACCGGTCCTTGGTGTTGAGTCCTCATCGCTGGCGCCTCGTATGACCGCCATCCAGCGCGAAACCGTCGTCGCAGGCCTCATCCGCAACGAGGTTACCCCAATTTGTCACCAATAAAAGCCGCAATCTTCGCTTATATGGCGCGCCTCTTGTGTATACCGACGGTATGACAGGGTACCAGCCAACCTTGGTTCCAGCCACGCAGCTGAAAGTGAAATTCTTCCGTCCTTTAAATTCGGCCACACCCACCCACCTTTGTCCTCTTAACACTCGACTTCGGATTTCTCAAACACTCCTCTCACTTCTTCTCACCACCATCGAAAATGGCCCGACTACACATTGCGCCTGGAAGCGCCGCCCACACCCACACCGTCATCCTACTCCACGGACGCGACAGCATAGCATCCGAGTTTGCCGACGAGTTCTTCGAAAGCCAAGCCTCGGACGACAGAACCCTCCAAGAGATCTTCCCCAACATCAAATGGGTCTTCCCCGCATCCGGCCTGCGGACTTCAGCACGTTTCGGGTGCGACATGTCGCAGTGGTTCGACATGTGGTCAACGGAGCGCCCAGAGGAAAGGAAGGACATGCAGCTGGCCGGCCTATGCGACAGCATCGACTTCATCTTCGAAGTCATCCAACAGGAAGCCTCGCTCGTAGGAGCGGACAGGGTGATCCTCGCCGGCATAAGCCAAGGCTGCGCCACAGCTATACACGCTTTGCTGCAAGGTGGGCCGAGGATCGGTGGCTTCGTTGGCTTCTCCGCCTGGCTTCCCTTCCAAGCTGAAGTCGAAGAGATTGCCCAGAGCCTAGCAACACCCGCGGAAAAGCAGAGTCGCCTCTGCCGTCTCTTTAGAGAGCAGCACCCGCCTCGGGAAGGCCAAATTGCGGCTCTGGGCACCCCGGTCCTGCTTGCGCACTGCCAAGATGACGATGTCATCCCCGTCCAGAGTGGAGAGAAGTTGTGCAAGGCCTTGGCCGAGTTGGGCATGGGCGTTGAGTGGCATGCGTATGAGGATGGGGGCCATTGGGTAAATGAGCCGCAGGGGATTGATGACATTGTCGCGTTTCTGGAAAAGGTGTGCGCTTGAACTCTCACACCATCATCCTCATCCACGACTGCAACACCCTCGGGATCCAACAGCAACCATAGCCGCCGACGACACCGCCATGAACCCCACCACAACACACCCACACCGTCATCCTCCTCCATGGCGAACTCGCAGATCTAGTCCTCATAGAACCATTAGCGGTCCCGAGTAGCTTCTGAGTACATAAATGCTATTCCCCCTATTGCTTCCCCTTTTGTTGCTTCCTTTTGCTGGAGATCTTCTTTCACATTGGAACTGTTACAGGAATACACAGCGTGTCCATCCTGTCTTGAATAGCTCTGTGAATCCTGCGTGAGAAGAATTTGCCAGCTTGTGGAAAGTATGGAGGAATGATTTCGTATATTTGTATGGCTTGCGGTTGGTCAGGCTGTTGAAGTGGTCGGATAGGCGTTAGCAAAGCCCTATGCATACGATGTGGCGCATTCAGGCTGATACAGGGGGGTTCTGCATCCGACCGCTAAGCAGCGCAATGCATATGGATCCCGGATGGCCTAAGAAAACATCTGGATGAAGGCTTCAACTCCCTATGGCATATATGTGGAGAGGAGGAGAGATAATCAGAGTCGTCCGGAAAACCCTATGAGTTTAGTTTGCTAAAAGATATAGCGTATACTAGGGAGGACCTAGCTAAGGCGACTGCACGGCGGCAAAAGGTTGTTTCAGGGAAACAATGGTTGGATTCAGTCCCCCCCTCTGCAATTGAGGTTGTTTTTAGCAACTGTCCTAATGAAACTCCATCCTTGCCTTGATCTTGTCTTCTCAAGCAAATTCAACAACGGAAATTATTACGGGCAGTGTTTACTGCGGGGCTTTTTCGTCTACGGCAGTTGTCTGGCACGGCCTGAGGCATTCTGCGAAAACATTATATCACATCAACCGTCCTGAACTCGAGGTCTTTCCCTAAACCCTCACCAAACATGACACCATGGCAATACGCCTCACCAATGAGTTCCCAGCTGCCTGCAGTTTTGTCAGATGCTCGAAACACAAAAGGGACATAGGCTCCCGCGACGAGCATAACAACGTCGCCGACTTGGGCTGTCCATGGAGCAAGCCCAAGATAAGTATTGTCCGCAGTGAACAATCTGCGGTCGACGTAGGCGCGTTCGAAAAGGCTTTTGAAGGGAGGGTCAGGCCCACGTTCTGGTTCCCGTTTTAGGAGGGCTAGCTCGTCATGTCGTTTTTGGATGGCTTGTCGCAAACCGTACACTGGCTCATCATGGGTGACAATGAAGGCGCGTACCGCGCTTATCTTCCGTACGTCTTTACGTCTTACGTCCCTATTTCTGGCAATGTGGTCACGACTCTTTCTCTCGTTCAGAGGTGCGGAAGAGGGCTCCTGCATCCAGAGATGTTTGTCATCCAACCCCAGTATATGCGCACGCATCTCAGCGGGAGCCAGATCACCACCATCCTCGACCATTAGAACAAACCACTCAACGAAGTGTCTGAAGTTCACTGGAGCGTTCCCCACCGACCTCTGTAATGTTTCCAAGTACTGCAGCTTTCAACTGAAGTGTCGAGACGTGGGAGTCAATGGCAAAATAAGGTTCCAGACCCAAGCATGCGGTGAACGGAATTTCCATCAGGATGCGTAGTGGAGCTGGCTGCATTTCAGAACTGAGGTCTGGGACCCACGATGGCAATCCGGCCACCAGTCCGGTACTCGGCACGTACTTCTTCCATTATTTTCTTTCAAGGAAGCCGTCACGTTGCCTCTCATGCCGCACCTGGCCGACTAGAGAAAGAAGAAAGAGCCCGGTCTCGCTATGAAGGAGCGCTGCAGCGCATTCGCAGTAGACTTCCTGAACGGATATTCGGTAGTCGGTGGAAATCTGGCTGGTGCAAAATCCAAGGACGGCGAAGACCTTGTCCCGGGAATCCGTCGCTTTTCGATACCGGTTTGCCACTATAGCTTCTTCCAAGGTACAGCATCCCGTCTTTTTCGACGTTCTCACGAGCGTTGAGCAGAAAACGTGGCCGTTCAAGCATCTGCTTTGCAGTCAAAGCAAGGCCAGATTCGAGTGACTCGGTGGCATCTTTGACCGCGGCGGAGAAACGTGCAACGTCGTCTAGAGGGAGCTGACGGCTTCCAAGGAAGTAGAAAATGTTTCTCGCGAGCACGGATTCTCGGACTGTCCACACTCTTGAGAACCAGCCGCGTCTGAGGATCCAAGACAGGGCTGACATGCGGAGCAAGGCGTCCTTCGCAAGCAGAGCAACCAGCCATATTCCGGGCTCCACGACGTCCGCCTTCCGGAAAATTTCGGCCTGCTTTTGGAACCACTCGCCAGTGAAGAAGCCGGCGGTCTGCTTAAGCGCGAGTTGGGCTACCAGAGTGGATCTCCCGAGCCACACGATCACGGTTTTGGCGGTCCGGTATATTTCGCCCATCATATTCACCTGGACGCTCTTCTCGGCGTTATTTCCCTGGTCAATACAGATGGCATCAATCCACAGCGGTAAGCCCCGATCGAGCTGTCGAAGCTGGATGAGAGCGTTGTAGAGATTCTTCTGGGCGTCGAAAGCTTTGCCATTGCAGATGATTGTACGCTTGTCGCCGGTACGCGGGTCTCCCAAGTCCCTGTCGATGGCCCATGTGTATGACAGGGCTTCGAAATCAGGCTTGGAGGCAAGGTCGACTTCTTCCACTGAACAATGAATGAGGCAGTCATTGGATGGCGGATGGAGAACGACCACCCGGATGGATGTGGGCTGTGATAAAGAACAATATTCATACGGCTGATGTCGCCGCTTCTGTAGAAAATATATGTTAGCATGGATCGCACGACGCGTCATCTCCTTCGATGGCACGGAAACACCTACTGCGATGACGCTAGTCACACGCCCCGGGAGCGCATATCTGTAGTGCTCCATCGCCTATTGATCCTGGTTTGACGTATGGGAAAGCTTGTAGTGGCTGAATAGGATGTTGGTAAGGTCGATATAGTTAATGGGATATTAGCAAGGCTGCCCAGCCTTTGAGCCGACAGTTGGCCCCCAAAATACGCCCCTCGCTAATGCATCCTCCACTCAACATGGTTAGTACTTGTTATCGTTCTTTCTCTATGATCATGCTTTTCTAACATGTAAACGTAGTAGTCGAAGGTATTCCTGTGCCTCTCCGGACGGTTGGTAAATACTTCGTGGTAAAAGGTCCCCAAATGGACACTGTGTAAAGTCAGATCTTATTATATTAGGTACGACAAAATTAACCCGAGGAAATTGCCGGGATGGCGGCCCCCCTACGCCGTTTGTATGAATTCTAATAAGCTGTTTACATACGGAGTTAAAGATGGCTAATATATACCTATGTATCTGGACGTGTGCTTCAACTCCCTATTGATAAAAGTGGTAAGGTAAATATATCCTAAAGCGAGGATACAGCTAGAAGGTAGCCCCCTTGCCAAGTTCTCGGGGTAGTTTTGTCACATTCAGTATATTTTGGGTAAGTTGCACTTAATCTGCATGTTCCTGGTTATCTTCTTTGCTTTTTCCAGAATCACACCATCATGACTCTTCCCCTCGCGTCGGGTAGCCAGGTTTCGTCGTTGGCCTGACAACTCAGTTATATTGCATCTGCATGACGCGTGTGCCAGTCGTCCTTCCTAACCCAACAACGTCTTCAGATTGACATCCTCTCTTCCACCACATACCTGCCGTTCAACTCTTCGCCTATCTCCATGCTCATTCGCTCCCTACCAACCGCCTTCACCCTTATCCGGCCCATCATCCTACGACAGGTACATACATCACCCCCAAGCTCTTGTTGTTCAATTCCCTTGTGGTGCATCGGTCTAATGCAGAGGTGGTGGAGAGGTACACACAGATTTGAATAAGATTCCACCATGTCCCCCGGCAACGAAAAGTGGGCCGTCGAGAACGTGCCCGACGAGATCCACTGGGTGTGCAGCGCCGACGGCCACAACAAGAGCCTCGGGACTTCGAAGAATGTCACTCTCGACTGCGGCCTATACTAGTCTCGCCGTGAGGCCTACTCCAAGCTGCGCGTGCCCGTGAGCCTCAAGGACCGACGCGAGAAGACGGACTTACACCTGTTCCTGCGCCCCGAACGGTTCCGAACCCTCGAGCTGGACGACGCCCCGCCTGCCGCGCCAGAGCGGTTCGGGGGAGATGGGGACGGCGTGGCGTCGGGAAGCAGGGTGGCGCTGGTCCTCACGCTCGAGCCGCCGGAGGTGGTGGTCGGCCCGCGACTCTCGGCTCCGCTGGTGCCCAAGTCGTGGAAGTCGAGGGAGACGATTGAGTTGCTCGATAGCCTCGCCAGGGCTGCTGAGGTGCTTATCTACTTGCCCGTCCGCGGTGGCGCTCGAGAGGTGCTTGAAAAGGCGTGCGGGCTGTTCTCCGATGGCGGGTTGAAATCTAGCCGGGACGAATACCTCCTGGAGCCCCTGTACTCGGGTGAAGGAGGGGTCCCAGTGGGAGGGGCTGGAGAGCCGGACAAGATGCTGCCATGCATGCGGGCTTTCGACGCAAAGCTTGCGGAATTGAAGGAGAAGATGGCAGCTGCAAAGAGGGATAGGGAAGCAGCTGGCCTACCTAGCCGTACCTTTGCCACTCTCAACGATGTTGATAGCACGAACGAGCGGCTCTCTCGTGTCGAGATGCAGATTCAGCAGTTGGGCAGGCGGGTGGATGAGATACAGCAGAGCCTTGACGATACGGCGACGGAGAAGGAGCGCCAGCTTGAGCAGCAAATTGAGGAGCGACTGGAGCAACGCCTCGCGAGACGCTTCGAGGAGGAGTGGGTCGAGGTGAACAAAAAGCGGAGACTTGTGTAGGTAGGATCGGATGGACGAATGCAAGACGGGGTCGACCACCGGGCGTTATGATCGAGGAGAAATTGCTGAATGTCAAGGGTGACATGCAAAGGGTTGTGCACGACGAGCTTGAGAATGTAGTGGAGAGACTTCAAGATGACTTTATCTCTGGGAGACGGTGATCAGGGTAGATTGAGAATATTGACGCCAATGTTGATGGCGGCTACCGATATGTTTCCCCAGACGTCACTTCTATCCGCATACTCGGTGCTCGGGTCGACGCCACGTTCAGCCATCTGCTGCTGGTAACGCTGGCCATGGCGGCGGGTCACAGCCATAAGCAACACTTTACACGTTCACAGCTCGCAGTGCATCGCAGAACGAACAACACATGTCCACGGCACCGCGGTTCCCAAAACTTCCCAAAACTCCGACATGCTTACTGGCTGAGTCGTTTCCCAGTTCTTCGCTTGGTCACTGGAAATTTAGGAGACATTGGATGCTCTGACTCGTGGTTTCGTCGACGACCTTTCTCTTGGTATCGCAAGTGATGTGATGGCACCATGCATTACAGCAGTCTTGAAAGGCTTGGGTAAGATTGCGTAGTGCAGTTGCCAAGAAGGTGGTGCGGGGCATTTTCCCGTGGTTGCAGATCTCTACATGGTACGGCATCTATTACTTTTTGTCTAACGCTGAAGCTATAAGTAACAAGCGAGGACAACTGCATACTAAGCCCAGACCGTGCAAATGTCCCACCCTTGTGTTCTCCTACTCAGAACGCAGTGATGGTCTAGTCCACAAACGCTCACGGTGGTGTACAGCGTTTTCGACGCTAGGCCTTCGCGGAGACGGGTGCTACCCAGGCATTGCAGGGGTTTTCGTATCGAGTAATTGGAGCACGAGGATTGGTCGCCTGCTCCGTGCATTTACATGCACCTCCTGCTTACGCCGCAATGGCCCCCACTACAGCAAGGAGCTATGACCAGCACACGACTCTGATCCGTTCATTTATGCTTGCCCCCGCAGGGCCAGCTGTGGCTGTTTGTGTTGGTTTTCTTTTCACCTGCGTCAGTGATCCTACCGAGTGTCACCTACCATTGACTGACCGTCGGAAACGCCAAAAAATGTCAGTGGCTTCGATCGCGTCCCTTGCGGGGATTGCGATAGTTTCTGCGCTGTTCCTCCGCATCTTCTACAACCTCTACCTGCATCCATTGGCCAAGTTCCACGGGCCTTGGTACGCGGCATCCTTCTCCCTGTGCCCGGCCATCATCTCCGTGTTGCGCATTGAGCCACAGTGGATGCTTTCCTTGACCAAGAAATTCGGGAGTAAGCCTCCAGCCTCCTTTGCCTTGACCAAACCTCTAACAGATTATTCCACTTTCAAGCTGACAAGCCAATTCGCATCGCGCCGTCCTTGCTGCTGTTTCCGCAACCTTCAGCCATCAAGGACATCTACTGGGATCCGAAATGCAACACCAAAGCCCCTCTGTACGGGACTGGCGCGTTGGGGCCGCCACATCTATTCACCACCCTCGATGGCAATGAACACAAGTCCCTGAGGAAAGCACTCGGCGGTCCGCAGGTAGGAGTTACTTGCTCCCGGCCCAAACGCGTAGCTGCTAACATGGAGGCTGCATAGTGGAGCATCGGGTCGCTAAAGAATAACTGGGAGCCGCGAATTGATGAGTTGGTGCAGCTCTTCGTGCAAAAGATGAGCGAACGCGCCTCAAAGAGCGAGCCCGTCATCCTGTCGGACAAGGTGGCGTAAGAAAAGCACTCCCACCCACTGGCAAATCCTAACACCGCCCAGGGAATTCGCCGCCGACATCATGACGATGCTCTCCTTCACCGAGCCCTGGGGCTTCGTCCGCAACAGCCGCGACGAGCGCAACATCCTCAAATCCTGGCGCAAAGGCCTCGACTTCTTCGGCTTCGTCGGCCGCTTCCGCTGGTTCCGCAACGTCGTCATGAAGTCCACCTGGGGCCTCTACTTCCTGCCCACCATGAGCGACGACGCAGGCATGGGCTACCTCATGAGCCAAGCCGACAAGCAAGTCTCAGACCGCGAGACGCTCATCACCACCGAGAACTTCTCACAGTCCAAGCCCGATTTCCTCCAGCAGTCCGTCCCCCACCTCCTCCCCCGCGCCATACACCACCGCTGACCAAGCCCACCAAAAACCAAAAAGCTGCCTCGAAGCCCGCATGAACGGCACCCCCCTCACCCCCACCCAAAAACGCGCCCACGTCACCCTCCTCATCCAAGCCGGCGCCGACACCACCGGCACCGCCCTCGGCAGCACCACGCGCTTCCTCCTCACCCACCCCGCCGCCCTCGCCCGCGCCCGCGCCGAGCTCGCCGCCACCGACGCCGCCGGCCGCCTCAGCACCCCCGTCTCCTTCGACCAAGCCCGCACCCTCCTCCCCTTCTTCGTCGCCTGCATCAAAGAGTCGCTCCGCCTCAACCCCCCCGCCACCAACCTTTTCGCGCGTCTCGCGCCGGAGGCCGGGAAGGTCGTGGATGGCGTGGCGGTGCCGGGGGGGACGGAGGTGACGAGCAATGCGTACGTCGTGCAGCGGGATCCGAGGCTGTATGGGCCGGATCCGGAGGCTTTCAGGCCGGAGAGGTGGTTGGAGGGGAGGGAGGCGGAGATGGAGGCGGCGAGTTTTGTGTTTGGGGTGGGGCCGAGGGTTTGTTTGGGGAAGGAGGTGGCGGTCATGGAGTTGTATAAGTTGTTGCCTGAGGTGAGTTTTTGCTTTTTTCATTTGCCTGCGGGGTTGAGGGTTTGGCTGACGGTGTGAGGCAGGTTGTTCGTCGGTTCGATATGGAGTTGAAGGAGGAGGGGAGGTATGTTGTGGCGGGTGGTGTGGCGTACAATCAGGGGCTCAAGGTGCAGCTGAAGTTGAGGGAGGGGAGGGCGTAGGCAGGGGTGATGTGGTGGTAAGCTTTGTGGGAGGAATTGTTTCCTGGATTTTTGTGATTTCACATATCTCGCTATCCATACTGCCGGTAACTGGGTATCCGTGGCTGTGGTAGTTGGAGTCTCAATTCTCCTCATCTCAGATGCGCTTGATGGTGTAACTGCCATGCAATCCTTCAGAACCCAAACGGCATCAAAGCGGGCCACGCCGCATGCTCGAGCCAATGCCTTCCCACTCCCAAACTCCAACGGGTGCACCCTCGCCACTATTCTCGGTTAATGCAGCACCCGACGGCTGAGGACTGCCTTGCATGGAAGCGAAATGCTGACCGCCGTTCTGCAGGCCGGCATCCCTGCAGCGGCGTACGTTTCGCTCCCAATCCCGCCCTCTTGACACACGTTGGATCTTCTTTTACCCCGTCCACGGGCCGGATAGCCACCCGCTGTACCGTCGTTACCGACCGCCCGGCCAGGCGTCCCGCCCTAAACACGGGGATGAATAATCTGACCTGCTATTGCAGCAAGCGAATGCGAGTGGAGGCGGTCCCGATGGGCCGGCTGGGGTCTGCGGGTGGCTTCGCCCATCCAGATGCTCTAAACGGGTTTCCAGGGTACCATTTGGGCCGCAAGCCTTCCCGCAAGCCTGGCCTATCATGCACCCGCTGGAGCGGCTGAGTCCAAGCGGTGCAACGTCGTTGCATGTCCGCAACTCTTAACTCGCCGGAAAAAGGAAGCACGATTCAAGTGACACCCGAGTTCATGCATGACGGTCGGAGTGGCCTGCTGAAAGGGCGAGAGTATACCGGGCTCCGTCCTGCCTCGCCTTTCGCCAAACACCAACCACTACCCTACAAACTCACTCTTAACTCATTTCTGGAGGAGTATCTGTTAGGATAGCTGGCTAATTAGGGTTCAAAATGGACATTCCAACGAAGCTTCCGGCCACTGCCAGCGACGACCAAACAGTAAGCATGACGACTGCGTTCAACCGCAACCAACACTGACCACCACTCCGCAGAGCAGTGGAAGAGCCATTACGATAGCATGCATCATTATAGTCTTCCTGACGCTCATTCTCCGCACAATAGGGCGCTACTGTCTGAAACTGAAGTACGGCTTCGAGCATCCCCTCCCCGTCAAGTTTACGCATTTCTTGGGCATGGACGACGGTAGGTTGAGGACCGAAAGTTGCGCAGGCAAAACCGAAAGCTGACAGATCGACAGTCTTCAACCTGCTGGCCGTGGTGAGTGACACTGAGCGTTACTGCCGTGTGACGTCGCTAACCCACTCGAAGCTCACCTTCTGGGGGCTAACAGTCGCCGTCCTGATCGGTGAGCACCGCACGGCGACCGCTTCCTCCCATACTAACACCTCCCAGCCATCGACCGCGGCATGGGAGCCCACATCGAAGTCGTTCTATACCGCTGGGGCTACCACGGCCTCGACCGCTACAACATGGTCCGTCCCCCTGAAACCTCCAAACCCGCATCAAGACTGACACCACCAAAAGGCCATCTACTTCTGCGCCATCTTCTACAACACAACCCTCGGCATGGTCAAGCTCTCGGTCCTCTCCCTCTACCGCCGCATCCTCGCCGGCATCCCCGGCAAAGCCCTCCCGGCCATCACCTGGCTCGCCTTCGCCATCGTGGCGGCCAACACGTGCGTCAACGTCTGCGTCGCCGCCTTCCAATGCCGCCCCATCGCCGCCGCCTTCGACAGCACCGTCCAAGGCAAATGCATCAACGCGGCCGCCTTCTATCTCGGCAACGCCAGCACCGGCATCTTCACCGACGTCGTCGTCTACGGCCTGTGCATCCCCATCGTCAAGCCGCTGCAGATGGATCCGCGGCGGAAGCTGCAGACGCTGCTGACGCTGCTGGTTGGCGCGTTGTGAGTCGCCTTCCCACTCCTCTCTTTTTTGCGAACGCGTTGCTGACATGCTCCCAGCGCCGTCGTCACCTCGTGCGTGCGCATGGCCTTCCTCCCCGCCCTCCTCAAGGACGCCGACGCCACGTACGCCATGGCCGTGCCCATGGCCTGGTCCGTCGCCGAGCCCACCGTCGGCATCGTCGTCAGCTCCATGCCGGCCATGCGCGCCATCCGCTTCCTGTGGTCGCCCGAGATGAAGCAGAGCTCGTCCGGGGGGAGCGGCAGCAGCAGCAAGCCGCGCTCCGACGGGCATATTCAGCTGTACGACATGCCCGGCGGAGAGTTCCAGCGGCAGAAGGTGACGGTGGGGCATCATGCGGGGAGCTTGAAGGACGATGGGAGCGAGGAGGGGTTGGTGTTTGGGCGGGGGGAGGAGGCGGGGAGGGCGGGGGCGATTAGTCGGACGACGAGGGTGGAGGTGTCGTATCAGTGAGGAATATGTTTGGAAGAGGGTTGAGCAGAGCTACCAATCCCCAACGAAATGTCTCATGTCGTCGAGAAGACAAACATGTATGAAGTTCGGTACAGTACATGCACAGCGGTCGTTGCCCCCTATTCCTCAGCTGCTGTAAACAGAGACGCTCCCCCGTCCACTCCCCACCGCCACCACCCTCGACTGAATCTCCAACGGACTCTCCTCAAATACCACAAAATCCCCCGCCGCCCGCTCCCGCTTCAGCCCCAGCAGCTCGTACACATTGCCGCCCGCCAGCGCCAGCGCCTCCGCCTCGCTCAACCGCCCCTCGCCATTCGCATACGCGATCCCGGCCAGCAGCGCCACGTCCCGCGCCTCCCAGTTCTGCGTGATGCCAATCGCCGTCACCACCCCAGCATCCAGCAGCGCATTCACGCCCGTCCCGTTGGTCAGCGGCGCCCCCACCAGCGCCCGCCGCTGGTCCCACGACTTGGCGTACGCCAGCAGCGGCGCGAGCACCACGCCCACGTCCGCCGCCGCCAGCTCGCCCGCCACGAGGTGCGCCTCGGCGCCGCCGACGATGCTGAGCCGGATGCGCGCGGTGGGAACGGCGTTTTCGACTTCGGTCTTGACGCGCAGCAGCGCGGCGATGGTGTCGGCGCTGTGGACGTTGACGACGAGGGGCAGGTCGCCCGCCACGACGCGGGCGAGGTACGCCTGCTCCTCGTACCGCGCGGCCGGCGTCGTCGTCTCGTTGAGCGCCGCCGCGGCGAGCAGCAGCTTGTCGCGCAGCTCGCCCACGGCGCTGGAGATGGAGGGCGTCTTGCCCTGCTTCGCGGCGCCGGGCGTGAGGGCGTAGTGCACGGCGACCTCGTCGGCCCACACGGCCCCTTCCTCCAGCGCGTGCGCGGCGCCCGTCAGGATCCCCGCGCTGACCCCGCGCGAGGCCGCTCCGCCGCCGGCGGAGATGGGGGCGCTGATGGCGCGGGTGACGCCGTGGCGGTGGGCGGCGGCGAGCTGCTTGTTGGCCAGGAGGAGGCCGTCGACGGCGCGGCTGAAGCGCGCGGTGCTGTCGTGGCGGCCGTCCTGCGTGGTGGGCTCGGCGCTGATTTCGCTGAGGCCGAGGGCGGTGCCGAGGAGGGTGAAGGCGGGGGAGAGGTGGCCGTTTGAGAGGTGGATGGTGCGGACGTTGGCGGAGGCTGCAGCGTGGAGTTCTGGTTGGCATGGTCCCACGCAGGTTATCTGGCCGTTTTGGATGACAACGTTTGCGGGGCGCGAGGTCGTGGTGTAGCCGGGGAGCAGGATCTTGGTCACGCCGGTGAGGACGAGGCTCTCGGTCTCGACGCCGTCTTCCAGCGCAGGAGTGACGGGTATGCTGGGATCGAGGGGCGAGGTCGTGGACTTGTTCAGCACGTACGGATCCTCGAACTGGGCCATCCCGTCAATCCAGACCTGGACCGGCGTCGCCCCCACGCTCAGCGGATCGCTGTCCCAGACGACCACGTCGGCGTCGAAGCCGGCCTTGACTTTGCCAATGCGCTCGCCCAGCCCGAGCAGCTCCGCGGGCGCCGACGTCACGCCAGCCAGAGCGGCGTGGTAGGGCAGGCCGTTGCGGTACGCCTTTGCGGCCTCGAAGACGACGTGCTGGGCGTTGAGGACGGGGTTGTCGCTGACGTAGACGGGCGTGATGCCGTTCTCGTAGAGGATCTTGCCCGCCTGCTCGGTGCCGCGGTAGGCTTCCGCTTTGTAGAACATGTTGCTGGCAAACAACGCAGCGGCGGGAGCACGACCTCCCCACGCGCGTTTGAGTATCTGTTGTCGGGGTCAGCACTCGCACGTACACTTCAAGCCCTCTCCCCCACGAAGCCCTACCTCAGGCACAAGATACGTCTCGTGGGCATGATGAAACGCCCTGACCGCGAACTTGAACTCATTGGTGTGGTCCACGAACGCCTCCAGGTCCGGCACGGTGTAGCAATGGGTATTGACATGCACCTGCCCGCGCAACACCGCCCCCAACGCCTCCCACCGCAAATCCTGCGGCAGATACCCCTCGGCCGCCTCCACCCCTCCCTGCGCCGCCACCCTGCACCAATCATCCTGCTGCCCCACTAGCTGCGCCGCCTGCTCAAACGCGTGCCGAAACTCCCACGACTCGCCCAACCGGCTCCCCAGCCCATGCTCCCCCGCCTTGCCGTACAGCCCCTTCGCATTCTCGCCGCACGCCATCTTCATGTACCGCCACCGCCCCTCGTCCGGATCCGCCAGCATGTCCCGCGCGCTGACCTCGGCACGCCCGTCACGCGGGCCGACGGCGTGCTTGACCGCGACCGCCTCGCCGCCGATGTTGTTGGACGACCCCGGCAGCACGAGCGACGTCGTCACCCCGCCCGACTTGATCACCTCGATCTGCGCGTCCAGCGGGTGCAGCCCGTCGATGGACCGCACGAAGGGCGTGATTGGCGCCGAGGCCTCGTTGACGTCGCGCCAGCCGTGGAGGTCGGGGAGCTGGTACACGCCTGCGTGGCTGTGGGTGTCGACGAGGCCGGCGGTGAGCGCCCGCCCGCCCGCGTCGTGGATGAGCGTGTCTGGGGGGAGGGATGCTGGGGGGAGGGGGGTGGTGCTGAGGGTGTGGATGAGGCCGTGGTGGAGGAGGACGTCGACCGAGGGCGTCCAGGTGAAGGGCGCCTCGCCGGTCCAGACGGTGGCGTTGCGGATGAGGGTGGGGGCGTGGCCGGCGATGTAGCGGGCGTTGTGGGTGCGGGGGCCGGCGGGGTCCTGGGGTTTGTGTTGAAGCTGGGCGCAGGTGGCGAGGTCTTGGTGGAGGCGGTCGAGCGAGAGCTTTGAGTTTTTCTTTCCTCCGGCTTGGGTGACTTGGAGTTGGGACCATTGGGCGTAGGCTAGGTAGACGAGGCATGCGACGGCGAGGAGCTTGAGGCTGCGTGACTTGCGCATGCGGCGTCGATTCCGTGGCTGCGGCGGTGGCTGCCCGTTGGCGACTGCGCTGTAGGTTGGCAGTCCATCTTTCTCCATGTTCAAGTGTTTTTTTTTTCCTTTTTTATTTTGGCTGGGATGGAGGTGATGAGGGTGGGAGAGAAACGGTGAGGACGGCATTATAAGTTGTGGTGTAAGAGTGGGATGGCTGATTAGATAAGCGTAATGCATCATTCTGGTAGGCGATTGCGTGTCTTGGTAAGGATTTGTCGACATACTTGGAAAAGCCTACCTAATCTCAAAAGCAGATGTTGCTATTGCCGCAGAATTGTACGCTTTGGTATGCAGTTGTTGGCATAGAACGAAATGTTGAATGGCAAGGCGTCCATCCGGATGGTGATGCACATGAGAGAAAAGGTCCAAATTCATGCTCACGAGTATGTTAAAAATCCTGGCAGTTAGCCCAATCAACAGGTTCACCAAGTTATCAGGGTATCTGGTTAATACAGACTTCTATACCTAAACGTAGAAATATAGCAGCTTTCACGCATCGGGTGTTGTTTTCATGTCCGCATCAGGACTCAGACTCACCTCCGTTGCATTTTTACGTGTAAACTGTGGCTCACTGTTACACTCCTCTGGTGATTTCATTTTTACCAGTACTTTCATATGAATTAGTAGCTTGACATCACAAAAACTGAACACTTTTGTAATCGGCAGAGCAATTTTTTATTTACAAGCATCAAGCCCTGATAGATACATGGAAAACTGGAAACGAGAAAGCACAGGGGTGACCTCTGCCACCATCCACAAATGAACTCGACCGATTTTTCGAGGCAAAGAACTGATTCGAACAAATCAAGCGCTCAGCAAGAAGGGAGGGGGTCAGTGTAGATGCAAGCATCGCTAGGGCCCTCGCTGACCTCGTCAGGCTCAGCACCAGTGTCGTTGCCCTCGTACTCAGCGCAGACGGTATCGACCTCGGTGATGCAGGTGTCGGAGGTGATGGTGGCCGTGTCGCCGTAGTTCGAGTTGATGCCAGCCAGCTGCGAGCCACCAGAGGCGATAACATTCGAGATGACAACGTGGCGCTCGCTCTGCTCATCGCAGTTCCCGCAGCTGCGGTACAGCTTCCCGAAATCCGACACCTCGAACCCGTCAATGGTGACGGTCCCGGCGCCGTTGTGCTGCACCACCTTGTCCGACGCCCCCTGCGCGCCGCCGCCCGAGACGAGCACGTCGCCAGTGCCTTTGGCGGAGAGGGCGTCCTCGCACACGGCCTCCCACCACACGTTGGTCACCGTGCACGCGCCCAGGCAGTAGACGCCTTCCAGCTGGTCGGCGCCGATGATGGCGTTGCTGAGGCTGGCGCCGTCCTCGAGCACGAAGACGGTGTCGGCTTCGCCGCCTTCGCCTTCGCCGCACGTCACGCCGCGGCCGTAGGTGTAGAGGCCGCCGTCGAAGCTGTCGGTGATGTATTGGGGCTCCGAGAGCGTCTCGGTGCCGGCCGAGTCGGGGATGGTGATGGCGTTGGCGATGGCCGCGGTGGCGGCGAGAGAGAGGGTGGTGTACTGCATTTTTGCGTGTGGTTGGGGGGTTGGTCAAGGGAAGGGAGCGATTGGTGCTGTAGAGAGCGGATGGGTTTTTGCTTTGTCGCTGCTGGGAAGAGGAAGGCCGGCTTGCTGGAGAATGAAAATGAAGGCGGGTCCTCGGCTGGCTTTATACCTGACGTTATTGTTATTGCCAGTGACGTTTCCTGGGAAGCCACAACCGCAGTAGCTAGTCCGCTCCGGTCCTAAACAGGATCAAATGAACACTGGCAAGGAGCTTGCTATCTGTTTGGGCTTGGCAGGGCGGAGTGGAGAAATAAATCCGAGAGATTCAGATAGATGTTCGGTAGTTAGGCGAGCAGGTCCGCGTTTGCTGTATGCATGTTCCACCATGGTTGTGCTATCCAGTACGCCGCTAAACATAAATAACTATGTAGCGTTGCCCCAAATTCTTTTCCCACACACAGGTAATTATGCCCATCCAATACGCAATACATCTAGACACAGACTGTGACCTCTCGCGAAGGCTCTTCCCACAAAGAGTTGCTGCAACGGCAGTTGTTCAGGGGGCAGTTCGGCAGATCTTGATATGGGCATTGCACTGGGCAGGATGCCTTGCACTACGGTCAGGAGATTGTGGTTCTGTTTCTCCGCCATTGGGGGTGTGAATGGCGGAGAGGTGTGGTTACTCCGCCACGTGTTGAGCCGGTCGACCAGGATGGCGAGACAAGCCAAGAGCTTGTCCCCTCAACTGGGCACTTGGCGGCGGGGATATGAATGTACCGTGTTTCTCCGGATCAGCAACATTTAGAGCAATCTCCTATCATTGTTTCTCCGGCGGCAAGCGGTGGGATGCGTGGAGTCGTGGCCGAGGATAGATTATGGGCAAGCCAACGAGTGGTGTTGAGGCATGCTGTACGTCGTTGGGCTAAGGGACAGCACCGCGGACGGCAGCTTTGCCTGATCAAGGTTGGAGCGGACGCCTCTATCTGCAGGGATACGCACCTCTGACTTCTGTATTTGGACGGGCGCATACTGACTCGCTTCTTCGGACTTTACTGGTAACCGATGAAATGCTCCCTCGCTCCGCATACGCGCTCGGGGAATACTTCTTGGCTCTGTCGGCTAATCAGCCAGACAGACAGGAACGGCACTTGATCGACCTTCTTTTACACAGCAGTTCCACGAATCTCAGGCCAGTATAACCACTCGATCTGCACAAGCCAAGCCATTAGTTGTTTACAACTACTTTCTTCAGTCTCAAGTTTCACGACTACCAATTCGATGGGTTCTCGTTCATTTGAGTTGATTTCTTGTGTTTATTGAAACTGAAATCCTGTCGGCATCTTTGAAAAAAGATTAAGAAACAAGCCGTATACCCTGGTGGTGCCAGCGTCTTCGCTTTCGTCTCCTCGTCTCACCTCACTGCAACCGCTGAGTTCATCGCTAGCCATGTGATATTTGGTATGCCTGACTTGAGACATTTACCTCTATTGCTAGTGTTACTTACCTGTTGGATGCTTCCCTTTCTGTTCAGGGACACTTTTATCTCGTGGAAATGAATTAGGAGATCTACTCCACAGATACTATTTGGAGAACTAACCCTGCTTAGCGTGGGTCGAAGCTGGGTAACGCATACGTTTTCTTTGTACCACACACTACAACCCCCTCCCTAGCTACGTCGTCGCAATCAATTATGCAAAGTGGCGGAAGCAGGAGCCGCTCAACTACGTCACTCATATCAATCAAGGTAGCTGATAGGATTACATGTTCGTCCTTCATTCAAACGCCGTTTCTATTGTTCCCCTCATGCATGACGCTACACAGTAGGTTGTAAAAATGTACCATAACGGGGATCTCACTCACCTGAGCACTCTTTTAGATGGGGAGCCACAGGTATTCTTGACTACCGACATCCTGAACAGCCAGAGCCAGGGTTGGACACCCTCTCCAATTGTGACGATCAATGGCGAGGACGTCGTGGAGTTTCTGACCAAGTTCGCGGCGCTCAATTCAGCTGGCACGCTCGAGCCGCACGCTGACTGGAACCAGCTGATGAGCAGCCCAGCCCAGGACATCCAGGGCCGGTTCAGCGTCTACTCGGGTGGCGCCACTTTCTACCCAGGCGACGACTTGGTCTTTGCGCTCGGGAACGGCACTGAAATTGGCACTAAAATTGGCACTGTCTGCGTTGTACTCTACGATGAACCTAACTACACGGGCCCACTGCCTACTGGTAGGGACTTCTACAACTACTTCGTGTTGGGCCAGCTGCCAGAATCATGGAACGACACTCTTCTGGGCACAGATGGCACAAAAAGCGGAGGTGAGAGTGGGAGTGACGATTCGACAACAGACGAGATGACAAACACCAGTGACGTAGTCGACACTGGCCTATCCCCTTGGGTTAAAGAAAGTTCACGTGCGTACCCGGACAACCCAGACTTTGTTCAGCCCGGTCTCTCTAGCGGTGGTGGTGGCATAGTGACGGGCTACTTCTTGGATAATAGCTCTACCGCTGTGCTCAGTGTCCTATCGTTCGACATGTCTGGAGTCAACGTCGGCAACTTTAGCAACACGACCATAAGCTTTATCAATCGTGCTACATAACTCGGCATCAAGCGCATCATCGTTGACGTACAGCAGAACATGGGAGGTACACCACTGCTCGTCTTCGATCTCTTCCAGCAGTTCCTGCCCTCCGCGGCGCCATATGCTGGAAGCCGGCACCGCATCCATGCCATGGCCGACGCCATAGGCAAAGCTACGACAGACTTCTGGGGCAGTCTCCAACCAAACACCGAAGACTACGACGACCTCTTCTTATTCTTAGCCGGAGACGAGTGGGTCGTAACGCCACGCCGCCTGATGCAATCCTTTTCACTCGCAAATTAGACGTACTCGGACTCCTGTCAAGGGACGGGAGCTCTTCTGGGAACAAAACAAACTTTTAAAGAGACTGACACTACAGGGTAGGCTTTTAGATACAATATCAAACAGTCTTAAAGGCTAGCTGTTCTACGCATTTCTGGCAGAGATGCTCTTGATAAAACCACTTCTTGAGATAAGAGGGTAATAGGTTACTGGGAAAAAAAGAGAAAAAATCTCGTGAGAAACTGTATATCGTCGAATCGTCGAAGTATTAGAGAAGCACCATCTCTTACGTAGTAGGTTCCGTAATCACTAGTCTCTTTTGGTTGCACGGGAAGTTATTCGCGGCAGTCCACATTCGGTAATCCGCCGAGCCGAAGAATCCTTCGCCTCAGCGTCAGTTCAGCACCCCACGCACCGACGTACCCACGAGTATATTCGTTCTGCATGATGGCTAGGGGCGTGATTTCGAGCAGTTTTGAGTATATAAAATTTATCAACCACGCCTCTTTCATTGAAAACCGGAAAGTGAAGCCTCACAGCTTCAGCACCGGCCTGGCTAGCTCAATCGGTAGAGCGTGAGACTCTTAATCTCAAGGCTGCGGGTTCGACCCCCGCGTTGGGCTCAATTCCCTCATCTTTTTGTTTTGGTATGGTTGCGGGAGGTGGTGGATGATTGGGAGTGGAAGAGAAATTTTTGGCCTCGTGACGCACGGACGGGCTGAGCTCGAGCCTTCTCGGACGCTCGGGATTGCCATTTCATCTGATAAGATATGCTGGTGCATCTGTCCGGTTGTCAATTCCAACAACTTCTTTTCTATTTTGTCACTGTTGTGTGGTGATGCTTTGGTCACCGGAGCGAATGTTTTTTTATATCGAGCGGGTTTGCTTGACCCAAGTTGAATTCAATTAGCCTACTTGCCACAGCGTTAACAGGTCAGTTGCTGCGACTAGTCCGTCCTTAGCTGAATTATATATCAGACTGCGCACTTGCATAACCTCCCCTGGGGGCATGCATCGTCAACATTTGGCACACCACCAGCAATGCCCGACAAAGTAGCAGCGGCAACAGCAAGGGCAAGCGCAGGCACAGGAAACGAGTACTTCACCAAAATAACTCCTTGAGAACGGTAAGTCATTCGATCTCCATCGGTTCAATCTCGTCCAGAAATACAGCATTCCACACTTCAAGAAATTCATTCCGTCTGCAGAATTTGGCCATCCCAAATCTTACAAGGCTGATAGTCGGCGATGTTGTGATATTTTTGGCCAGGAATGGTCTACGGAGAGTCCCGTACATCATGAGATGGTCCTATAGTGGTTGGCTGGCACTTAGTATCAGACCTCTAATTTCCCGCATTGAAAGTGTTCACTTCTCCCCACTTCTTCTCTTCAACAGTCTGAATAGCAGGACCATCAATGACACCATGCACCCACACAAGTTACCCCCTCGTTAAGATGTAAAGTCCCATGATCAGACCCTTCCACCCCTTTCCCGCGTCCTTGCTTGGAAACACGTTCCAATCTCGCCTCTCCTCCCGTCTGATAAAACACCTGGCCAGCTACCAAAAGGTGGCCAAGTTTTCGCTCTTTTCTCGAACCAAGCACTTCCCCCGCCATGTACGGAGGCTACCAAAGGGTGTCATCAAGCCCGGACGGCCGCTCCGGGCTGCTCCTGGCCCGCTCGCCCTCGCAGAGCAGCTCCCAGTCCGAGAACTCGGTCAGCGCGTACAGCGAGAAGAAGGTGACCGCCACGGTCTACAAACTTGAGGTGTTGTTCGCCACTGTCGTGGAAACGCTGGAGGCTTGTCTCGTCTGGATCACGCCCAGCTTCCTCCAACCGCGCCCCATCGCCCCCACCACCGGCCAACACGTCCACGACATCGCGACGCTCGACGGGGTGCGCGGGGTGGCGTGCCTGATCGTCTTCAACTTCCACTTCCTGTTCATGTACACGCGGACGGTGTGGCTGGGGTGGGGGGTAGACCCGACGGGCGAGTCCAACATGTACGTGCACCAGCTGCCCATCATCCGGCTGCTGTACGGCGGGCGGGCCATGGTGGCCATCTTCTTCGTGCTGTCCGGGTACGTGCTGTCGCGGCGGCCGCTGATGGCGGTGCGGGCCAAGTCGTACGACTCGATGCTGCAGTCGCTCTCGTCGTCCGTCTTCCGCCGCGGCATCCGCCTCTACCTGCCCACCATCATCAGCACCTCGCTCGTCTTCGTCGCCATCCGCGCCGGCGGCTTCGAGCGCGCCACGGCCATCGCCCAGGACGGCGTGACCATGCACTTCGTCGAGTTCCACCCCATAGCCTACGCCACGTGGCGCGAGCAGGCGCGCGACTACACCAACTTCGTGCGCGCCTACGTCGACTTCACCAACTGGGGCGAGTGGTACAACCTGTACGACCCGCACGTGTGGACCATCCCGCTCGAGTACCGCGCCAGCATGGTCCTCTTCCTCGTCCTCGTCTGCCTCAGCCGCGCCCGCACCCCCTGGCGCCTCGCCCTGACGGCCGCCTTCGCCGTCTTCTGCGCCCGCTGGGGCCGCTTCGAGATCGTCCTGTTCCTCGCCGGCGCCCTGCTCGCCGAGCTCGACCTCATCACCAACACCTGGGCCAAGGGCGGCGGCTCCAGCACCCACGCCGCCGCCGCCATCCTCCCCCTCACCGCCTGGTACGCGCCCACCAACTCGTTCTCCACCGCCGCCGCCGCCTGGCCAACCCGCCCCCGCCGCCCCTCGCTCCTCCTCGCCTCCCGCTCCGCCCTCCTCCTCACCGGCCTCTACCTCCTCTCCTTCCCGGACAACTACCCCGACTACACCCCCGGCTACCGCCGCCTCGCCGCCTGCATCCCAACCGCCTACCGAACCTCCACCAGCTACCGCTTCTGGCAGTCCGTCGGCGCCGTGCTCGCCCTCCACGCCGTCTGCAGCAACCACGCCTTCCGCCGCCCCTTCATCACCCCGCTGGCGCAGTATCTCGGGCGCGTCAGCTACGCGTTTTACCTCGTGCATGGGCCCGTGCTGCACTCGCTGGGGTTCGTGTTGATGAGGGGGCTGTTTGTCTTGGCGGGGAGGTATCGGGTTGTGGCGGTGGATGAGCTGACGGGAAGGGAGACGGTGGTGGAGAGCGGGGAGATGGGGAATGCGGCGTTTGTGACGTGTTTGTTTGTGGGGTGGACTGTCTTGTTGGTGCTGTGCGTGTGGTTGGCGGATATTTTCTGGCGGGTTGTGGATATTCCGTGCGTGAGGTTGGCGAGGTGGGCGGAGAATAAGGTCATTCGGGAAAAGTGAGAGGTGTGCGGGGTTGTGTGGGTTACTTTTTCTGTGTTTTTTTATATTTGGCGTCCTAGTCGAGGCTGAGATTGAGATCGAGGCTCGGGGATCTTTTGAACATGGAATGTCTTGGATCCATATCATACTTTGTGATACGAAATAAGGAAGGCATTTGGCTTGTTGCACTTCTTTCAGTTTCTATTAATGTACACTGTACATCTGGCTTTCATCTATCTTTACCAAAGTTTTAATTTCAAGAAAGAAACAGTGTTGGATACGTACATGTAATTCTCATCAACTCTCTCATCGTACCATCTACCTCCCCGCGTTCTACGGGTCGTTAAAAAAACAGTATACCACACGCCGAAGTCGAAAAAGAAGTATTCGTAAGTGGTGGGCTGGTAACCGATGCAACATGACCAACAGAGGGTTTCCGCCGGACGGACAAGGAAGTCAGGGGAACCTCTTTCTTGCGGCCAAGTCCTAGCACATTCAACGGCCAACCTACACCACCGGCGGCTCTTCCATCTTCGTCCCATCGCCCTCACATAGCCGCCTCTGCGCCTCCCTCATGAACTCCACGACCTTCTCATCACTCAAGTCCGTCAGCAGCTGAACATCCACATGCTTCGCCGCCAGCGACTTCGCCGCAACAAACTCGCCCTTCGCATGCAACGTCTCCGGCTTATGCACGACCGCGTCGGCAAACTCGTGCCAAGCCTCGCGGAACACGGCCGTCGAGGGGTTCTCCTCGAGCAGCAGCGCAAAGCAGTGCGGCATGGCCTCGAACTGCTGCCACGAGACCGCGACGCCCTGGCGCGCCATGTTGCGCGCCACCACCTTGCACTCGTCGGCCATCATCTCCTCGCCGGCCTGGATGAGCGTGGGCGGGCAGCCCGTCCAGTCGGCCACGATGGGCGACGTGAGCGGGTGCAGCATGGCGTTGCCCTCGCAGTAGAGGTGCGCGCGCGGCGGCTTGGTCGGCCACGCCTCGCACGCCGGGAAGCGGCCTTCTTTGAAGATGTGCGGGCCCGGGAGGTAGTCGTAGTGCGCGTTGCCGTCCATCGAGGGCAGCGCGCGCGTCATGTCGGTCCAGGGCGATGCAAGGGCCATGCCGCCCGGGAGGGGCACGGGGACCTCCTTGCCGTGGAAGTTGAGGGTTGGGGGCTTGATGCCGGGGGTGCTGCGTTGCCACTGCAGCAGAGTTTGCATGAGGACGAGGGCGAGGTTGCCGCCTGCGCTGTCGCCGGCGAGGATGATCTTGTCTGCCGGCACGGGCCTGTGCAGGGCGCCCGGCGGCGGGTACAGCAGGCTGAGATAGGCAACGAGCGCGTCCAGGATCGGGGCAGGGAATGGATTCTGCGGGGAGAGGCGGTAGCGCACGGCAAAGGTCCGTCCGGACACTGCCTGTGCGTATCTCACAGTGGCAGGGCGCTGGGAGGCAGCGTCCATTAGGTAGTAGGCGCCGCCGTGGAAATACAGCACCACGGCGTCGGTTTTTACTTCCTTCATCATGCGCTCGTACTTTTCCTCTTCGGGGATTGTGGGATCTGGCTCCGTTTTGGGCACACCTGCACGGGGCCCATGCCACTCGCCCTCGACGGGGAGCAGCTCGGGCACCGTGTACTCTTCGCCAACAGTCTTCATGTCGCCAATCGCTTTCAGCAGCTTCTGCCTCACATCGTCCTCGGGCGGAGCAGGAAAGGCGATTTTGGTGACCCACATGGGGCCCTTGACTTCGGGGATCTTGTTGGAGTTGCGCTGCTGCTCCGAGATGGACGACGGGTTCGGCTTGGAGAGCTCGGAACGCAGGATGTTGATGATGAGCTCAGTTCGGAGATCCCATTTTGACGAGTTGGCCGACATGGACAGCGTGTGCAATAGCGCCGTCTTGAGCAGAAACGGGATCTTGGGCACCAAAAGGCCCATCAGGGCCGAGGCGTTCATTTCGGACATGGCGAGCGACGATGTTGGAGGGAGAGTCGAAGTGGTTGGCAGGTTATTGTCGGTGGGGATCTTAATCTTGAATACTGACGTAGTTGGCCGGATGTACCGAGTTCCCTTCTCCGGCACCTAGCGCTATGGCACACTTGTGATCTTCTGAAACAGGCGTTGGCGTTTTTTGTCGACGACATGGATAATCCGCGAGCCAATCAGGAAACCAAACTGCCTCAGCCAACCTCCCTGACATGTACGCCTCTCAGCTTATCTCAGCTGTCGTTGAAGCAACCTCGGCACTCACATGATTGCAGCGATTGAGACAAAGCCACCGGAGAGAGCTTATCCGCGCCAATACCCACCATCCCAGCTTGGCGCATTGCGGGCAGAGTACTTCTCATACCAGCAACGTGTGAGCTCTCCATTAGATATATGAATGTGAGTGGTTAGGATCACGGATGCCTGTCGCTTGTTGAGCGGGTACAGTGAATCAAGCTTTCGTCCACTATTTTGCCGGCACGCGACGTCCGATCCAAAGGAGCGTGCCTGATTCGTCCGTCGCATGCCAAATGTCTACATTGTCTCATGCGCGGGCAGCACGAGGTTGGAGCGAGTGACCTACAGAGTGCAACCAGTCATAACTTCTTGAGAGAGAGCTCACGCGTTTTTGGCTTCTTCGCTGCCCACCGGAACCAACTTGCCGACAACCAGGTACTTCTCCGAGAAGCGCTCCTCCCAGCCCATCAGAGCCTCCATCTCTTCATCGCCCAGGTCCGACAGCGTGTCGAGCGGGGCATCCAGATCCTTGGTAAGCATGTCCTCGTCGAAGCTGCCGCACGCCAGACCTCTGCTGGCATCTCTGCCCGCAAAGTTGGCGTAAGGGCCGCTCGGACCGTAGAAGTTGCGACCGGGAGTAACGTCAAAGACGCGTCCGCGCACCGCCAGGTAAACTGGCATGTCGTTGGTGCCGTTGTAGGGCAGCAGGGTGTGCGGAGTGAAGGTGCGGAACACGACGGGAGCGGAGGCCTTGGGCAGGACCTGCGGCGGCTTGGGGCGCAGGCGCAGGTAGACGAGGAAGACAAACATGGACAGGAGCAGCATGTTGATTGGCGTCATGACTGGCTGACTGCAAGGCAAGGCCACATTAGCAGCGAAACAAACGGGTGCGGGGATCTACATACGCTTCGGCCGCAGGAGGCGGGGTGACGGCCTCTGCTTGAGTGTTCGTGAGCATGTTTGGCTGTTTCGGCGATGAGGCGGGGCAGTGGACGAGCTTACCGGTGACAGCGGGTTGCGCCGGGTTCTCCATTGTCGCGGTGGAAGGGGGGTGGAAGGCGTATGGAAGCAGCGACAAGGCTTAGCGGGAGGGTGTTTCTGTGTTTGCGATGCGGCGGGGCGGGATCAGGGCAGCAGGGAGCTCGAGGGTTGCGGCGTCGATGGTGGAAGCTGAGAGCACGAGTGGTGTTGAGGGCCAGGCACTACTGACGCAGGCGGTCTGAGCTCATGCCGCCCGGTTGCCGGTGGCCCCCTCGCAATCAACGCGACCTTGTCAGCCAACCACGGCTGTCGTGGCGTGTCCAACTCGCACAGCTTGTGTCGCCAGGTCTGCGCTGACACGCCCCAGCTCCTTCGTCCACGCATCGGGAAACTCACTAGCAAACTCTCTAGCTGAAACGTAAAATCCGGGCAGCTCAAAAGTCGTTGACGCTGACCATCTGAAACGCATGCTATTTCCCTGAAACCTCCCCTCGTAAACCGCCCTGCCGCCAGCTGCCTGCGCGGCTACATGCCAGCTACAATTTCCGCTCATCATTCCTCTGCCTCGCGCTCTCATCTCTCATCCTCAACTTAATTTGCCATATTTCTTGCAAGATCTGCCAGTACCTGCGACTCCCGCATCACACATCCTGCACAAGTCCGCGAACCTAGCGTAAGTGACATCCATTTCCCTGACCTTCCGTTGCCGTTTTGAGCTTGTTGCCGCCTCACGCACCGCTCGCAACCTCCCGGCCATGTTCAGCCCTGCAAGATTACACTTGGCCCAAAACCCAGCACCCGCTGGCGAACGTGCTCCCATCATGTGCCGCAGCGGGGGGCAGTGCTTTGAGGAGCGTGGCGCGTGAGGCAGACAAAACTCTCTAATTCCTTGATTGCTTCTGCTCTTCCCTCAACCTTGATTGCACCTCTCTGTTGTTTTTCTGTTCTTTATAATTTCTTGTGTAAATCTACCGTCTCCGCCGCGGTCTTGCTCCCAGAGATAAACCGCTAACATTCTCCTCACAGCAACCGCTACTACCATGTGGATGAAAAGCTTCCGCGGCCGGGGGAAGGAGCCCCCGCGCATCGGGGAGCCCGTCCTTATCCAAACCTCTTCCGACACCGCGCGCGCTCTGAACCAGGTGAAGCACCGGCCTCTTATGGAAGCTGCGAATGAAGCTGCCCAGAGCTTCCGGCCGCCGCAACTCGCACCCTTGAACTTGGGCGACAACCCCAACACGGCCTCATCAGACTACTACTCCCAACCGGACCCCCGAATCTCCCACGCTGCCTCGTCCGTTTACTCGCAGCCAACTCCCCACATTCCCTACGAGCACTGGCCGCCGACCGGAGGTCTGGGAATTGGCTATCCGTATGATGTATCGCCAGTAGAGGAGAGCCCCAACCCGTACGACGACGAGCCCAAAAAGTCAAACCTGAGTGACGAGCCCGGGAGCCGCTTCAGCTGGTCCACGTACGCCACCCAGTCCACGGCCTACACCCAATCCACCGCCTACCAGCACAGCCCTCCACCCAGCCCTCCGCCGCCACTGCCAGCCAAGTACACCGCCGGCAACGGACCACTCGGACCTCGCAACCCGCCACCAGCCCTCAACCTGCCCTTGTACGACAAGCGTCCACCCTCGAGCATGAGAGCAGTGTCCGCCACCTCAACCGCCACACTCCGCAAGCCCGTGCCCACGCCCTCATACGCCATCACCAACGCGAAGCGCTCCCAAACCCTCCCAATGAGCGCCTCCAACACATCGGCGCTCTACGCGTCATCCCGACCCACGACGCCCGCCAAGCCCAGCACGCCCGTCTCACCCAACAAGACGCTGCCGCTCCCGCCGCAGCTGCAAGACTCGGACTCGGACGACCCGATGGCCAAGTACACGGCGCAGCTGGACGACCTCGCGCTGCGCCGCAACAACATCACGCGCGTCATCAAGGACCTGACGTCGATGCCCGACCTCAACAACCCGCTGGCCGTGGACTGGGCGACGCGGCGCGCCAACGAGCGCAAGGTCAAGGACCTCGAGGCCGAGCTGACGGAGATCGCGGGCGAGGAGCACGACATCGGCATGAGGCTGCACCGGGCGCGGAAGCGGCTGGAGCGCGAGGAGGGCATCGAGAGCGGCACCACCGCGCTGTGGGTGCGCAGGGTGACGAACCCAGTTTGAGGGATGGTGACGACAACGAAATAATGGGAAGAGAACAGCCGCCTTGGTGGTTTTTACTTTTCGATTCGACGGACGGACGGACGGACGGGCGCGACGGCTGGGACTGCGTTACTCTTTTTTTGCATTGGGGGAAAAAGCGCAGGGCCGAAGGCACAGGAAGCGCTCTACTGGTGCTTAACTCCCTCTTATTTTGTTATTCTTTCTCGACTTTCCGATTCTTAGCGGCGTCATACCCTTCCTGCGGCTTCTTCACTTATTTTATTCCTCATTCGACTTCCCTGTAATAGCATGGATTTCGCATCCTACCTTTCTTTTGTTCTCTTGGGCATCCCTCGACTTTTAAAAGGAGCAGGCAGAGTCTGCTAAGCATGGACTGGTTCTAGACACCAAACACAATACAAGTAGGGTGTGGATGCCCTGGTAAAAACCAATTGAAAAAAAAGGGAAAAATTGTCTCGTGAGCGGGGAAACACGCTGATTTTCACATGCCACATCATGCACAAGCTGAAATTTTTTAAGACCGCAGTCTGGCGACGGAGCAAAGCCCGCCACAATTCACTGTATTCATAGGTATCATTCCTCCATGTCGTTGTTTCGCCTTTGCAGTAGAACGCCGGGTGCCGGTGAGAGAAAAGGCACGAGGCCCGTCTATTTCTTGCCGGACTTCTTGATGCCCTGGGTGCCGGTGTTGAGGGGACCCTTGCCCTTGGAGACCTTGCCCTGGAGCTCGGCGAGAGCCTTCTTGTCTGCATGGGGAGGTGGCGAGTTAGCCGGACTGACGCGGGGGCTGAAAAGCGGCGGGCGCGCATAACGGTAACAGTACGGAGCATGGCCCGGCAGACGTGCTCCAGCAGGGCCTTGTGAGAGTTTGGTGGTAGTAGCCACATACCAGCCAGCTGCTTAGCCTTGTAAGCCTTGTCTTCGTCGTCGTCCTCGTGCTCCTTCTTCTTGGGCTTCTTGTTGTGGATCGGCTTCGTGCCGTCTGGGTGAGCGGTTAGCGGGCAGGTCAGCTGGGTTGGAGAAGGGCGCCGGCGAGCGCAAAGAAGCACACACTTCCCATTCCTGCGGGCATGTTTGCGGTAGTTGTGGGGGGTTTTTTTGTGCCTGCGAAAGGTTGCTGCGGAGGTGAAAGAGGAGAGCGACGGACGATCGAGGGCAGAAAGAAAGGCGGCAACGTTAGCGTCGGTCTCTGGCTGGTCCAGGCTCAAAGTGGATAGCGCCGCCGCAGGGATGTTGCCATGGCTCTGTGTTTACACCAAAACAATCCCGCTCAGCAGCATCAACACAACCCACCACACCCCACCACACAACCACGCCATCTCTCCCCCACCGTCCCGCACTCGTATAACATCAATCGCCTCCCGAGCGCGACTACTGTCCTACTTGCGCGCGCGCACGAAGCAGCTTTCGACGCTCCGTTTCCGCTACTGTTGCTATGGCCCAAGAACAGGGCCTCTTTTCCGCCCGGCGACCCCGAGAAGTGCGCCGCCTCCGGCCCTTCATACTGCGACTGCGCTGACATGTCTCTGTAGACTCTCGGTGGACTCAACACCAACATGACCGGAATCCCAATGCCTGCCTCGGCGATGAAGCGCTCCAACTCCAACTCCAACATGAACGGTCGCAACATGTCCGCCGGCCGCATGTCTCTGGCGCCCGGCATGGGCATGGGACGCCCTGCACAGCCCAACTTCAACCGCTCCTCGTCCGGCAACAACCTCGCCGATATTGGCCTCTCGTCCGGCCATCGCCAGTCCATGGCGCCCAACATGTTCAGCAGCAGCAGAAAGAGCTTTGCGCCCGGCATGATGTCCACGCCCGCGCCGCAAATGGGCAGTCTCGACCAAGGCTCTCAAAGGCGTAGCAGTGTCTGGAAAGCGCGACCCTCAAACGGCGTTGGCGGTACGAGCGTCCACCAGAGCTTCTTCACAACCGCTGCCCCGTCGGCGACCATCCCTCAGGACCCGCGGCGGCTGAAGGACCCCAACGTGCGCGCGCAGATGGCCCAGGAGCTCAGCGAATACCTGACGCGCAACAACTTCGAGATGGACATGAAGCACTCGCTCACCCACAAATCCTTCACCTCGCCCACTCAAAAGGACTTCAACTGCATGTTCCAGTGGCTGTACCACCGCATCGACCCCAGCTACCGTTTCCAGAAGAACATTGACCAGGAGGTTCCGCCGCTGCTGAAGCAAATGCGCTACCCCTTCGAGAAGAGCATCATGAAGTCGCAGATTGCAGCAGTGGGCGGAAACAACTGGTCGACTTTCCTTGGACTGCTGCACTGGATGATGCAGCTTTCGCACATGATCGAGCACTACGCGTCGGGCGCCTACGACGAGGCCTGCTTGGAAGCAGGCTACGATGTCACGGGCGACAAGATCATCTTCCAGTTCCTCACGGATGCCTATCGCGACTGGCTTCAGGTGGAAGACGATGCCGAGGATGAGGCCGACCGGGTGATTTCGAGGCACGTGGAGAACATGGCAGCCAAGTTCGACGATGCCAACTCCGCGCATCTCGAGCAGGTCAAGGTTCTGGAGGCCGAGCACAAGTCGCTGCAGGATCAGATCGACGAGCTCAGCAAGAACGGGCCGCGGATCGCCAAGCTGGACGAGCAGATCAAGATCCTCGAGGAGGACCGCGTCAAGTTCGAGAACTACAACAACAGCATGGAGGCAAAGGTGGAGAAATACCAGAACCGCGCCAAGATGCTGGACGATGAGATCAAGAAGATCGAGGCCGAGCTTGAGGAAGCCGAGCAAGACAAGTCGAGTCTCCAGGACATGGTCGACAAGCAGGGCATTACCATCCAGGACATTGACCGCATGAACACGGAACGCGAGCGCCTGCAGAAGGGCGTAGAATCGACAAACGCCCGCCTGGACGAGACGCGCAGGAGAATCGCCGAGAAGGAGTTGGACGCCGCGAAGAAGCTTGATGAGCTTGAGCGCACAGTGGAGAAGTACAACTCTCTTGGCTACGAGGTTGGCGTCATGCCCGCCAGCGCGCACAATGCCAACGGAGCGGACTTCGAGCTCGTTCTCACCCTTAGCGAGACGCCTTTCAATGCGTCGCAGATGGACAGCCACTCTGACAGGCTCCTCACAAGCGCTGGAAATGGCTACCAATACCATGACCTGCTCAACATTGACCCGCGGAGAGACCTGAAGAACGCCATCCTTGGCTTCAGGAAAGATATTCGCGACCGCATGAGCGCGGCGCAGGAAGCCGACTTCGAAAACCACGAGATGCTCGACAAGGTCAAGGAAGCCATGGACGACAAGCTTTCCGACGTGGAGGCCCTGGGCCACCGAGTCCGCGCTGCGGAAGAGGAGCTCGAGAAGACGCGGGAAATCACGACGGCGCAAAAGATGGGGTCGGACACGCAGATTGAGCGCATGGAGAAGGAGCTGGCCAAGATGCGTGCAGAGCTCTCCGAGAGCGTGCAGCTGATGGAGCAGCGAGAGATGAACATCAATATTCAGTAAGTTGTGCTTCTTCCTGGGCTGCTGAAGTGGGTTGCTAACATGACATGTGCAGGTACGAGCAGTTGACGGTCCGCGCTTCGGATATGCGCGAGCAGCTGCACACGCAGGTTGAGCACATGCTCGACTTCATCATCAAATTCAAGGTCAACATCCAGAAGAAACTGGCAGACCAAGAAGACTTTATCACGGAGGAAACCGAAGCAGAGATGGAACATGTGGACAAGTTCGACAAAGTCGACGATGAGATGGAGGGTGTTGAGGAGACATAGTTGTCATTCTTTGTGTTGATGTACTTGTTGATACTTTCTAACGACCGGGGTTGGGGGGATGGTTTTGTTTTGTATTCCGGGGAGTTTTAACGACATTGGTGTTTTGGCGTAGGAATGTCGTGTTGGACGTTGGGCCGTGGATTTGGGATACGATACCTCTTCAGCCTTGGCTTCTTAACGATAGCGAACTATTCAAACTTCTCTTCAGTGCAATTTAATTGGCGTGGAAATTAAAGCCGTGATTAGGTATGTGGTGGCGTCAGAGCTTTCGAACGAGTGGTAGTCGCGACGTCAGCTCATCTGGAAGCTCCCTCGCGTAAACAACAAAAACATGTGAAAGCTCCCACCTGTGAACCACCACCATCTCATTCCAGGTTCCACATCGGGTACGCCTCTCACCATGGCCGCCTCAACCACCTCTTCCGATGACGAAGAAGACGTGAAAGGCATCCTCGAGATCGCCAAGGTACGCCTCCTGCCGACCGCACTTCCCCCACCCCTTCCGCATCACCCCCATCACTAACGCGAACAATCAACAACCCACAGGACAAAGCCCTCCACCCCCTCTACCTCGCCTTCTCCAAGCCCGCCCGCCGCGCCTACATCCAAACCGCCCTCCTCCTCACGGGCGCCTGCATCCTCTTCGCCCTCGCCATCACCTCCTACAGCGTCTTCTACTACGCCTACATCCCCTACCGCGGCTTCAGCGTGCCCGTGCACCTCCAATTCGACGCTTCTTCCGGTTGCCACACGCCCACCATCGCCGACGCCCTCGTCCCGGGTGCGTCGTCGTCGTCGTCGCGCACCCAGCAGCAGCCCCACCACCACCCCCACGGCTCGGCAACGGGCCTCCGCCAGTGGCTCGTCACCGACCAGCCCTACGACGTCACCGTCGAGCTCACCCTGCCCCGCAGCCGCGCCAACCGCGACGCCGGCAACTTCATGGTCGAGCTGGCGCTGGTGGGGCCCGAGACGGCCAAGGCCGCGACGAGCGTCGGGAGCGGGATTGTTGGGACGGCGGCCAAGGCGGAGGTGGAGCGGCAGGAGGTGCTGGCCGTGGCGCGGCGGCCGGCGATGCTGACGTGGTACAGCGAGGCGGTGGAAAATGTGAACAAGGCGGTGGTGCTGCCGTGGTATGTGCTGGGATGGCGGCGGGAGGCGGAGACGCTGGGCGTGGCGATGATGGAGGGGGTGCGGTTTGAGCGCGGGGCGAAGCGGAGGAGCGTGCTGCCCGAGGGGTTGAGGGTGGAGGTGGCGGCGGTGGAGAGGATGCAGGTGTATGGGTGTAGGGTGGTGTTTGAGGCGAAGCTGCAGGGGTTGAGGTGGGCTTTCCAGCTGTTTCTCTTGCGGGGTGGATTGCTAACTCTGCGGATCACAGGTATATCATGTACAACTGGCGCTTCACCTCGGCTTTCGTCTTCACGGCCGCCTTCTGGGCCGTCGAGATGACCTTCATGATCCTGGCTTGGCTGGCGCTGTCCAACTTCTTCGCCGCGCACTCGACGCCAGCCCCCAAGCGCGAGAAGGAGGACGACGAGAATGTCAAGACGGAGGACGAGACCGACCTGCCGGACCTCTCTGATACGCCGCGCACGTTCCCGACGTACGCAGGACAGCCCTCGCTCCGGTACGAGTCCCCCCACGTCAAAAGCGAGGAGGAAGAGGCGGCCAGTGGCATTCCGGACGTGCCGCCCGTGGCAGCAGGGCAGGAGGCCGACGACGAGGACGACGAGGACGCCGACTTTGTCCTCGACGCCAGCGGCCGGCACATGGACCGCGACTCTGGGCTGGGCACGAGCATGGAGAGTGGACAGGAGCGCCGAGAGTCGGTGCGGAAGAGGCGATCGGGCCTGTTCGGCTCAGGGAGCAGGAAGTAGTAGATAGATGGCCATGATACCCAACAAGAACAACAACAAGCTGCAGAGCTTCATTCATTTCAGGAAGAGGCGTCCATAACAATGCCCGCCCAGTGCTCACCCCCCTCACTCCTCCCCGCCCCTCCCCCCACCAAAGTTCTGCCTCGCCAACGCCCTCAGCATCTCCATCGTCCTTTCTTCCTTCGCCCGATGCTCCGCCAGCTTCTCCTCCCTCTCCGCCGCCCTCGCCCGCAGCACCTCCTCCCTGCGCATCTCGCGCTCGTTCTTCTTGCGGTCCGAATCGCGCTTGTGCGTCCGGAACTCCTCAACCCCATCCCCGCCGCCCATCATCTCGTTCTCGCCCACCTCCTCCGCCCCCGGCGAGCGCGTCTCCCGGAACGCCCGCATCGCCGCCGTCGTCTCGGCGCGCTTCTCCAGCCGCCGCTCGCGGCTGCCCGGCTCGGCGCGGGGGGCGAGCTCGTCGAGGCGCTCTTTTTGCTGCTGGCGGTCGGCTTTGCGGAGGGCGCGGAGGTGCGTCGTGTGCGCGGCGGCGTCTTCGGCGGACATTTCTGTTGTTGTTGTTGTTAGCGTTTGTGGGGTTCCATTTTCCGCTAGATGCGATTGAGGTAGGGAATAACATACCATTCCGCAACTCCAGATCCTCGAGTCGCGGGATCGCGGGCCCGGACTTGCGCGCGGCGGGCACGAAGCCGCCAGCGCCCTCGGGCATGGCGGCTGGGCCGAAGTCGTCGTCGGAGCTGTCGTCGTCTTCTTCGTCTTGCTCGCTTTTGCCGCCGGCGTCGTCGTTGTTGTCGTGCGCGGTGTGCTTCTTCTCAACCGCCGCCGCGCCAGCGTCGTAGTCGGGCGAGCCCCGCTCCCGCTCCCTCTTCTTCGCCTTGGGGCGCGGCGCGTCGTCGTTGTAGCCCTCCTCGAACTCGGCGGCCGCGGCGGATGCGACGGCCTTGTCCAGCGTCGCCGGGTCGTACCAGCCCTCTGCCAATTCTCCACGGTTCCTCACGAGCGTCAGTCTCTTCAATTTTGTTCCCCAGAGAGGGAGAAGCGGGGACTGGGACTGGAGAGCAAAAACTCACCATTTCCCGACGAAGCTCTTCCATCGCCCCTTCACCTCGTCCTCGTCCAGCGACTCCACCATCTTCTGCTTCTGGATGTCCAGGTACAGCGCGAACATGGGCTTGTACGCCAAGTAGTCGTGCTTGGAGAGCGGGCGCGCGCCGAGCGGGAGGGGGCGGGCGGCTGGCTGCGTGGGCTTGGGGGCGCGGTGCTTGCTGTCATGGTGGCGGCGGCGGTGGTGGTGGTGGTGGTGATGGCGGCGGCTGGATGCGGCGGGCGAGCGCGAGCGCGTGCGGTGGCGGCGGTCGTTGTCGTCGTGGTCGCGGTCGCGGGTTGAGCGGTGGGGCGACCGGGAGCGGGAGCGGTGGTCGTGCGGGTGGCGGGGCATCGTGTCGTGTTTGTTTGGTGGTTGTGGAGTGGAGGGGCGGAGAAGCGGACGGGAAAGAAGCTCTGATGCGGGTTGCGTCGATCGGCGAAAGCTTGGCGACGAGGCATGTGGGAATGTTTCTTTGGTCGTCGAGCGAAATGTGTAAAATCAAAATAGATAATATTTAATTCGTCTGACTAAAATAATACATGAAGAAGTATGTACAGTTTTCCTGTCGACTGCGCGTTGTGTGGGCGCCTTATCAACGACATCCAAACAATAACCCATCACACCTTGATTCAAGACAAGAACTCCAGCGCGCTGCGCTTCCAGCCAGAGCCAACCTGCGTGCCAGTCCACTGCGAGCAGTCGACCTCTTCGGCCGTACCCTGCGCCAGACCAATATCGTTGCTGCCAAACACGGCCTCACTCGCTCCCGAGTCAATGCACAGGTCAAAGTTGACATTGGCTCCGTACGAGTTGGTGTCGGAGAGCGAGGCCATGGAGCATACCGAGTTTCCACTGGCTGAAACAAAAGAAGCACTCGAGTCAGCAAAACAGAAAGATGAAGTGTGGTGATCGCAATACGGAGCGGGAGATTGGAAAGTGGTGAGACAGTCTGGTGAGTGAGGGCCTCACCAGGACACAGGTTGTCGACACGCACGACGATCGACTTGCCGGCGCCGCTGAGCGTGTTGCCGGAGCTGTCCTTCTCTGCCGTCAGGGCGTAGCACTTTCCGCACGCCGGTCCGGCTCCCTCGGATGGGCCGACGCCGTACAGGTTCTGCGAGACGGCTGCCGTATAACCGGGCTGTCATGTGGATGTTAGTATCGAGGTTCGTCCTTTTTCTTAGCTTCGATACTCACGTCAAAGTAGAAGCCGCAGGCGCCCGTCTTGACGCAGTTGCCCGAGCCGTTCTGGTCGCTGGAGCCGTAGGCCGTCATGGTGGCCTTGTAGGACGCGGCGTTGGCAACGCCCAGCGCGCCGGTGAGGTAAACGAGAGCCTTTCCGTACATGATGAAGGTGACTGATTGGGTGGGGGAGAATGTGGTTCGAAATGCAAAGAGCGAACCTTTGCTTTATATACCTCCCGACCCCCGAATTGGGACATTGTTGGGCCTCCCAGCTCTTTCCACGACGTCGCCGCCTCGAGCAATGACGGGCCTCGATGCTCGATCCCCCACAGATGCCACCGTCATGTCCTCCACATTTTGCAATATACTTGACGCCCTGGCTCTATTTCCGGGAGCAAAAGAAAGCTTGTTAGTGCTTGTGGCGCCGCCCCTAGTCGTGCCCGTAAAACGCGCTCGTTTCAGGTACCTTTTTGCCGGTATGCACGCCCGAAACGTGTGCTGGCCAGTGGCCTCTTTAGGCCCGCAGGTCGAGTGTATGGCAAGGGCCGGGATGATCTGCCGTCGATCCATCTTTAATCCACCAAAGGCATACTGCACATTTTGGATTTTTCATGGCTCTCGAGTCCCCGGAATCGCAAGGACCCGAGAGGCCATGGACGGTTGGTCGGGACGATAAAGATGCGGTGGTTACGAGAAATACCTACGAGACGCGAGAACGGGTGTGGACGATCAGGTCGGCCTCAACTTCTTCTTCCCCGCCACCACCATCAGCCGCCTCCTGCGGCCGCTCAGCCAGGGAATCGGACCGCGGGCGGACGACGATGCTCCAAGCCTGGCCGCACGTCGTCTCGTCGCCGAAAGCGCAGCTGTACCAGTCGGCCGGCTCGTCTCGGCGGGCCACGACGCACAACGACAGCGTGAAGGGCTCGGGCGGCTGGGCCACGAGCATGCGCCGCCACGACGCCGTCGCGCAGCGCAGCAGCCGGCCTTTTTCCCCCGCGGCGTCGGCGTCGTCGTCGCGCACGTGGATGTGCAGGTAGCCCTTTGGATCCCGCAGGTACCGGAACCGCTGCATGAGGAGGGGGTTGAGCGCGAAGACGTCGTGGCCGCGCCGGTCGGGCTTGAGGAACAGGCACCGCTGCAGCGTGGTTGACCAGGAGATGACGGCGCGCCACCGCCGGCACGTTCGCTGCGCGGTTAGGAGAGAGGGCGTGGGCACGAAGGAGAGGATGAGCTCGAGCAGCTCGGTGCAGTTCCAGACGGTGTCGGCGGCGGTGGGCATTGTGGGGGGGGATTCGGATTCGGATTCGGATCTGTACGACGGGCAACGAAATGGTAATGTAGATGCTGGGAGATTCACGTATGGTGCGAGGGGGAGAGAGAGGATCAAGACATTGAATTGATATTCTGGCAAACGGGATGGGAAAAAGCAATGGTAGGTGGCGTGTTGGGAAGTGTATGTAGGCGGCAATAATGGGCTGGGCGAGAACAAGAACCGTTTCGGCTTCCCTGCATCGCATGGCACAGCCCGCTTCCCTCCCGCTCAATCCCGCTCCGATCGACCAGCGGTCGGGCTCCCTTGCTTCCAGCAGCCGTTATTTGCACCATCGATGTGTAAGTAGTACTTGTGTTGAGCGTTCCCCGCACATCGATTTTTTTTTCTGCCAACCCTGAGCCAGAGCCAGAATCTGTTCCATGTTTCGCTACCTACCCGGAGGGCCCATCACCATGACCTCATCCTTCAGGCGTTGCCGTCTTCATTGCTGCAGTTGTTCTTCCCTTTCAAGTTCCTGCAGTTGCTACAGGTTGCTCGAGTCAACTTTGTTTTCACCAGATACAGAGGTGCGTGTTTACCTGCAGTTGTTGCAATCGATGCAGTTGAAACAGTTGGAGCAGTTCTGGCAGCTGTCGCTATTCTCCACGTTGCTGCACGATATGCAGTTGTTGCAGTTGGTGCAGTTGGAGCAGTTCTGGCAGCCAGTGCAGCGGACGCAGTTACTGCAGTTCGTGTTGCCATCATTGCCTGTGCCCGTCGTGCTGGGAGCGATGCTGTTACGGTGAGTCTTTGACCGATTAACCCTCCATTACAACGTTACTCACGACGAGTACGGCGGTGGCTCCGTCGGTTGGGAGCTCTTCTGACCCATGTTTCCGTTGATCAAATTGGATATGTACGCGCGAATTTCAGTCGAGGAGAAGAGTCGCAGGGAACAGCTCCAGCACATTTCCTGGCATTATATGCAGTGCTGCTGCCTGCCTGTCATGGCCAAAATGCGGAGAAAGATAAGAAACAGAGTTCAAACGTGCGTCATTGTCCACACACAATCGAACGCAACGTGGGAATCCTGCGTGCTTGCTGGCCGTGGCGCATAGAGGACCCGCGAATGACGGCCAAGCATGTCATATCGCATGAGACATCTGCAGATTCGTTCGAATGGCGATCCTGATATTCGTGCGTCCATCCGCCTCTCCGCCCCCATCATTGGAGGCAACAAAGATGAAGGCTTGACATACGTCCCAAACGGGCTCCATCTGCCGGTCCAACCGTTCGAACAGCCCCCCTGAGATGAGATTCCAGCTCTTGCACCTCCACCACCTCCGGCATCTTACTCTCGTTACGACGCATACGTCCCAATCCTCGGCCCAAAGTACTCGCCCTTTGGCAGCTTCAACCGCGTGCAAGCCGTACTCTCGCACCCGCTCTCCGCCGAGTTGCCCCACCAGTTAATCTCATACCCGTTGTACTCAACCGCGAAGAAGATGATGACCGCCGCGATGGCAATGGCCGTCGAAAACGCGGCCGAGATCACGTAGTTGTACTTGGCCCAGAACGCCGTGTACCGCCCGCGCAGGTAGATCATGCTGTACCACCCGGGGAGCACCGTCGGCCACACGTACGCGATGTTGTACTTGAAAGAACCTTTCGTCAGCGGATGGCTTTCTCGCGATGTGGGGAGAACTTACGGGAGACCAGGCGGAGCCGCCGTCGAGCAGCGGGATCGGGTGCACGCGACGGAACCAGTGCGTTTTGGGGAGTCGCTTCTGGATGTAGAAGATGATGAAGGGGATGGCGGCGCCGACGGGGAAGGCGGAGAGGATGGCCGTGTACTGGCCGCCTGTGCCGAAGACCTTGCGCGCGCCCATGCTGCCGAAGAGGACGGCGGCGGTGAAGTACGTGTTCACGCCGGGGCAGGTGAACTTGTCTTTCTGGTCGCTGGAGTTTGGGGTGAGGGTGTTAGTGGAGGCGAGGTCGGGCGGGATAGTGTTGGCTTACGTTTCGCAGATGTTGTCGATGTTGCGGATCTGGAAGTTCATGACGCCCGTGGCGACGAAGGCTGACACCAGCGTAGCGACGGCTTGCGCCCAGAAGGTGGTTCGCTGGGGGATTTTGACGTAGTGGGCCAGTTTCAGGTCGTTGGCGAAGGCCAGAGCGTGGGCGGTGGTGACGTATCTGGGTTTCGCGGTGAGTTGGGAGAAGGCCAGAGAAGGCGTCGCTGCTTACCCGTAGCATTTGAAGAAGTTCATGGCGAGGGCATTGCCCGGCAGCCAAGCTCCTCCGATGAATTCGGCGAGATAACTGCAGAGTTTGTGAGCAGTGGACCGGACACACGCGCATGGTGGAGCTTACTTGAACTCAACGTCGATACCCGTGGTTGCTTTGATGATCCCAGTTGGGATCACGAAGACGAGAGCCAGGCCAATACCGAAGAACACGACGCCCACGTTAGTCTGTGATGTAGGTCAGCCTTCGTCTCCGTATGCGCAGGTGTGAAGATACTCACCCAGGTGGGCCAACCAGCTATAGCAGCAACACCGAGCACGATGGCAAAGGCATTCAGGCAGAGATACCACCATTCCGGAACTGTACAGTGGGTTAGCGCAGAGCTACGATGAAGGAATCGTTGTAGGCTTGCCTTCTTTATACGCGGACATGAGCCGGGTGTGGATGTCTTTGAACTCATCCGTCGTCTTCTTGTAGCCCCTGAAGAGGCTGCGGAAACCCATGGCAATGTCCCGGCGATGGTACAGGAACGCATACGACATTGTGGCGGTGTAGACGGCGAAAGCGTAGTAGTACATGGTCAAGCTGCTTGCGGCCAGGTAGACAGGCGAGTATGCTTGGTACTTTTCTTCATCCAGCCATCCACGGTCGTCCAACACGGCCGACACATTGTAGGACTTGGCCGAGTGGGTGAACATCGAGTTGGTGTTGATCGGGAGATAACCGGTGTAGTAGGCGTTGGTGTAGTACATTCCGATGAGTGTGATGCCTCCGAGAAAGCAGCCGATGAACCTGTTCAGAATGATGGGAAAGGGGATAACGAGCGGGTCGAGACTGTGGGTGACGATGTTCCAGTCAAACGTCGGCAACGGGTTGAAGCCAAGGCCTTTCTTGATTCCCGTGATGGCCGTCAAGTGGTAGTTGTTCGGGGCGATCCATGCAATCCAGTTGAAGATGCTGAGGGCTGTAAAGATGTAATCCGGGAACCAGAACCAGACGAACATGGCGGCGAATGCGTACATGAAGAGCCTGAACCTAGAGATGTTGAACATTTTCCTAAAGGGACCAAGTACCGAGACGTTTTCCTCTGTGAACCAGTGAGCATTATTATTTACTGAGGCAGCCGAGGGAGGGCTTCAAACCGTTATGCAGAGATGAGTTGAGAGCAATGGTGACCATTGTCTTCGGCCACAAACAGAAGGACGGGTAGACCAGAAATTTTCTGCAAAGTCCAGCCAGGCCGTACCCTAAATGTAAACGTCAAGTTATGTCTCGGTCTGAAGATATTAGGTGGGAATACTCACCCATGAAGTCTGTGGACAAAGCGAGCAAGATCTGGTATCCAAACGAACCAGCATATTTCTGGTCGAAGTACTTGTCCAGGTATTGTGTGAAGACTGTCATCCGTCAACATTTCCATCTCAGTTAGAAGTAGTTGGTGCGCAGCTTACTGATATATCTCGAGCTTGGAAGTGTCTTGCCCACGCTTGCCATGATGGAAATGAGCATGTGCTCCTTCTTGTTGAACGGCCCGGGATTCAGACTGTGCCGAACCCCAAACAAGGTAAAGCCAACATCAGGAAGGTAGCGCTCAGCTGCCTTGCCAACTGGGAAGCTGAGTAGCTGCACCACAGTAGCTTCGAGGGTGATTGACGGTTGTCGGACGCTGAAGAGTTGGTTGACGAAGGCCAGCAGGACAACAAATCCGAGACCAATGACCCAAGAACGGATGGTCGAGCACGGGATGTTCGGGTCATCGTGGTTGTCAACCACTGCCCTGACTTCCGGGTAGGGACTGTTTGTCGTGAGGAGGGCGACTTCGAGTTTGGTCTCTTGGATGATCTTGCTGTGCTTTTCCGGGGCTTCGGTAATGGACTCGTCTTCCAGAAACCCCTCCAGACGTTCAAGTGCCTGGCTGGGGAAATTTGGATCGTACTGGTGTGTCTTGTAGAGTTGAGTGGCAATCTGCAAGAGGTCAGCTGCGGCAAAGTGCGTCAAAAATCAGGTTTAGCACGAACCTTTTTCGTCTCCTCGAGGGTCAACGTCTTGGCGTACTCCTCGACGGCAAGAACTTCCTCGACGGTCGCATTGAGCTGGCTGTTGATTTATGTAAGTATGAGAAGGCAGGATCTGTAGGTATGGTTGTTGAACGAACCGTGCTGCATGCTCCACAGAGACCTGATGGCTATCGACGTCACTGCCCTGAACACTGTGTCAGACGTGTGAAGCATATATCGCGTGGGTTGACTTACATGGCTTACATCTGCCACTGACGCCGAAATCTCTCCGTCCTTATCTGATATCGCTGCCATGGCTGATAAGGATGTCCGCGCAAGGATAGGAAGGGAGGATCATGTCAAAAACTGGGAGAGTCGCAACTCGGGACTCCTCAAATACCCAGTGGGCCTTACGCGTCCTACATCGGAGCATTATGTCAAAGGAAACAGCCGAGCCTGACTGGGTGTTCGAGCTTAGACATATTGCGAGAAGACCGGACTGGTCTCCCGGAGCATTGAGTCAAAAGAAACAGCCAAGTGCTGACTGGGTGTACGAGCTTAGCCATATTGCGAGAAGAGGATTATTGTGCAATGCAGCTTGGCCGGGCTTGGGGTTGGAAAAGGAAGGAGCTCAGGTGTCTAACCTTCGGAGCGGAAAACCAAAGTGCGGATGTTGTAGTCATGTTTGCAATAGCACCGTTCTTGAGTGCTGTCGATTCGCTCCAGGTGGGGTCTGCCAAGGCGATAGCGAGAAGCACAACATCCCCCGCCACTCTGACACCTTCGGACTCGGATCTCGCACCGGCAACGAGAGAAAAAGATGGGGTGATGTGGCGACTCAAATGCAGGACATTAGGTCAACTGATCTTTCAACACGCATAGTCGTATGCTATTCGTGGTCAAGGTTGGGGAAAACATTACGCGTCCTGTGATAAGCCATTGCCGCAAAGAAAATCCCATGAATACCCTGTCTTCAGCAATGGAACGAGTTAAATAGGACCGTGGTTTTTCATACTTGTGGAAACACAATGGGGCCGAAATATGGCGCAAGAAACGAATTTGCCTCGGTCAGTTTTTTTTTTTTTTTTTTTTTCTCTATCCGTGCAACCCGCGTGCTTCTTTGGCGCGAGCCACTTCACTGTCACTTGAACATTATAGAGTTACCTTTGCCTTCATGGAGCCAGTTTGACCCCGGAGGGAAGTTCTTTATCTGCTTGCAAGTACTCTCAGACTGAAGAGCTGGCAATACTCTAACAAATCAAAATACTCCGACTACCGTTGGCCATTGCAGCCACGATACGCTACGGATGCGGGGCTGTGACTATCCCTGCCGTCTATACGAAGAACATGGATACCTTGTCACATTATTGTGTTCCTTGCAGATGAGATGATCACCGGATGGACGTATAAGCATCCATAACACTCTGCTTCCCGGTGCTTTTTCTGACACTGACTACTTCTCGTAGACATCCAGCCGGGCACCATGAGCGTCCAGATTCAACTCAGATTTCTCTAACAAATCACTACAACGATAATTCTCAAGTGTCCACTTGCAACGGGGACTTTGACGGCATTACGCAGATAGCTGGTACCTCGACTTTTTAAGATGGATTTATTCTGGAGCTAGATGCCAACATCCCAAGCCATCAAACGACAGCCGTCCACAAACCAACCGCACCCCTAAGCAAGAACAATCGTCTGCGCCTTCGCCGCCCCCCCATGCCCCGCCAGCCCCAGCAAATGCGTCTCATTCAGCGACACCAACCCCGCCCACTGGCTCACCGCCTCCAGAAAGGTAATCTTGTTCCCCCACGTCTGCCCGCCATCCCCGCTCGTCACCACCTTGGCCGCCACGCTCCCAACCGCGTCCTCGTCCGTCTGGAACGACGCCACCAGCGTACCCCCCACGTTCACCACCTGCGGCGCCGCCGCCGTCGCCCCCTCGACCGTCGGCTGATACACGATGATCCGGTCCTCGCTCCACGTCGCGCCGCCGTCGCTCGACGTCACCGCCTCGATGTGGAACAGCGAACCGTTCTTCTCTGTCTCGAACACGGCGATGAGGTTCTGCGGCCCGTCCACCTCGGCCACGCCGAGCATGCCGTCGCGCGAGTCGGGCAGCGCTGCGCCGGAGATGGTGGCCGCGTCGCTCCAGGTCACGCCGCCGTCGGTGGAGGTGCGCAGGATGCTGTCCTGGTCGGTGATGTTGTTCTCGCGCGAGTAGTAGAGCTGGAGGGTTGTGCCGTCGGCGGCCGTGCGGAGAAGGGGCTCCCAGATGCCGTTGCTGTTGCTGTCGGCGTGCTCGTCGGCCGTGCTGAGGTAGTCCCACGTCGCGCCGTCGTCGTCCGAGTAGCAGATGGTGATGCGGTAGTAGGTCCAGGTCGTCGGCGCCGTGCGGTTGTGGTTGCGGAACGCCACCAGGATGCGGCCCGAGGGCAGCTGGAACGGGTACGGGTTGTCGACGTCGGTGGTGGCGGTGGGCCCGCTGGCGACGGTGCCGATTTGGGTCCAGGTCGCGCCGTTGTCGGGGGAGCGCGCGATGGTGATGACGCTGTTGCTGTCGGTGAAGGCCGTGTAGGCGCCGATGAGGGAGCCGTCGGCGAGGAAGTTGGCGCGCGGGTAGGTTCCTGTGCCGATTTCGTAGAGGGGGCCGGTGACCGAGGGCACGACGCCGGCGCGCGGCTGCAGTGGGGAGGGGACTTCGCTGGGGATGGGGACTACGCTGGCGCGCGGCTGCAGTGGGGAGGCGTTGAGCTGGGTGGCTAGCAGGACGGCGGGGAGCCAGGAGCGGAGCCAGTGGGAGACCATTTTCGATGTGTTGAGTAACGAAGGCTGAGGGAAGTGGCGTCTTGTAGAAGGCTCGACGAACATATATATACTTATGGCGCCACAACATGTACACGCGGACGCCAACAGGCAGGGACCCGCAGTGCGTAAGCTGACGCTCCTAAAGGAATCCGTGAAAGATTCTTACAGGGCCATATCATTGGCTCAGCTCTGTAGTGGCTTGATCTGAGTGCTGTATTCGGCTAGATCGTGCGATCGACCCCATACAATTGGACGAGACTTGGGTGCCTGGCGTTCTATACCTCGAGGATCATCCACGTTTGAGGAAGTGCACCGCAATATTAGATATAAGCAATAAGTATACCCCCAGCAGGGCTGAAAGAAAGAGGCTATATATGGAACAAGACCCCGAAAATCGGCAGGGGCGGGAATAATGTGGGTCGACTCGCTGGGTGGGGGCCAAGTAGTTTCAAGACTGCTGTACAACACTTACCTTTTGATGATAGAATCAATACTTTATTTGAACAATCTATAACTTTCACATCACTGCAAAGGTCGCACTCTGTTCTTCTTAAATCCTAGCTCTGAGCGCCTTTACGTTGAACTGACTGCGGCCTGTAGTGAGCATGAAGAACAAAAATCACCATTTAAGTGGGGCTTTCCATGAGCCAGGTAAGGGGAACGTGGGGGCTATTTTTGAATCTCTCGATCAAGCAAAGCATATTTCTCAGATCTTGCATATCGACAGTACATCGAGGAACACCCGTTAGGCGAACCATCCCACTAAACTACAACATTCTAGGGCTTATTCACATATACCGCAAGATCATACAAGACTCCCTCAGTCAGCGCAGGCAAGTGCCGAAAATGAAGCTCGGAGGTTGCCCAACTTCGTCGGGCGCGGACTCCGTGTCGTTATATCCGTGGACCCCAATCAACGCAATGACCTTCTTGAACATACTACCCTAGCCTTACGTCCTGCCTGCTTACGCGACGCGTACGTTTCTTTGTGTAGCTTTGTCCGATATCGGTGTATGTCAACAACAAATTCCAATCTCATGTAAGGTGATTGCCCGTTGCTTGAAATCATTCCGGCTGCCTTTAAAATCCAAGCACATGCGAATAGCGTTTTCGAACATTGAAAAAGTTAAAGACACTGTAACTTCTTCCAACAACTTGCTCTGCAGGCATTTATGATTTTTGCTGGTAGAAAAGAAGAGCTGTTATTCAGTTCTCAAGTAGAGAGCAGCAATTTGGCCGGAGTCACAATTGGACAGGTAGGGAAGCACGATATTTGCCTCTTCCACATGCACTGCTTCACTGATCTTCATTTCCACTGTGGCGCCGGCTATCCTGATTCCTCAATTCGACAACGACAAAACACATTGCCTGCGGCCTTCCCCAATCACTGCACGCGAAATGGAGTTGCAGTCTCGAGAATATCAAAAAGTCTTGACATGGAGAAGTGAGTTGCCATCGATATTTGATAATAGCTGCGTGAGCAACTATCCATTTAAGGCGTAGCCTCAGCTACGTTCATTACCTAGACATATAATTCCTCATAGAACGAGTAGTAAACACCGCTAAGGTTCTAGTTCCCCGTGCTCGATCCATTGTTACAGCTGTAGTCGAGAGCAGATGCACATGACGTCATAAAAACGCAACACCACATCTCCACCCCCAAACACTTTATCTTCCCCCCATCTCCCCTTCAACCCCTCAAACACAAGCAACACTACAAATACGCCCAGCCACCCACCGTCCGTTCGACCAGACCCAACCCTCGCATCCAAAAACAAAAACCACACCCACCATGCCCTCCCCCAAAACCGCCCTCCTCGTCATCGACATGCAAAACTTCTTCACCCCCATGACCACCCCCGCCCTCCCCCAAATCCACACCCTCATCCACCACTTCCACACCCACCACCTCCCCATCATCTACACCCAGCACGGCCACCCCCCCGCCGACCTAACCGGCCCCCCCTACCCCAACCAACTCGTCCGCAAATGGGGCCCCGCCGGCAGCATCCACCGCCACTCCCACGACTGGGAACTCCAGCCCCCCATCGCGGCGCTCGCGGCGGAGGAAACGGAGCAGCCCGTCCAGAAGAACACGTACGACGCCTTCGTCAACACGGACCTGGAGGCGCGGCTCCGGAAGGCGGGCGTGGAGAGGGTGGTCGTGTGCGGCGTCATGACGGATTGCTGTTGCGATACCACGGCCAGGAGTGCGTTTAATCGCGGGTGGGAGACTTGGTTGGTGAGGGATGCGTGTGGGAGTGCGAGTGGGGCGCAGCATGAGGCCGGGTTGAAAGGGTTTGGGTTTGCGTTTGGGGAGGTGGTGGGGACGGGGGAGGTGGTGGAGGGGGTGAAGGGGTAGGGAGAGAGGGAGAGAGGGAGCGGTGGGGTGGGGTGTGGGCAGGCTTGAGGGTTCGCTCGGTGTTGCAGGATGGAGGTGTGAGGTGTTGAAGGAGGGGTAGGGGTCGGCTTTGACGACGGGGTTTCTTGGAAGTGCACTGCAATCTTCTCTGGTGCTTCTGGAAGTTCGGCACTGGAAGGTCACTGAGTGAACGAGTGGGTACAAAGCGATCAGGTGGGGCACAAAGCGAGCGGGTGGAACTGAAATGGATCACGGTAGTGGTTCGTTCCGGTCGCAACCGTCGGCATGAATTCGGTTTTCGAGTAGGCAAGGCGCACAGTATCCCAATTGCTCCCTAACGAGGCCCTAGGCCAACTAGGAGAAGACAGTTCCCTGTATTTACAAGCTGAATACGATCAGAAGGGATAAGGCCGTCCACACCGAATACGTAAACCACGACATTTACGTAGCCCATCCATAAGGAGAGTATATATTCCCAAATGTACCATCAAACGAAACAAGACACCAGGAAATCTCGGTTACTCGGCACCATGTATCAACAAATCCTGCGTCTGGCGGTCCCTGTCTTCTTGTCAACGGCGTCGTTGCAGCGTCGGAATGCAAGACCACGCCTCAGGATTCCACCTGACCGTCTGACAGCGACTGGGCATCCCTCAACGAAACAATCGACGGCGTGCTTCCCAGGACCACGCCTATCGCCTCCTCTTGCTGGCCCGGGAACCCCTTCAACTCTCCAGTGTCCTGCGATACCGTCAGTGCGAACTGGACCTCCGGGCTCTTCCACGCCTCGCTGCCAGAATCAATCGACTACCCCGCCTACTCCAACAACTCCGGTCTCCCTCCTTCAGCGGATGGTTACGATGAGAGCCAGGGGTGCAGCCTTGGAGGCCTGCCCGAGTACATTGTCAATGCGACTACCGAACCGCCATGAAGTGGGCAGCCCAACGCAACATCCGCATTTCCATCAAAGGAACCGCCCATGACATGAACGGACCACAGACCCTGCTCGTACTTCGGGTTGCTGACCCCTACAGATCCAGCGGCGCCTACTCCCTCTCAATCTGGACCCGCAACTTCAACCATGTCTGGTAGCTGCCCAGTGGCGAAGAGGTCGAGCACGCATTCGAGTTCGGTACCGGCAACAGCTGGGGCGACGTCCTGACCTACGCCCTCAGCATCGGCAGGGTCGTGCCAACTGGCCAAGACCCGTCCGTTGGCCCCGGTGGCTGGGGTCAAGGTGGTGGCCACGGCCTACTCTCATTCACTTATGACCTCGGCGCGCACCACATCCTCCAGGCCACCGTCGTCACCACCCATGGCGAGACCCTCAACACCGATATCTTCTGGGCCCTCCGCGGCGGCGGCGGCGGCCAATACGGCGTCGTCACCTCGTACGTCTTCAAGACACACCCCGCGCCCCAAGTCACCATGGGCACCCTCCAAATCATTTCCATATTCGATATTTGTGGAGCGGAGAAGCAGAGTATTCCCTCAAAACTTTAACCGCAATCATTTAACATCCTTGAGTCCGTTCTGACGATTCTCATGTGTCCAAGTTTGCTGTAGGGGCATGGCCAAGTACAGTTGACTGGCTTCTGATATTTTTCATATGGAGGCGCCGTGATGGCTCAAGATTACTGATTATCCTCTCGATCCCGAAGGCCTAGTATTCGAAGGGAACATCAAGTTGATCAAGACCTGCATGGAATATTGGTTGCGAATGATGACAGGTGTTAGCCCACTGCCAGTCGATGCTTTTCCCGTGGGCTCAGGTCCAGAACTTTTATCAGTATGTCTTTTTCAAGACCAACCACGGGTTGTCGCCGAGTAACAAGGAAGCGAGAGGAGCTTAGGGTTCTAGTAGTAAAATAGCCAGGTGTTAGCTAGCGAGTTTGGCGTTGCAGAGGATTTTACCATGGTCGCATGTATAAAGTTGTACTAGCGGTCGGCCTACTAGGTTCTGGAAAGGAAATTTTCGGATACATACAAGAAACACGTCGCTGCCATTCTCGGTAGCGACCCGAGAAACAACCATTTAGCCCCGGTACCTGGGTAACGGGGTCTAAGTCTTGGCGTAAGGAGGTGGGAATGGAAAATGGTACAGGGTCTCCAGGGCACTAGCTACCAAGGTTACTATTGCCAACGTCACGGCAGCCTTCTATATAAATACTATAAGCTCAACCCCTTCCTCTCCTCCTCCACTTCCAACTTGTCCTCTACAACCATACACGATGACAAAGTTCACCTTGTTTATTGTAATCGTTTTCCTCCTCCATTCTCGACTCGGCCAATCTCAGCCTCCCCCGGAACCTGCCGACGAGCCGACAGCCACCGCCGAGTATGAGTTGGTCATATTCGAACCACCGGCATCTACGCCGTCGACGTTGGCGACAAGCACTAGGAATGTTGTGACTGTGACGAACTACACAACAATCACGCCCACCAAAACAGTCTGGGTGCCACCGCCACCACCGCCACCACCGCCCGTTATTGTAACTACTCTACTCCTAACGAGCTACACAACCAAGGGGCAGACGCCTACGGTCACTATAACGTATACAACTCTCACGGTACCGCCGCCACGACCGGCCATCGACACACCCGTTCCCGATTGGGACGAAATCCACTGCTACAACTCTGGGCAGTGGTCCCGACGCTTCAAAATGATTGACGCCATCGAGTGCTTCTGCAAGAAACTTGCCGAAGACAACGCATGGAGGCCACTTCCGGCCGGTTACCACTTCCGAACGCTGGCGAGTTTTCCGTGCTGCGACCCGTGGGAGGTCATGCCCATCACCATCTACACGTCCATCGAGATCAAAGACGGCTGCGAGTGGGTGGTTGACAGAAACGAGTGCGGCCTCGAGCTGAGGAAGATTGTGGACCGGTGCGACACGGATGGTGAGGACCGGAAGCAGGGCGGCAAGATGCAGAATAACTGCATCAAGTGGAAGATCGATCCGGAGATGGATTAGTCTGACGTGTTGTTGGACTTTTCGAGTTCTTGTAGACGTTGCGGGTGCGGCAAGCAGTATGGTGCCAGGTTTCCCAGGGCTTTTCCTTTTAATTGTGTTGCCGTGGTTTGTTGTGTATTTCCATGTATTTATACTTGCCAGTGTTCCCGATTGCATTTCTGTTATTTGTTTCAAGCGTCTCACCAAGCTGCGAACACTTCCAAAGGAAAGCTTGAGAAAAAGAAAAATCTTGGAATTTACGATATTGCTGCATCCATACTGAGCCGCCGAGTATGTAAGCGCCACAACCTGACCCAGCCCGCTTCGTTTCTTGCGCACCATCTGTATCCGCGCCAACAGCAGACGCACCACGACCGCAGACCGAGTGCTTTGCAACATCTTCCGGACGACCAAGTGCAACTGCTCCGCGAATTCTGGCCTTGGACCTGCGCAGTGATTCCACTATCCCCAACCACTTTCCCCACCTCCTTTGGCGTGGGCGGCGGACAAACATGGAGAGGAAGACGGTGAGAAAGTTGGTGGGGTTTTTGCGCAAAGAATGAGAGGGCGACAGAGGACGAGGAAAGGCGTGACGAGCGAGGTTTGAATATTCATTGCGTCTGCGCAGACCGGGTTACATCCTTTATATCCAAGAACATGCCCTTCTTATCAACGTAAGCTGTTGCATGTCGAGCGTCTTGTAGAGAATATCTCGAGAGCGACGAGGTACACGTTCTCTTCGTCGAGCAATGTGAAAGCTCCCTTTAAGAAAACACTGGCCAGTCACGGGGTGTGCATGGAAGAGAATATGAGAGCTGTGGTAGGCGTAGCACCATGTGACTTTGCCTAACACTACGCCACCAGTCACCGACTCACACAGCTTCATTCACATACGCCTCAACGCGCGGGGGCTGGATCGTAGGTAAACACGCTTAACACCATGGGATTTTGCCCAACACAACGTCACCCAGTCACCAACCTCCACAACTTCACTGGCCACAACAACAAACACATGGGCGTCAACACACGTGGGCTGGTGTTATGCTCATGGCAGAGCACCATATAGTCCACCCACCCCCCGCACCTTTCCTGCCCGCCATTCGACAGACAACCTTCCACCTCGCACGACAACAACAATGTTCGCCGCTCAGTGCCAAGGGGCCACCCAAAAGGGAGTGCGCTGCACCAAGCCAACCAGGAGTGGTCTCTTCTGCCACCTCCACCGCAACGCAACCACCTCTTCCGCCAGCCAGGGCAACGACGGCAGCCCGTTCCGCCTCGCCGATCTCCCCACCGAGCTCCGGCTCAAAATCTTCAACTACCTGCCCGAGCAGCTGCACATCAAGCTTCACCGTCCCAGCAACCAGCTCCGCATTCTCTCCACCGAGGCCAACGACGCCTACGGCCTCAGCAGCCGCGCCGCACTACTACTGAGCAGCCGCCAAGCATACTGGGACATGAAAGATCAACTTCGCCTGGTCATCCATGGCGGCGCGGCCCTGCGCCGCTTCGTCTCCGTCACGACGCTTCATGCCGGAGGACAGAAGATGAGGGTCGCCGAGGTTCGCTACAACCCGAACACCGAGTACTGGCTCACCATGTACATGGATGTTCTGTGCAACTCGAACTGGTTTGGCCAGCACGTTCCGGCCTTGGTTGAGGTGTAGAGGCTCTGGGTCCTGGGAAGTTGATGGTTGGATTGGGAGGGACCGTTCTTCACTGACGTCGTCGGGGGGCTTGGATGGTCTTGTTTTGGTCTCGGACGTGGAGGGGGTACTGGGAACTCTGGTGTTTTCTTGGGGATTGGAGCACTGCATCTGGTGTAGGTGGGAAATGGCAATGTTGGATCCCACTTGTTTGACTGTGATTCCTTCTTCTTCAGTGATCCAATGTGTGTTTCTTCTTGTTGCCGTGGTCGCGCCATCTATTCCTGTTGGTATTGGAAAGGGGGGACCAGGTACTTAGATTAGCGGCACGCCGCTTCATTATCATCACATCTCCCTCTGCAAGAAGCGCAGAATCAAGGTGAGAATCATCCTTCCTTTGAAGGAAAACAAGTGGTTGACAATAGAGACAGTGCGACGAAACGAAGCCCGACTGCATCAATTGCATACAGTTCAAGATCCACTGCGACTTCAACCAAGACCAGCCCCAATACTCGAACCAAGCTGCAGCCCCAGCCCCAGCGTCCCGGCTCGCCGCCGCCGTGGCCGTCCTCGCAAAGGATGGGACCTCGTCACCATGAGCAGTGAAGCCAGCACTCCAACAACCGAATACGCCTCGAAGCCTATCCTGGACGTTTCGGACCTGGAACTTATGCATCACTACTCGACATCCACCTGCCACGACCTCGGAGACGGAGGCGTCCGCATCATGTGGCAGACCAACGTGCTTGAGCTCGGTTTCGCCATGGACAACGTCCTGCACTACGCCATGGCGCTGTCGGCAATGCACCTGGCCTACCTTCGACCGGACCGACGAGACCACTACGCCGCGTTGGCTGCACACACACCATTCGACCATTGGCCTGCGGAAAACGTCCGAGGCGCTCGACAATCTCGACGAGACCAACTGCCAATCACTGTACATATCAGCCGTCCTGGCTGCACTGGCCCCTGGGGTAGGTGCAGCTGCAATCCGCGAACCTCGATTGGAAGCAAGTCTGGTAAACTCTACGCAAAACCAACTGGGACAAAACACCCACCGGGAAAACACCATGGAACCTTTCCATCAAGCAGGCTGATTCCCATGCCCCAAATAACACCTCCCCGCCCTCGCGTACAACTCCCAAACCGCCCTCCACAGCTCCCCCGCCCCAACCTCCTCCCCAAACCCCGTCCCCCTGAGCTTCCCCAGCTCGAAATGATGGTCAAAATCAAACACCGCCATCCACGCATCAAACCCCTCCTCGTTCTCCACCCCCTGCAACACCACCCCCTTCTCCCGCGCCAGCGCCTCCACCTCCCCCCCATGCTCCCTCACAAACCCCACCGCCCCCCCTCCCCTCACCTCCCCCGGCCCCCCTCCCTCCAACCCAAACACGGCCGCCATGGCGGGCCACCGGTCCGCGTAGGTGGCCGGCTCGGCTTCGCCGCCGACGTTGTACAGCTCGCCGTTGCCGGCGCGGTCGGGGTGCAGGCACATGTGCAGCGCCGCGTGCGCGAAGACGGCGGCGTTGCCCTCGTTGTTGCGGATGTGGAAGGACGGCGCGGGGCTGGGGTAGGGGACGGTGCGGGAGGGGGCCGAGGGGTGGCCGCGCTCGTGCAGGAAGCGGTACAGCGAGAGGTAGTTGCCGAGGGTGCCGGCGAGGTTGTAGGGGTTGGGGTGGGGGACGAAGCCGACGACCATGTCGGTGCGGAGTTCGGCCCAGCGCCAGGATTTGGCGTGTTGTTGGCGGTTGGTGAGGGCGTCGCGGAGGGGGTAGTAGAAGAGTTGGGAGCGGTGGGGGGGCGGGAGGGTGGACATGGTTTCGGTGAAGGGGGCGGGGAAGGGGCGGTGCGGGAGGTGGATGCCGTAGCCCTGTTTTTGTGGGGGGTTAGATTGTGGAGGAGGGAGGCGGGAGGGAGGGAGTGGTTGAGGGCGGCGCGCACCTTGGTCCCGGTGGGGAGGATCACGTAGCTCATGTTTGGGGCTAGGGCTTCGAGGGCGTCGAAGCTGTGTTCGAGCATCTGGAGGTTGAGGGTCGTCTCCGTGGGGAAGTCGGGGTGGAACTTGTATGCTGTGGGGAGGGTTCAGGATTGTGTGTTTCGGATTGGTATGGGTTTGGGCAGGCGTACCGAAGTAGAAGACATGGTCGACCGTGTCAATGTCCGAAATCCTCTCTTTCAACGTCTCGATTAGGGTTTCGGCGGTGCCGTGGGTGAGGTCAATGCCTGAGACAAGCTTGAGCTCTGGGGTTCCCGGTCCCGGTGCTGGCCATAACGAGTCCTCGAGTGAGAGCGGGCGATTGGTCAGGGCTGTGACCTTCCCGTACGTCCCTTTCTCTGGGTAGTTGTTCAGTATCTCGTTTACCACGGCCCATCCCAGGATGCCTGAGGCGCCAAAGACGAGAGCGTGATGGGCCATTGAGAGAAGATGCAACAGTGAACCGTGCAAGCGGCAATGGCAAAGTCCGGCAGGGAATGAAGCATGCAGAGCTAGGAGCACGATGAAAATCAGAGGACTAGTTAAAAGGCATGCAGTTCGTGACGTGGTGCTCCAGTCTCTGCCCCACAACTTTTTTATTTCGGCCCCCATGAGCTGATCCCCACCGTCACTGCCGATCCAGCCATCCTCCAGCCAAACTCGACTGTTTCACATCATCATGAGGCAAACGTTGGTGCGGGGGATGGAAGGCGCGGGGGGTAGCAGTTGAACCCAGTCAGCCTTACAAGCATAAACCCTGTTATAGTACAGACGAAAAGCATATAAAACACAGCTTTCTCCCCAAGTCCCAAACCCACCCTTCTCGCTCCTCATCAAAGCAGAACCACCAGCTCCACAAACCCGAGAAAGGGTCCAACTGGGTTGCATCGGGGGAACCAGAGCAATGTCATCCAATCCCTCGCTCGCTCGCCTCATCCTAAAATTAACGCCTCGAGGGAAACAATGGCGCTCTGACCACCCTCCGCTACCCGCTACTTAATGCTCCACTCTAACCGCCAACACCCACAGCTGGCCCGCCTTCCGCGACTGGTCGCGCCCAATGTGGTCATAGGGTTCTCTGAGGCCAAGGGTGGGGGGGGGGCAGGGCGCCCCGCCGCCGGCAAACGACGCAATCGTGCCGCCGCCGTTGATCGCTTCCAGGGCTTATGTGGCACACCCGCGGCTTGACGAACAGCGAGGTGCATACGTGGCTCGATGGGGACGGGGACGGGAACGGGGCCGCCGATGAATGCTGTCGTGTCTGCGGTTCGCTGGCCACGATGATGGGGATACGAGCAGAGCGATGGAGAAGTACCTACCCAACGGGTTCGGCTGCCCCGGGCCGTGAGGATGGCTTCGATGTTTGTGCAGGGGGACGCGTAACGGATCGAGAGAGGGTGCGCCTTCGGGTGGGGCGGGCGCCAGCCAAGGCCGCAAGGCTGCGGGAAGGGGTTTGTTTTGGTTGAAGGGGGGGCGTGGGAAGTGGGTGCGGCGGGAGTTCTGGAATCGGAGCATCGGATGATTGTGGGTGGAGTTTGGCAGCGGAAAGGAGTAAGTGAGCAGCAGCGCTTGCGTTGCTTGGCGCTAGCGGTGATCGACCCGCACCAGTTTTCTTCGTGCTTGCAAGCTTGGGGATTTTCGAGTCGTTCGTGTTTCTTCTGTGCTGCTGTTTCATTGCTGCCTGCATTGGCCACGAGCAACCCTCGCTTCTAGAATGGTGGGGTGGCCCCGCCTGTGCTGCTAGCTGGTGACCGGCGTAATATGCCATCATGTCCGAGGATTGCCGGTGTCTGTTATGAGTATCCTTGGAGATAGCTCGGCTTCTGGAAGGTTGACGTTCTTTCTGAATGTGGTCATGTTCTATAAGCGAAATGTAGATGTACATATAGACGCTGCCTATAGAGAGCCTGATTGGCTGGTCCTGTCAAGGATGGATTGATCGTTTCTTCTCGTAACGACTTGATACCCCTAGGAAGTGTTCGGGTTCCCGGCAATCTGCTCTCCCAGTCCGACCCAAAGTCGACCCTGCATCGGAACCAAAGTGACGGACGGTGGAGGACTACCATTTGCCTCATTCAGTTTAGCGTGTGTTTGTCACTCATATGCCTCCCCTGCGTGTGCATCACGGATACTCCAAACTTTGCCCAAGTTAGACCATAGACCGTACCGCTCTGGAGATGCCATCTGTGCTTAGTGTTTAACAGAGAACGTGAATAGGCAATCGAACATGTGTGCAAGTTATAAATAGATTACAATGCATTATGGTATCTTAGCTAACTGTGTAGAGCGGTTCCAACATGTGTGTGTAACTATCACGCCAAAAACCTGTGCGGTGGTGGCTGACAGGATCTTTCCCCAAGCTGCTCATAGAATAGCAACTCTCCTTCTGAACGCGTCAGAACAAATCATCTCAACCATCTTCAACGTCCCAAACGGCTCTTTCGACTAGCCTTGTGGAGGCCTGCGCGACGGCAGCGAAGAGCAAAGCCTCGGTGGGTACGTCTTCCACCGGCACCGACGCGGCGGGGTGCCGGCAATGGGTTGTCCGCCAGTAGCGTGACTGACGGGAAATGAGCCCTCTCTTTGGAGGGTCTCGCGAGCATCGTAGTGCTGTTGTGTCGAGTGTTTGAACTCTGGCCGCGGGGCATCCAGTCATGGATCCTTCCTTCGGCGCCCGTGTTTACTGATTTAGGGCAGCTCCACAGGCGATGAGATCCAGCCTTCCTCGGAGGTAAAGGTCGGGTTCCTGAAACCCAGCGGAGGTCTGGAGTTTGCTTTGGAGTTTGGTGTTGAGGAGCGAGGCTTGACTGGTGTCTCGGGACCTATCGTGGACTCGGAGCATACTGAGGCGGGAGATCCGGCGTCGGTCGAAGCCGTGGTCGGCCGTCTCTCCGAGTCAATGGTTGAGGTTGATGCGTTGTTGATGACGAGCGGTGCTGGTCTCGGGCGCCTTCCTTGGGAGACAATCCGGATTGTGGGGGCGATGTCCGGGACGTAGGCGAAGAATTGGCTTCCGGAGGTGGGAGGTGGTCTTTGAGAGGAGGGCGGTCTTTGAGTGTGGTCCGAGGCATTGGAGCTTTTTCTCGAAGCTGCGGTAAAAAAGCGAGTGGGATTGGTAAAGGGAGTAGGATTCGAAGTAGAGATGGTCGTGGGTGTCTCTGTCATGGGCGAGGCAGCGGGCGTGGGAATACGGGATGCGCTTCTCGAAGGTTGCCGTTGCTGTGGAGGGATACGGGAGGGTTGGTCGCTTAGATCGTCGTCAAGGCGCGATCTGCAGCAGAGCTTGTGCAATGTCTTTTTCATGAATCCAGGCATGGTGGCTTGTTGTGGTTTGCAATTGGAAAAAGTGTACAGTGTCGACTTTATCAACCACGGGGTTTTAAGGGGGGGGCAGCAACCACTCCTTTCAACTCTCCCTGTCTCATGGTCTCATGTGGAGAGAGTTGCCGTCGAAGCGAAGCGAGCGAATAGAGGCCACATTGGAGCACGGATCACAATGTCCACGATCCACCACAATTCCCAATCGGGCGCTTTGCGGGTCCAATTCTGGGGCGACCGGTCTGGGGCAGATCAGTGTTCCTGACGTCTAGGCCGGCCTCTGTACGAGGGGCTAAAACTGGAACGCCTGTGCTATTGGCATATCCCTTCTCGAAAGAGCCGCCATGCAGCTCCCCACCTCATTTCCGCCCTCTTGGGCGAGTGCTACATGATTTTTGTGTTTTGGTGTCGTTCGGGATAACAATCCCGCCAGCGGACAGTCAGCCTTACTTTTGAGCAAAAGGTCAATGCTGCCATCCCTTGCAATCTCGATATGAACCCGGTTATAGTTGTCCCGTCTGTACGTTCTGTCAAAAAGCGTACAGCTTGCCAAAGCCGCGAACCTGTATGGCCAATTGCTGGGCGAGGATAAATGTCTCATCCCTTGTTTCTTCGGCTCGGAGTTGCGCTATGAACCCTCCATTCATCCAATCTCCCACGAAGCATTCTCCAACCAGCTGCCATCTGATCTTATCATTCACATGCCCCACATCATCGGCCCGCCGACGAAGCAGGAACCGACCGGAACCACAACGACTTTATCTCCAGCCTGTACACCCACCGGCCAATGGCAAAAGCATCCGCACGTCCAATGACATGATGGCTTTTGTCCATTATCAGACTGTGAACCCAGTACCGATGAGAATCGTTCCTTGAGCGATGACGGAAGCGTTTCATGGCCCTGGTCACCATGTTGTTGCCAGTAGCTGACGATGTGTTGGAGCAGACGAGTCTGTTGCATGGGAGGGCAGGATTCTCTGCCAGCTTCGTCGTCGAGTTCGCAGCGTACCGTCAGCATCTGATAGCATGCGTTCGTTCGATCGAATTCTTTGCAGAGCTCTTCATCCGTTTTGTACCGACTGCCACCGACGGAATCGCCCTTCCAAAACCTTTGCCAATAGCGGCTCTCCAGACGGTGACTAGTGCGGACTTCATGGGCTGGTGAGTCGTCGTATCTATCTGGAGTCCGCTGTCCATATTGTCACCCGTCACAATTCGGGGCAACACGGTGTGTATGTCGCCAAGTGAAAAGCCTCGAAATGGTGCGAGAGAGTCCGATGTCCGACTATCGAAGAGCTCGCGATCGAATTCCGTGCGATCTCAATCGTCAGGGCGTGGGAGATACTACAACGCTGCGACGTTCGCGTCTTGAGGCCTGAATAGCATTTCCTTTCTCTTCATCCAGCCTTGCGATTTGCAGTATGCTAGAGTTCCCAGGCAGGGTGGCCACGTGGCGGAAATGGATGTTTGGACTGACGTGTAATATTCATAAGAAGGCCATTTCCTAGCGAGGGGCTTCACAACTCTTTGAGAGTGTAAGCAGGCCATGATGTTTCTGAATACAGTATGCAGAAACTGCCGTAAATAACTCACTGCAACTCTCGTCGCCATAGCTGGGTGCAATAGCTTCTGGCATATTTTCCGGGTCTTCTGTCTATTTGCCGAGACCATACAAGGCGATCAACTTGTCTCTGGGTTGGGTGGCTTCAAAGTCTAGCTCGTAGCACGAGAGGTCAAGGATGCGGCTTGCGTTGCCGGCCTCATGATGGTCGATGTGTGTGGCAGGTAGCCAGCTTCCAACCTTGAGCCAAAGTTCTGGAGAAGGTGGCAGCCTCCATGTTGATCTGACCCTACCACTTGCCTTTCCAACCACCGCATACCGACGAGAATGTTTGAGAACTGAAGGCGCGTTGAACCCCTGAATCTGACAGCAGCATTCATGTCCCGCCATGAATACTTCTTGGACAACGCAGATGCGCCAGAACCAGAGATATTTGAAGAATGTGATGAGAATCTGCCTCTAGACGTGATGCTTGTCGAGGTTATCATCCCTGATGTGTTCGAGAAAATAGCTTTGAGCTGGTCGTCCATCTGTATCCATGGTGAAGAGCGCAAGCAGCAAGTTTCAGTGATGGGCAGAATCGATTCCAACGCCTCGGAAACAAGTGTGGTTCGACATCGATGACTGAACAGCCTGCCACTGGAGCTGTTCTCGATGTTCTGCTCAACATGTCGACGGACAGTTTTGAAGAAGTCGATTGTCTTGGTTGATACAGACTGCATCAGCCCACAAGTCAGAGACTTGAATACTTTGAAGATTGGATAGGGCATGAGCAAGACTCCGAGTGATATTCATGGGATGCTGGAATCCGACTCCGATTCCCGATGATTGCGCATTCGCACGTTGACGAGCTGGTTGATCACGACCGTAGTACGGTCAGATAGATCTCCCCAACAGTACGAAAGAGCTGGGTACTTGGACTGCGTAGTCGAGTGAGAATGATTCAAAGTAAGAGGGGTCCCCAGTGTTTGCGGTGCGATACGAAGTTTCCGGGTTTCTCTTACGCTTGATCTAATGAGCTGGTACATGGTGCAAGGGTTCTAATTGATCAGAGTGGTCGCGAGTGAGAATGTAGGGATTTCGCACCGCAACTGTAACCTCAATTCCTACATGGCTGACCAAGTTTTGCATGCGGTCAGACTATAATATCGTCGGAATGGATACACCTCGCAGCCATATAATTCTTCCGGTCGTTTGACCATGTTAGTACTCTTTTACCTGATGATGATAGAATTGGAAGTGGGGTAATGTACCGCAAGTATATAGCCGCTTAGTAATTAGCTAAATACCGGACATGCCGAACATGCCGAGCCTATTACGGCAAGTCTACCGGAACCGGTAAAGTTTTCGATAGTTTATCTCACGATGTAAGGGCTGCCAGCTAAGGTGCTATGCGAGGCAATCCCCCAAGCCTCTTTAATTGGTATTGGGCAACTCTTAGTACAGTAGCCTTCAGGGGTTTGGTATTATTAATTAGTCTACGATGCGCAGCATGCATCTCACTATGATGTCGCCATGCGCAACGCTAAACTATCGATCGCAGTGTACCGATTGACCCCACCGAGGATCATTGCCGACTATCATGAATAATACCGGAAAACCTAAGATGCCGATCAACAAAAGTCCGGCTGCCGTTGTCGTGATATCATCATTATGTGCAATGGAATTTAGTCTACAAGCGATTTATAACTTAAACTCGTACTTACCTTACACCTCCCTCGTTCCTCATCCGCCTTACCTCTCTCTCCTACTGAATTCTAATTGTGCCGTCAAACTTAACTGCAAATGGCCACTGCTCTTGTCACCGGCGCTACCGGTATGTTCAATCTCTTGCAGCGTGTGACTGGTCTGATGGTGGTTGATTCAAATTGGCAGGCATTCTCGGCCGCGAGATTGTGAAGGAGCTGGGAAAGAACCCTCAGCAATGGACTACAGTCCACGCGCTTTCCCGCTCGAAGAAGGACGAGTACCCGTCAAACGTGAAGCGTAAGTTCCTCATTGACATGACGCAGTTATACATCAGGCTCGAGGTATTTGAACTAGACGGACTACTAATTCTTACTTTCTAGACAAGCATATCGATCTTAGCCGCAGCGCCAATGACATCGCAACCGAGTTGAAGGACCAAAACGTCACGGCCGAATACGTCTTCTTCGCTGCGTACCTCCAAAAGGACTCAGAAGAAGAGAACACTCGTGTGAATGGTAACATCCTCCCTGCCCCACCCTCTCGCATTCGCCAACAATCCCAGGTGACATGCTCTCGAACTTCCTGAAGGCTCTCGAGCTCAACAACACCGTCCCAACCCTCAAACGCATCATCCTCGTCTGCGGCGCCAAGCAGTACGGCGTCCACCTCGGGCGAGTCAAAACCCCAATGGAAGAGACCGACCCCTGGCTCCCCGAACCGCCCTACCCGCCCAACTTCTACTACCGCCAGCAGCGCACCCTGCACGACTTCTCCCGCTCCCACGGCATCGGCTGGACCGTGACCTACCCCAACGACGTCATCGGCTTCGCACGCGGCAACTTCATGAACCTCTCCACCTGCGTCGGCATCTACGCGGCCCTGCATCGCGAGCTGGGAAGTCGGAAGGAGCTCCCTTTCCCCGGCTCCGAGTCGTTCTACGCCATGTATGACAGCTACACGTCGGCGGGGCTGCACGCGCAGTTCTGCACCTGGGCCGCGTTGGAGCCCAGGGCCAAGGACCAGGCCTTCAATGTCACGAATGGCGATGTGCAGAGCTGGCAGGCCTTGTGGCCGAAGGTGGCGAGCAGGTTCGGCCTCACGGTCCCCGAGGATCAGTTCACGCGGCCGGCGCCGGACGCGGCGGATGTCGAGTTGGAGAAGGAGCCGCCGATTTCTGTGGTGGCGGACGAGCTGGGGTTGCAAGGAAAGCTGTCGCCGTCTAGGCTGCAGCAGAGGATTGATTTGGTGCGGTGGGCGGAGAAGGAGGAGGTCAAGGCGGCGTGGGGGAAGCTGGCGGAGAGGGAGGGGTTGGAGAAGGATGCGTTGGAGAAGGCGACGTGGGGTTTTGCGAATTTTGTGCTCGGTAGGAGCTATGACTTGGTCATCAGCATGAGCAAGGCGAGGAAGATTGGATGGACTGGGTACAAGGACACTTGGGAGAGCTTCGAGGAGATTTTCCAGGAGTTGGAGGAGGGCAAGGTGTTGCCGAGGAGGGTGTAGAGGGGGGTCTGAGCAACGTTCGTCTGTTCAAACCTTCATTCGATCTTTTCGGCAACTGCATAATCCTGCAATTCGCGAGAATTCCCGAGTAGCAAGAAGAGGATAGGGAATTTTGTTTTATCCCGCAGATTCTAAGAAGGTGCCCCCGCAAAAAAGATGCACGAGTGACTACAACACGCTAAGCCAAAAGAGGCAAATGGAAAAATGCCAGGTCCTCCACCGTACCCCCCCCTGGTACATTATAGCTTTCAAGGACAGTTGTTACCGGCACCTACAGAGTTAGACCCGATTCCTTGAAGGAAGGAAAGCACTTACAAGTGCATTCAAAGAAGCCGGGAGTATCCAGCCTTACGCAGTCGGAGCAGTATGAGCCACCGCCACTGAGACGAGAGTTGCAAGTGAGGGCAGCGGTGTTCTCTTGGTCGATATTGCAGTCCCAAGTCCAGACACCGCCGTGTTCATCACACTTACCAGTGAGGTCAAGCGTCTCACTGGCGGCGAATCCAGCGATCAGAGTGAAGAGAAAGGTGGTAGTGAAACGCATGTTGGCTAAGAGTTCGAGTTTCAGAATGCAACACGCTGGTTGGTGTGCGGTTCAAGACACTTACGTGAAAATTTCGTTCTGTCTGTCTCGACGGTATCAAGAATTGAGTATCAGTCGATAAGTTGGAGTAAGGGCGGACAACCAGTTTTTATGTCAAGATCCAAAGAAGCTTCATTTGGACTCCCGAGCTCGCCTCGGACCTATGATTCCGATCACGCCCTCAACGTGTGATAGTGGCCCGACGAAGTGGATTCCAACTATCTCTTTCCCTAGACGGCTAGCTGTTGTGGGACGGTTGTTTCGTTACCCGAATCTGCCAGGCATCTTATTCATGCTAGCTTGTTTCTACTTTCAAGGGCAAATAGTCATGTGGGGAACACTCAATTTTGACCTTCTGAGATCAATTAGGCCTAGGCATAACCTGTGTGTATAAAGCGTCGGAACAAAGCACCGCAAGGCACAGAGCACAAAAACCTCTGCATGCTGAATTTACCAAGGGCCTCAAGCTAAATGATTTGATGTGATATATCTATATGCATGATCGTCTGCAGCAACGGCTAAGATTATAGTAGTGTAACACTAATCCAGTTTTAGTTTTTGTCTTTGCCAACGAATTGCTTCATATATATACCATATCATTACGAAAGATGGTGGAGACCCTGCTCCCGAACGTACTATTTAACCTTACGAAACGCGGGAGTCGGTGCGCCGGGCCGTCGGCCGCTGCGGACCGTAGGGGCAAGAAACACTGATCTACATGAGACTATATTTAGATCACGATTCATCGAAAGCCCATGCGTCAAATCGATATCGCTATCCTTTTTCTATTCAACCTTCAGAGAAAACATAGAAACACTTGATATTCAGAAGGACTAAGGTCGAAGAAGAGAGATAGATTCCGGATGTGTCTCCAAGAGTAGATAAATACGTACACTGATGTTCCGAATGGGTGGTCGAGGGTAGCCATTTAGAGGACATGGAACTAAGTAGGCTTATCGAGATTGGATTTGAGCTGCGCCGGAGTGCGTGGTTGTATGCGATAAGTCCAGTCCTGATGTGGGAGTCTGAGAGCACAAAGATAATATTTTTCCTCTCTACTGATATAGCTGATGGTCAATGTGAGGGCTGTAAAGCGAGATCGGGCACTACGTACCAAGTGTCGATCATCTATTTCCCGTGTGTTTTCTTGGGTTCAGACTGACACACAAGCGCAATTTTCCATTTGCTCTAAGCTCCCAGCTAATCGTCATGGCATTTGAGAAAGCCTTCGCTCTCATTCCCACTATGGCCGCCATGGTGCTTAGCTCTGCGGTCCCCGCCCCGTAGCGGATGTTTCTGCAGCAGCCGAGCTCACCACGATGACGGCATACATCGACCGGAACTGAAGTGGAAGACCGATGACCATTATTGTTACTACGCAAAGCCTACTCTTCCAATCTCCCCGCACGCCGTAATACCATTATAGCTACAGTTGCAGCAGATACAATTGCTAGCGCTTACTGTCTCCCTTTCCCTTAGCCTATATATTCCTCTTCTTAAACATGCCCTCAATTGAACGGCTGTGGTAGGCAACATGAGACGTTCATTCCACAGCTGAAAAGTTCACCTTTCGTCCAACCATGATGCCTTGATTCTGCCAGCTGCAAGCTTGTCCAGGGAACTGAGAATTTCGTGCAGCTTGGCTGAAACTCAGCTTGTGCAGCCAGGCCTATGACGATGGACAAACTCTCGGCGTAATACGGAGTAACCGTTTTGAGCGAGCGCTCAACACGTCAGTGGCCAGCACTCTGCATTGGCTATTATTTGATTGGGCCTGGCATACGAACACAACGTGAGGTGCATACCGCTACCAAGCCCCCGTGCGTGCGTAGGCTTCTGTAAGTAAGCCCCGCAGGTAGAAGCCTTCTTCTCATGCAGTGATAACCCGATCTTTGCAGGCTACAGAGGGGTTCTGCGTCCGACCGCTAGCGCGTATTTGTTTTTACTCTACAACATGGGGAGCTGAGGCGGTTATCCGGATGAATCCGACCAGTTGGAAGCCTTCATCTGGATGGCTTTTTAGGTCATCTAGGATCCAGATGGATTACGTTACTTAGTGGTCGGATGTAGAACCCCCCTGTATCAACCCTTGCTCGCAGACGTCGAGTCTGCAGCTGACAGGCAGACACACCCAATTGCCAGATGGTCGGTAACAATCACATGTTATGTTGTAGCAAAATGCTGCGATACTCTCTATCACTTTTGCTAAGCTACTGAGTTCATTACGAGCATTATATGGCAATGTATGTAATGGGGTAGAAACCAAGACATTCAAAATCGCATTACTGTAAACCATACAAAGCTTTATATCGAGCTATATTCTCAGAGATACTCAAAAACAACACTTCTCCAATTCGCTCAGCCTCACCGTACAAAAAATGGCAGGGCGTTTTATTCGAAGCGTAAAATTCCTTACCAGAGGGGTTGTAGTTGGAGAGTGATGTTATAATTTACGCCAGTATACCAATCCGTACATGCTATGTAAGGGGGGAACTACTGGGTGCAATTCCATGACGATAGAGCTTCGTCAGGAGATGAATACTGCCGACGAATTGCATTCTCGCGATGCTCGGCCTCGTGGCTACACTCTGATGACTGGAAACACTTAGCTTAGCTGCCTAGTATACTCTCTACTGACGCAGCACTCAGCTCTTGAGCCCAGCACACCTCAAGCCGTTGACGTGATAGTGACAATTTGGCGTGCCGTCCAGCTTGATTCGATGGTACATACAAAGGCTATCTTCCCTACAAGCGACCAATCGCGCCTTGCCACTTGATCACACATTTTCCCCTGCTATAGGATGCGTAGTCGTGAATATATCCCCGCTTTGGTTATATGATAGCAGGGTTTGCCCCTCTACTCGGCCCCCCTCATATCTATTTTCCACGTTGCTTTTTGTGCATCGCATTTCACACTGCCTTCTCATCGGCAAAACTACGTAACTGTCCACCATGCGTACCTCACACACCAGCATCGGAGTTCTGATTCAAGCGGCACTGGCTAGCGCCTCGAGATTCCCTCCTTACAAGATTCCGACTCCGCAATACCAGAAGCCCTCCTATGCCCGTCCAACCCACAAACCTCATCCTTCTCACCACCCGTCACACGATGTTTCCTCTTCGTCCATTCGGCAGGCAAAATCATCATCCTCGCCAACAGGAACAGCCATCCAGACATATTCTCCATCTCTTACAGCTGCACCATCGTCGGCCTGGTATCCGATGGGGAGCAGTCTTGCAAAGGATATATCGTCCATCTTTCTGAACGCAACCGATTCGTCAGACGCATCAGACGACGGCCTCGCAATCACAGATGCAGCCTTTAACACATGCGTCAGCGCCATAGCTACTATCGCCTTCTGTGCGTCCATCGACACAGCCTTCATCGCCAGTGGTCCCGACAACGCGAAGGACTGCCTCTGCTTCGACTGGGATGAAAAGCAGAATTACACTTGGGTGGGCTCACAATTCGATCAGCCCTACAGCTCGTGCGTTTGAGTACGCTTCGGCTTCCTACGTGACAGAACTGGAATCTTGGACGCCGATGGACGGATTCTGCTCAAAGGTGAGCGTGTCATACTGGGCTGCGAACGCGGTCGACACCGGGACCGGGACCGAGGCTGCAAGCACGCAGTCGATGACGGCGACGGCATCGGCGAGGACAACGGGTGGGGGTGGGCCGGTTGAAACCGGCACGGGTGGGAGCCAGTCTGCCGCGAGCAAGGGCTCTGGTGCGAGGACTTACTGTAAGTGGGGTGATCGGAGAAGGGTCGCTTGCGAATGAGTTGGCTGACAGGCGAACAGGCGCAATTCTGACTACCCTCGTGCTGTACATTCTTGCCGGTTAGTCTGTGGAAGTGGTAGACTTGGATCCATCATTCTTGGTACCCAAGCAGCTAGCTTTGTTGGTGTTCGCAATGGCGTGCCTAACGAATTTCATTGGAGCAATGAGGTCCAACTATCCAAGCAGTAAATCAAATTGCACAGCAGTGGTATTTCATTCAGCTTCCGTGAAACTGTCTTGCTGCTCTTCATGTATTGCTTGTAGGAGTTGTGGCAAATCATCATGGCTGAACAGCAGTACACTGCTACGTATACCGTACTAAAATACCCCAGAATGACCCATCAATTTCAACATCCCCACGACCTTGGAATCCCACCCCGGAACGTCTTTGAGAAGCTCCGAAATACCCTTCTCGGCGTTCTGACCTGCAATATCATCACAAAGGTCAATCGTCCGCCGAGGTCCAACCACAAACGCACGCCCTAAAGGCAAAAGTCAGAAGGAGAATACCGAAAGCGTGTGCCCATATCAAACTTACCATTTATGGTATCATCGTCAGCCAGCTGTAACGCTGCGTTGGCCACCAACCTGATGTCCGACAAGGGCGCGCCAACCGCCTCGAACAACGGGACGACCCCCGTAGTCATCGGAGTCTCGAATATCCACGGCGCAATCAAATTGACACGGTGCCCGCGACTCGCCATAATCCCCCGCACATTCTTGAAAAAGCCACGGGTGCCGTATTTGGAGCTGGTGTAGGCAGCAACGACGGGAAAGTCGACATAGGCGGCGATGGAGGAGACCAAGATCAGCGACTTCGGCTTCGAGGCTGGCTTGTCAGACGGCAGCTCGAAGTAAAGCTGGGCCAGCTTCGCGGTGAAGCTGATGCCGATGCAGTTGACCTCCCACGGTCCAGTTTCCGGCCTTGGCGGGTCCTGGTCGAGCGAGACGGGCGGCTCGTCGGGCGTGACGAAGGGCTCGCTGAACATGCCTGCGTTGGCGACGACGATGTCCAGGACTCGGTCTGGGTGGAACAGGACTGCGGCTCTGAATGCCGCGACCTGGGATTCCCATGACGTGACGTCGGCGGCCACGAATTGGACCCGGAGTCCTTTGCCCTGCAGTTGCGAGGCGCATTCCTTTCCGAGTTCTGCGTTCTTGTCGACTATCGTCACGTATGCTCTGGCACTTGGTCAGAAACGAGTCGCTGGGAAGAGGGCACAGAAATTACCCTTTCTCTGCGTAGGTTCGCGCGATCACAGCGCCGATACCGGATGCTGCTCCCGTGATCAAGACGTTCTTCCTGACCAATGAGCTACCGGAGACAGGTTTATTGACATCCTCCAGAGTCAAGGCGGGCGAAAGAGGCACAGATGAAGCGGTAGACATCTTGAAGTAGAACTACAGAACGGTGTCGCTGATATTGCGCTGAGCATCCGGATATGACTGTTTATATAGGTAGAAGCTGTGTAAATAGATCTCCGCAAGGTTATTATGATCATGCGAACGTGTTGTCGTAAATGGTTTGAGCTGGCCCCGAACATTTCGGGCAGTAATCCTTTCTGGGTACGTCCACCGCATACGTGATACCAAATTGTGGAGATTTGGCGTGTCCGAAGAAAGAGGGGTCTCGCACTAAAACTTGTGTTGGATATCACGTGCTCAGTAGCTATTATTAAGCAGGAGGATATACACCCGCGGCCGGGTGGACCTCCCTCCTGCTCATCATCCTATAAGGAAAAGAGAAAGGTACATAGGCTTTTACTAGAGCCTGCTAGCTGGACCTAAACTAGACTATCTATATCTACTTAGATAGATTAGTAAAGGATATAAGAACGGGATGGGCCTTTATAGCCTACTAAGATAGCATACAGATCCACGCCTAGAACGGTAGTCTAGTAAAGGCTAAGGTCTTTAACGCGGAAATCCGCGGCGTAGTAGAAGGACTTAGCTAGGTAGAGGCTAATATAGGACGCCTAGAGGCTACTAGGGCTATACTATATATTAACAACACCTTAGTTATCTAAGGCATTAATGGACACGCGCTAAATAGCTTCTAAGGCTAGTTTCTACAGCTTAAAAGTATAAGAAAACGCCTCTAGAGATAACAGCTCCGGTATAATATTATTAAGACAAGGTGGTATCTAGGGTATATAGGGATTAAAGAGAATAAGGAGGTAGATAAGCTTGCTAAGGTAGTCCTTAACCTCCTAGCTATAGAATAGGGCCTAGCTATAGTAGCCTAGGTAAGAAAATAGAACCGGGAAGAGCGAGTAAGAGACTTTATAGATTAGTAGGAGGCGGAGTAACCTACATCCTATAGACCTCTAGAATTAAAGGTAGGAAGGTAAATCCTAGGGCTGGCGCTTCTATAGTAGTTATTATATAGGCTGCTTGCTAAGAGGTTAGGCTATAGGGACTTTACTAAGTACTATAGAAGATTTAAGTATAAGGACGCAGAATTAACCTGCAAGTGCGGCGCGGAAAAAGCGCAAGGGCATTTTATTAACTGCCCACGAATAGCGCGGTGGATTTACCTAGAAATTGTAACCAGGGTAGAAAAGCTTAAGAACCTCCTTAGGTAGAAAGGCTGGTTTCTATTTCAAGACCTTGTTAAATCAATAAGGTGCTACAGTTCTAACCAGGAGGTGCTAGAGAGAGGACTTTAATGCCTAGCAAGTGGTAGTGGGAAGAAGCGGACGATAGTAGAAAGGAAGGAAGCGAAGGATTTTATTTGTTTAGTGAAAAGGTGGCTACTCCACCCGTCTAAATGCCCCTTGGGAGGCCGCTAGTCAGTTAGCACAGACAGACGTTAATACAAACCCCCCCCTCCCTCCTGCTTATTATGCCAATTCTACTCATTCATCCGATCCATCCACGATCCAACACTTTGGAATCAACTCGATCTATTGCGAGTAGAAACTCCACCGAGAAACCCCTGGCCTCTCCGTTGTCTGTTTTTTATTCGCGAGAAAGATACTGTGGAGGGCTGCTGGATGAAATTCCGCCATGTCTTATTGACAACCTGGACCCGACCTGGGGCGCCGCGGAGAGCTTGGAGATGCCCACATCCCAATCGGCGAGCCTGCTGCAGGGGCTTAAGATCTGGGACAGGGAGTCGGAGAAGTAGGACGCGATGACAAAGCCGAATGACCATCTACAAGAAAGCGGAAACTAGACATGTCGGAAAAGGGTAATTGATGATGCTCTTTTGCTGCGGGTCATGCAGGACGTCTATTGACGCGGAGAACACAGGGAGGGGGACGAATAAGTGCAGCAGTGGGGGTTGGGTTGTGTATGCATTGTGGAGGCGGGGCCGGTGTCTCTCCTCCAATGATGCGAATCCCCATCTCGTCCAGAACCCCCGAGTCTACATCCGTCAGGCCTACCGGCTGGGGTATTTCCAGCTCCATTTTGGATCCCGGGGCTTAGAGAAGGGCGGGACCAGGCTACACTAACGCCCCAACCAAATCAACAAATTGAGCCATTCCATTCCAGGAAACCCTCGCCCAATAAGCTTCTTGGTCTCAGCCCGGTCACGGAGAGGGCACTTTCAAACAAGTAGACACTTCCGTGACATTATACGACTTTCATTTCCTCTCTTACATCCAGGTCACCGATAGAGGACACGAACACGCAATGAAAAAGCTGAGTCTTCCACTTCGGGAATGGCTGCGCGCTTGACAAGTTTCCAGTTGTTGCGGAATACGTAAAATTCGACATCATTCGTATTTACAATCACTGAAAAAAGGGAACCACCTCTGAGCCTTCAACATCCCACACTAAACCTTACCACTCGCTCCAGCACACATCCATTGTCAGATCTTCTCCAGTGAATTTTCATCCTCAACTTTCATTCCCACCGCCACCATGTCTCTCGCGGTCGAAAATAACCGCGTCGTATTCTACTAATACAATCCCCCTCTGAGGAAGCAGGCCTTGCCATTGTTGGTCTTTTTGGCCTCGCAACAGTCCCACACATCGGCTACATGTTCCCACTGCGAGCATGACACTTCATCCACTTCATCCTCGGCGGCATCTGTAAGTCTCTCAACCCACCACCACCTTACCCCCCTCTCTAACCACCACCACCACCCACAGATGAAGCCTTCGGCTTCTACGGCCGAGCAATCGCCCACGAAAAAGTCAACGGCCTCGGCGCCTGGGCCATGCAAATGCTCCTCATCCTCCTGGCCCCCGTCTTCCTCTCCGCCACCATCTACATGACTCTGGGGCGCATAATCCGTAGCCTGGACGAAGACCAGCACTCGATGATCCGGGTGCGCCGGCTGACCAAGCTCTACGTCCTCCTCGACATCCTCATCTTCTGCAGCCAGCTCGGCGGCGCCGGCGTGCAAATCACGGGCGACGCCAACATCATGGCCATCGGCATGAAGGCCATCATGGGCGGCCTCATCTTCCAATGCATCGCCCTCGCCTTCTACATCGCCCTGGCCGCGTGCGTGCACCTGCGCCTCAACCGCGAGCCGACGGGCCTCTCGCACACGCTCGAGTGGCGCAAGTACATGTGGGCCATCTACCTGTCCGGCGCCGCGATTCTGGTGCGCAGTTTGGTGCGCGTCGTCGAGTATGGCGAGGGGGCCTACGGTGCCGTGTCCACCCACGAGGCCTTTCTCTACGTGTTTGACGCGTTTTTGATATGGTTCCTGATGGTTTGCGTCCTCGTTGTTCATCCGGGCCAGCTTATCAAGACGGCCATGAGGCGGATCGCGGGCATTTACGCGGGTGGGGAGCGGGATAGTGCCGCGGTTGGGCTGACGAGCGAGGCGCACGAAATGAAGATGACTTCTAGTGTGTGATGTGTCGGGGCTGCGGAGGTGTTGGATGGAGAAAAAAAGACGAACGTTCGCCCAATTACTCCAACTGGACTGGGGGCCCTATGTACCCCTCTCCCTGCTGTACAGCATTGGCAGTAAGAGGGTAGAAATGGTGCAAATATCCAACAGGAGGCATTTTCAGTACTCTAGAGTTTTTCTTTGTTTGGGAGGTGATTTTGGACAGTACAGGGAAAAAGTCTTGTGGAAGTTCTACCGAGAGAATCTAGATGCAATGTAGGTAGACTAGACTGGTGGTTTGCTCCGGCGTTTTAAAAGGGTCTTGATATCAGCTCGCTTCGCATGTTTTTCTAGAATAGAGTTTGAGACGGCTTTGATAGTACTGCACTAATTAGACTATGGCATTTTGTTGATTATACTTTCCATTTTGATATTGACTCCACCCGGGAGGCCCGCTTTGACGGCTTGGTTTCAGGTACGTTAGATAGTTATCTAGAGAGTAACAAGTACGAGGGACAACTTTTGCTTCTACCAGGGTGAGCAGTAGTAACGCAAAACCTGAGAAGTCAAAGTAAACCGTTGACCCATCAGAACATGTCCGTACAGACCAGCCAGCACGTGCACTGTCGAGGTTCAGCGCTCGCGAAACAGTGAGCTGTTGTTTTGTTTGATCACGTGTCGCATAAAAAGTAGCTTAGTCAGCGAGAGGTCGATATACGCGCCCACCGGTCCACTTCCCTCTTCGCTTCTCATGCCAACTACTCATCTTTGGAGATCTAATAAGCTGCCATGTCTGCGCACGCCAGGCCTGGGATTAATCCGACGATACTGTGATACATAGCGGGGTTGAACATGGATATTTCGTGATAGTGGGGCAACTGAGCCCGCCATACTGGTCCGCTTACAGCCTATAAGCAGTGCAAAATGGTAATTGCCCCTCCCGGCAGTGGGGGCCTTTGTTGCCTGGCACTGCCGTTCGTATTTTTTTCACCTGCCGACACTGCCGCATTACTGGTGTCTAGGACTGCCGTCTGTATTTCGCCCATACCAACACTGCCGCATCGCTGGTCTCTGGGACTGCCGTTTGTATTTTCTCCCCCCTACCGACACTGCCGCCTTACTGGTCTTCGGCACTGTTGTTTGTAATTTTCCACTGCCGACACTGCCGCACTACTGAGCTCTGGCACTGTCCAGATAGTTTGACTTAATATATATAACTAAACGAATCTGCTCTTTGTTGATATCGCACTGATCCTCTATTCGACCGCAACCTCACCCCGTACAATCATCTATCAAATCTTACTCCCCACAGACAAGTCACCATGTTTCAGGCAAAAATCCCAGAGGAGCACCCATTCGTCCTCTCCCTATTTGGCTGCCAGTACCACGGCTCCTCCCCCAGCCCGACCAAAGCAGAACTGATCACGACCTTCGACAAGCTCCTCAAGGGCCCTGCCGTCTACGTCGAAACTCTCGAGCAAGATGGTGCTCCAGGCTCCTCCTCGCGCGTATGGATGAGCTACTGGAAGTCCCCCACCGACTACCAACAATGGTGGACCAGCCTAGAAGTTTCTCGATTCTGGGCCTCGCTGCCAGCCGACACGGCCGGCTTCTGGCGCGAGACGATGCACCTCTCGTACCGCCGCTCCATGTTCGAGTCCAACAAGCCCGTCCCGAACGGCCTCGCGCACGTCGGCACCATCGCCCCCCTCACCGAGAAGACGGGCTACTGGGGCGCGTACCGCGACCGGCTCGCCGACGCCACGCCGCAGGACAAGCTCCGGTCGCCGCTGAAAGGCTGCCCGCCGCAGAGAGTGCAGACGGATGGAAGCATTCGCAATGGCAGGGTCGCGGTCAAGGACTTCCCGGATAATCTGTGCTTCGTCGTCGAAGGCCAGGACTACGCCGCCATGGCTCCGGCGGAGCGCGAGCACTGGAGGGAAAACATGGATGCCCCGACGAGGAAGTTTGTTTCGCATGTCGTCAACGCCGGGCCCGAGGCTGGCATGGTCTCGGCGCGGCTCTGTCATGCGCCTCAGAGCGGGAGGGTCGATGGTGCGACGGTGGATGCTGATGGCCAGGATTGGCCACTGGCCTTTGACTTCAACCGGAGGGTACAACTCTTGTTCTTCCTGGACTTGTCGTACATGGAATTGATTGGGAGACGCGCAAAGTCGCACGTGCAGATTATGAGGGGCTTCAAGAAGTCGCACTCGCCAGGAGGGGAAATGGAGAAGCATGCTTTTCTTTTGTGGGTGGAGGTTTGTGTTATCAAGGCGCAGGATGTTGACGCTGAGTATATTGGTTGCTATGATGGTACAGGCTTCATGGCGTATGGCGATGACTTTGCTTCTCAGACTCAACAGAGTCAGTTGTCCTAGTCGCCTTGGTTCGACAGTGACGAGCTTCTCAGTGGGCTTTGGGCACGGATAAGTAGAGGACTCTGCATCAAGCTGGCTCATTGGCTCTCTGACAGCGCTAGAACCTTCGAAATGAACCACGATCAAGTTTCTCAAATAGTGTCAATCCGTCTTTTAGTAACATGGCACATTTTTCTTTCCATGTGCGATAGCCCGCAAGCAGCAATCGGTTAGTCTGTGATGATAGTCATATTGAACTACTATGTGAAACAAGTTACATCTTCCTCAGTCTTTTGGCTTCGGACTGCACCGAGCTCGGGAGCTCCTCCCAGAGCGATGGCCTAGTCGGCTCCCACCCAAACAGCTTCTTTGCCCTGATGGCTTCGCCCCTCGAATTGGTACCTAACATGAGTGCCCCGAACACGCGCATTGCGTCAACCTCTTGCGGGCTAAGGCTGGAGACTTCATCGGTGCTGATCAGTCCCAGCTTGTGCGCAATCTTGCCAATCTCCTGGCTCACATCTCCCCAGTAATGCTCGCCCGCCTCTGCGAAGTAATATCCCTCTTGACCCCAAGTCGCGACTCCACCCTTTGGCTTTGTAGCCTCCTCGATAAGTCGTCTGTACACTTCACTCAAGTCGTGGACGTGCACGTTCCGCCATCTGTTCCGACCCTCCTCAACTTGGAATACCTGCCCGCGTTCCAGCGTAAACTGGATCAAGTCTGGAACCTGGATCGAACGCCTCTTGTCCGGCCCGCGACCCTCGCCGTAGATGCATGGCGGGCACACGATGGCAGTCTGCACCATCGCTGATTCGGCGTTGCCGGCGAGCACGATCTTGTCGACGTCACGGTGCGATGCGTCATCCGGGAGGGACGTCACTTCGGCAACCCCATCGAAGTCGTTGTAGAGTTTGGACGACTCCTTGCCAAATGCGTTGTTCTGCATATCCGAGAGGGTGAGGATGCCTGTGCCCGACGTGTGGATGAGGAAGCCCGGTGTGCTTCGCTTCTTCAACCCCGCAACGATGGCCCTGGCGGCGTCGGGGTGGTCGGCACTGGCCCAGTCTATGCGGAATCGTCAGTATACCCTCTTTGGCAGCACCAATGGGTCCACGTGGCCCACGATGGAGAGTGCTGTTCGACTTACTGCAAACGATATCAGCCGCCTCACTCTCTTTGACTATGAGCTCGGAGTCGTCGAGGCTTCCGTGGACAAGCCTGATATTGGGATAGTCCTTGAACAGAGGCGTGACCCTGTCAACGTCCCTCACCAGCAGGGCCCATTCGTATTCAGGGTGTTTCTGTGCGGTGGTGTAGAAGGCATCGCCTCCGATGTATCCAGTAACTCCTAAGCTGTGCTCAGAGTTAGCACTCCTCTTGTATATGGACTCCAGATACTAACGCAAATATCTTCGGCATTGTGGTGTGGTTGCGAGAGGTTCTGAGGGAAGTCGCTTCTTTGGATTCTGATGGAGACAGATATGCAGTGAAGTCGTAACAGTCTTATAAGCTCAGTCAAAGGATTATGACCATGTAAAATCAGCGTAGATTCCAAAGCCTTACAGGGGAAGCGGAAACGTTACGCTAAAAGCAACAGCGCAGGGTAAGGATTTAAGGTTTCAAGTTAGTGACGCTAGGAACATTCCTTGGATATGGTACTTACTAGCAGGCGCCGCCCAGATTCAGAGCTCTGGGTGACTTTGGTTTGTCAGCTGGCTTATTCGAGAGTTGGAAACAAGTGAAGAAAAGGGTAGATGTGAAATCCAAAAGCTTGGGCTCAACGGCCCGGCTACTGGATACGGAAATTCATCCGGCTCAACCTCCTGCAACAACCACCGCATTACAAATGACATCACACGAACAAGCGTCTCAACGCTTAGTATCTCACAGCTTCAATAGCCTTGCCGCCGAAAAGTACTTTCTTTGGTCTACGCTTGGATGCGTGATACTTCACTGATAAAGACAAGTGCCACCGTCCAATGAGAGCCACCATACGTCTGTCAGCAAGCCAAGTAGATCTTGTTTCCTCCAGCAGTCAACCCTCGTTACTGAGATTGTTTCGAAATGAGTGTATAGCAAGACTACCGGCTCACAAGCTGAAACTCCCCCAAAACCTCAGAATCTTCGGGGAAGACATCCCATCCATCAGCAACCGCGAAGTACTCATTCGCATCTGATCCTTCGCGCTCAAATACCGCCATTTTGCTACCTCCCAGTACCCTTTCTTCGTCAAAGACCAAGTTGTTCTTTGTTCCGTTGCCGCAGGAGAAATTGTGGAGGTCGGCAACGCCGTGACAAAAGAGCTTGCGGATCCGCTACGGTGGGCTAGTTGATGGTGTGTTGAGGCATTTTATCGCCCTGCCCGCTGGGCCGGTAGTCAATGTTCCTTTGAAGTCTCCCTTGAGTTTTGCGTACTGGACGATGCTGCCCGCTTCGGGGACTGCCAAAATTTTTTTTTTTGGGCAAATGGTCCCCTGAAGCCCGGCCGAACGGTATCGTCTCGCAATTATCCGATTTTCGCCTTCGTTTTCAGGTTGGCACTCTCTGGCACTTGCAAGCTTTTTCCCCAATGAACAAAGCAGAATGATTGGCTACAACCCTCGAATCCGAAGGCTATCAAGCAATCTGCTGACAAACAAGGCTAGACTACATGTTATCGCGCGGAACGCTGTACGATAATGTAGGAAAGGTAGTTTTCCGTGACCGTATACGGATTCGGTTAGGCGCTCTGAGCGCTTAGTCAAACATGACGGTCAGCGATCATCCTTGTAAACGCATGACGTCAATGATTCATAAAGCCAGTTATGGCTACATACCCATTTCTCCAACGTCTTTCCCTAAAACCCAACAGCGCCAAACCCATCCATCTCCGGCACGTCGTCGCCTATTGAACAAAAACATGGCCATCGCCCAGCTCGCACCGGCGCCGCGACCGATCGGCAAGTTCCCAAATTCCATTGCTCAGCGCTCGGAAACGCTCGTGTTGAAAGAGAAGGTCCTCTCTCTCTCCGGTGACTCTTTTGATGTGAAGACGGCCGACGGCAATCGGGCGTTTGAGATCAAGGGCGAGACGTTCACGCTGTCCGGACGGAAGCATCTTCTCGACTCCCACGGCACTGCTCTTTTCGACATCCGCAAAGAGCATTTTGCGCTCCACAAGACCTTCTACGGCGCAAACGAAGCCGGAGACCGCCTGTTTGAGGTCAAGAAAAGGTTTCAAAGTGAGCTTCCCCTAACAGACCGTCTGCCATAGACCGCGGGAAGAGGAGCTAAAGCCGGTGTAGTTATCGGATCAAAAGCTGTCTGCTCTTTCGTTTCGACTGCAGGTGTGGAAGAAGAGCTTACCATGAAGGGTGATTTCTTCGACTCGCGTGCGGAAATAGCCACAAAGGAAGGTCTGGTCGTGGCATTGGTGGACCGGAAATACTTCAATGCACGAGAGTTCATGGGAGGGCAGCAGACATACTGTGTAACAGTGGCCCCCAACGTAGACATGGCTCTCATAACGGCCATGTGTGTATGCTTGGATGAGTTGAGGAACGAGAGTCAAGGTACTTAAACTCAATGGATTGCTCACTTCAAGGGCCTTGGCAGGTCGCCTTCAGACAAAGCCTGAGAACTGTTGCCGCCGCTCTGAAACAATCAGTACAGCCAATTATAGACCAACGCATGGTCGCCGTGGTGTATGGCACATAGTGGTTCTCGCCCCCTGAGTATACATCGCCGCGAGCTTTGTATCTGTCCGCCGTCATTGCCGCTCTCTTCTAGTAACGCGAGCGTTCATCTCAAAAACCAATGCTCTACACGATGTGGAACTCCGTTCTTGCCCCCCGTTACGTCACTTCCGCCCTTAGCACCCAGGGAGCTCGGCAAGTTCGCGACTGGCCGGTAACCCATTCACAAACAAAGTTTCCAACTCATTGACGGCGCCTGTTGGCGATGAGTACATCTCAACAATACCGCCATCATCAGGCAGCTCCTTCCTTTCCGCATTGTCTCCCTGTAACTCTGCTAGGTTTTCACGGTTTTGTATTAGCAGCCCTGGCTTTTGAGCACGATACCGTCGCTGCTTTTGTGGCCATCGACGATGATAGATGGAAGCCATCAGCAAGACACCCAGCAACAAGGCTCCTCCAACCCCACCACCGATTCCGGCCTTCTGGCTTGTTGTAAGGCCGCTGGATGATTGGGATCTTTGATCAACAGCAGGAACGCTTGACGTCATGACGCAAGTGAATGTTCCGCCAATTTTGCCCTGGTCCTTCAACGCTTGGAAAGGCGAGCAATCGAAATCAGGGGAGTCGGTCCTCAAGACAAAATCCCCAGGTATGTTTCGAATAGCTGGGATGGATAGCCTATGGTCAAGTTAGCAATCAACGGAATCGGGAGGAGCCATAGCACTGACACTGCCAGTTTTCCAACCAACCTAAAGCCGAACCCATTGGTTTGCAGTTTTGGCAGTGTGAGGTTCTGGACCAGTTCGCTGTCGAGGACTATGAACCCTCCAGTGGCGACGAGTGAAGGCACTTCGATGTCCACGAGGTCATGGCATGCTTCAAACCACAGTCCCCATGAGCCATTTCCAACATTCGCTAGGTTTGGCGCACTGAAAGTTTCTAAAGTCGTACTCCGAAGAGCTATCTCGTTTGACTCGGTGAGTAACGGTAGCGATATGCTCGAGAGATTGGAGAACTCTAGGTTCTGGGATGAGACCAAGTGCGGGAACGATACGCCAAGCTCTGGGGAGTTTTCCGCAACGGTGACTGTGCCGTCAATGGTCAGTCTCGTGGAATACACGGTCATGTTGATGTCTCGAAGATCCATATTGTCCGTAACGCTGAATCCGTTTGTCGTTCCTATAGGGTCGATGCCGAAAATGCTTTGTAAAGTTGTGTTCGTCACGGAGAAAAACGGCAACTCCGTGATGACTGCATCAAACCCGAGTGTCGTTAGGCTAGGTAATTGCTCTAGCCTGAGTTGCTTGGAAATAGACCTCAAACGAGGGAAAGCCAAGTTAGACAGCTGGGGAAGACGTTGCACATGTAACCGTCGATTTGCTCCAGCAAGTCCGCCGAAAACGCCGCCAGCCCTTCAGCGTCACTTGCCATTATATGTCCTTCCAACCTCTGTATGCCATTCAAGGAAATGTTTCCCGTCGCCTCTGGGGAGATATGGATGTCACCAGTGTATGTCGGACATGGTGAGATTGCTGTAGTGTCGGCGGCACTCCGTATCGTCACCACGGAGGCTGAGCATGATGTCTCTTTGGCAACACAAGTTGTCAGTCTCAAATTTTGGAAAGAGGCGAGGTGTCTACACCAAACAAACTTACGGGCGAAGGCACAGTTCGAGTACAAGCAGGCCATGACCACCAAGCTCATTTCTGCTGAGGACCACCACCTACAAGAGGACATGTTGATGACAAAGTAGCGTACCTAACAAACCGTGGAGCACCTCTTTTGGAAATGCGCCGCCATTTTTAGAGATGCCTTCTATTTGGTTTGGCTCCAATTTCGCCAAGGGGGGAAAGACAACGAGTCTATTGCTCTCTCCCCTCGGTTGACAGAATTCAGCATTAAAATAAGACAAAGACGTGCTCTGGCCAAATAATGTGCTGCAGAGCATTACCAAAATAGGCGCGCCGCAGCAGGGCCCACATGCACCAAGTCAGCTTTGTGCTTGGACACCGGTGAAGTCTAGCTTTGTAACACAGAAACTCTTGCGCAAGATGAGGATCAGGGCTGATTTGTATCAGCGGATAGTTGCCTAAAACGCCCCGCGCCCAAATTGCGCCACGTGTGAGACCTACAACGCCATCGTGCACCCGAAGGCTATTTTCAGGGATGTAGCGAGGAAAAAGAAAACATAAGTGCCTTCGGCTGCATGAGGGTGCTGTACGTATGTTACACCATGTACACATAACTGTCATTAAATGCTCGTAAACCGGTTCACTGAGAACAGCCTTGCTTTAAACTGATGGCTGGTAAATCTACCTCCACTTATCGACCGTCTTTGTTCTCAATATTTTGTTTTGTCTAGATGGCAAACTTCTCATGCCCGAACAACGGAGCAGGAACTTGGTACTCATGTGCTGGAGGCAGCAGATTTGTCGGATGCTGCTCTCAAGATCCTTGTCTTTACGGCTGCCTTGCAGGGAATTTAGCTGCAGCATCTTTCAACACCGATATAGCCGGCAAAATCCCCAACTTGGAATGCGACCAAGGGGCAAAGTTCTTTGCTTGCACGAATTCTGGATTCTGGGGATGCTGTAAGACGGATGCTTGTGTATCCACCGGTGGCTGTCAAGTGGCCAATCTCCGCCCTGCTACCTTGGTTAGCGACCCTTCAGCCACCGCGGCCTACTCGCCTACTGGCGTTCCACCTTCATTTTCAGCTCCAAGCTCCGACTCTAGATCGCCAACAGCACTTGGTGCTATCATCGGAGGTACTGTTGGAGGCTCCGTCGGCGCCATCCTCATCGCATTTTTGGCATATTTTCTCATCAAAAAACGGCGCAAGCATAACGGAAATACAGCCGCTGAGACAACTGAGGCAGGAAAAAGTCCCGAGACTGACTATTCCGGGCCTGCTGAGCTGATGGGCGAATCACTGAGAGCAGAGGGTAAGTCCGTTCTTTTCCTAGCAAGCCATTTCGCTCACTGTGGCCATTATAGCACCACCAAACTCTTCGTCTGGATACTCGTACTTTAGACCAGGTGGTCGTGTCTATGAGCTAGAGTCTAACCCGACAGAACCGCGCGTATTGCTGGAGCTCGCGGGAAACCATCTTCACCCGCCGGCAGAGCTGGAGGGCAGCACGGGATTCGTCAATGATTCGGAATAGAGAGCATCGTTCTTTTTGTATTAAATGACAGTAATTCAATCTTTGTACCATGTTAGCCCATGCAGCTCCAGCAGATTAAAAGAGACCGAGTGCCACCCCAAGTAGGGAAACGGCAAATGCGAAAGTTCCACCACGGGATGAAGAAGCACGGGGACCACCGAATCCAGCTGAACTGCTGGTTGCTGCAGGTGCTGCAGAGGTTGCGGTTGAAGGATCGGTGTTATTGTCGCAGCCGCTCTGACATTGCTTGGCTGAGCTGCAGTGTGCTTCGGTACTCCCGCAGTATCTATTGATAGGTCAGAATGTCCAACCCCGGGTCTAGAGATGTGTAGCATACCCGGCAGAACTGCAACACTTGCCGTAGTTGTACACGCCGTACGTCTGAAAAGCATTGGCGCTGGCAGACGCAGCGCACTTTGCCCCATTGAAGCCGTTTCCGCAGCGGCCATCGCAGCGAGGACTCTCGCCAGCACCGTCACCGAACGCCCAACTGCATTCCGGAAACCCGAGCGTGGCGTTATTGGAGCTGCATTTTCCATAGCCTTCCTGACAACCGGTGCCACAGTAGGTATTATCGTTGCCGCAGTATCCACTTGAACTATCAAGAGTCAGGCATGCAATGCAGAAGTGACACCCCGGAGGAATTACCTGCAACAGGGACTGATCCCGTTCGTCAAACACATGTAGCCTGCTTGACTTCCGCATGACCCGTCCGCGGTCAGAGGATAACTTGAATTGTTAGGGATTAGGAAAGTGGTGTTGGTGCTGGTTGGTACTGTTGTCGAGTTCTCCATCGCCGAAGCTTGCGCCACCGCATGAAGCATAAGAAGAGTCGTCATGAGTTTAACGAGGATGATCATTGTATGTGACTTCGAACACAAAAGTTCAGAGCTGGACCTTAGAGGAATAGCAGAGAGAGATGCTGGAGGGGTTCGAGAGTTGCTTATCAACACTCAAGTTCTCCGGCCGTTGAGCCTTACAAGTACAAAGATGCTTTGCAACATCCATGCAAGACAACGAGCAGCGCCTTGTATGTATGCACGAAATGTTGTGCCCGCCGGACACGCCACACGCCAGGCGGCAATCCCACCATGTCTCAGCTTAGATGTAGTTAGATAAAAAATAGAATTAAATGGAAGGTTTTCAAATCCATCTGGTTCGTCTGTCCTTTTTCATTTTCCGCCACGTCCAGAAGCAACAAGCCTGCCGCTGTTAAGTGGCTCAGGAAGCGGCGCCCAGTTCATCATGATGTATACATCTTACAGGATCGAGCTGGCCGACTTTCCCGAAGTGTCGTACATTCGAGCAAAAGTGCGGTGATAGCTGGTCCTGCACGGTTACTGCTGCATCTATCTTTGGCACAGCCACATTTTTTCTGAGCAAGATCCTGGATTGACGGGATAAATTTAGATCTGTATGAGTGGATTTCAACAGAAGAGAAGACTCACGTTTCTTTTTTCGCTAACACCCTGATGGGTCTGCATTAAGATGTTGTGATACCATGTATGTATGTATGTGTGCTGCAAAAGGACACCACACACCTGTGCAACCAATATTTAGGTGCATGAAACAAAGGTATCCGACAAACATACTTCAACGAGGCGGAGTGCATCGTGAGCTGAAGTGATGTCGGTGCTCCGTTGTACCAAGCCACCAACCCTAATCGATGCACCAAATGCGTCATGATGGTGTAACGAATGGGAATGATGGCTTATTGCGAGAAGCAGCCTGACACTAAGTACGCCTCTCTCGTCCCTGTGCGAGAGGCCCCTCTCGCTCAGCCATGATCAAGGGCGCATAGTAAAAGAGAGCGTCGCATTTGCAACGCCACATTTTTGTCCGGTGAGCCTAGATCGCAACAGCCTTTCTGCTTCTTGCGTGCGAGTCGCAAGTTTAACAGTTTCTGAAGTAGCCGCACCGTCGCAGCGGCAATCGGTCAGCCTTACCTTCCAAGCATCCAATTTCTCCAGTCGTCGGTTGAAGTAATAGGAAGGTACTTCTTGGGATAAGAGACATACTGGACGCCGAACGGATGGGTACGGCTGGAGGCTGCATCAGTTTCCGGTGACGTTATTGCCGATTTAGGTTAGCGCCCGCTTATGCACGGTAAGCTTCGGAAAGAAGTCTGCTGCGGTAGACAGCAAGGGAAATCAACAGGAAGGAAAGTGTGAATCCGGCATTGAAAGCCTTAGTAATAGGAGTGCTGATATTATTCGAAGAGATTATGCCTGGAAAAGAAGCCAACACAATAAGATACTCAATTAAGCCGAGAAAACCCTCCTCAGCGTCCTCTCAAAAGGGGCTGGTATACTAGGGAAGTACTCTGACTCTTGCCTTGCCTCTCCCTCAGCTGTATGCACATCCCTCGTAGGTGTCTTTGTCAACCGCTGCATCTCAATGTCGTGTTGGGCCTTCCCCGTCCTCTCCGTTGCCACCACTGCTGCCGCTTCTACGGCCTTCTTGCATCTCCATCTAAGAGCAAGGACCGCGCATGGTGCCATGACAACAACCCACGCGAACAGGATCGGCAACGCCTGGTAGAGCCTGTTTACTGCGCCACCGGACCAGACGGTCATAAGAAGCTGCCACACCTCATGCGCAGGTAAAGCGTACGACCATCTGTAGAAACCAGGAGAGAGTTCGAATGGGAGGATCGTGCTCGTAACGTTTGCGATGACCCACGAAAGGACGAAGAACGAGATGAAAGAGAGGGGAATGATGGTGGTCGCCACGTCAAAGACTAGGAACTGCACGTTCTGGTAGAGCCACAGGCACATCCAAACTAGAAAGAAGACGCCGGCAGGCTGATCCCAGGACTCCTTAAAAGCCCAAAAGTACGCAGATTGGCAGAGTGAGCCGATCAGGGTATAAGTGAGCGAGAGGCAGACGCGCACGTAGAGGTTCTGGCGGAATGGAATGTGGCTGTAGAGCTGGAGAGAGGACGCGATTCCGTTGACGGCCATGAGGAAGAAGAATTGCATGATGATACCCATGACCATGGGAATCGTGTTGTAAACGATTTTTGTGGCTTGGGGTGAGGACTTGATGTTAACGTCTGATGCTTGGATTGGATTCAGATAGGCGGCCACCGCAGCAGGGTCGGTTTCGTCGAGTGTAGAGAGCGCGGCTGTGCCGTTGAGGTGTGTGTACACTACACGAGCGACTGCAATGAGAGTCTCGAGGTTGCCTTTGATGGTGCCCGCCGCGACAGTTGCGTAACGAATCTCGTTCCAGACATAGGTGATGGCAGCGCTGGAGTTGTACGAGGACGCCGCTTCGCCGCCCTCGAGTGCTGCCGCTAGCCGATCTGATGCTCCAGTATGTGTGTATACTGCGCCCCAATAGTCGCCGCGTCGAACCGCAGCGACAACGTCGTTGACATCTTCATAGTTCGTCGTGTTCTCGAAAATGAGGGAGGGAAAGGAGGGCGCGGCAAGGCTTTCGTATGCTCCTCGGAGGCTTTGTCCGATCAAACCGCCATCGTAGTCGATGCTGAGGATCTTGAGGTTATGGATACGCATGTTTTCTTGGTATATCGAGCCGAAGAGGTAGCAGATAACGGCGAGGAAAAGCAGCTGGATCATTAGAAAAGATGCGGTGACGGCAATCCCGAACTGCTTCTTGCGACCGCGCCAAAACTCCTTATCCACAACGTATGAAGGGGCATCGGACTCGAAGGAGGTTGGATGAGATGGGTTTTCCTTGGCCATGGCGAAAGAAGAGGGAAAGACGAAGAGGTTGTAGGTTGCGAGAGGCTGGCCGAGTCGGGATCAAGATATATTTGAAGAACTATGTTGGAGGATGTATTCCTTTAATAAGTAGTAATTCAGAACACCAAACATTCGCGCGCCGGTTCCATTTTGATATTGCTGGTCGAAAGCGACAAATGCTACTACCATTCATGGCGGTGCCGGTTACTACCGGATCGCCGGTTACTACCGGAATCTCCTGCGCCAAAGGATGGCAACGGCATCCTTTCTCGCTCATTGTGGGTGCCGAGTCGCCGACGTCCTCGTGCGAGCCTTCGTATCTGCATTCAACTAGCTTTGGTGTTGTAGCCATGGCGGTTTCCGGTCATTTATTTTCTGGCTGGTTGTCCGGGCCGTTGCCTTCAGATAAGCCACTGATTTTGACCGCCCGCACGTTCGGTACCCAACGCTTGTATGCTCATCGATCGGTCAATCATCCCACAAATCACTGCTCCCGGTGAAAGCCAGTGTTATCTAGCTCAAATCGCCGAGTTATCCATGAGAGGATTGTCTTCGGCACTTGGACCCAGCTGAAAGTAACCATCTGTACTCTAAAGACAACTTTTGTCGACGTGGAGGTTTCCTGTGTCAAAAGCACGAATAATGCCGGAAGTGCATGTGCTTCCAGACGCGCTCGCCACACTCGTAGCATCCCGATCGATATTAATAACACGGTTTTTCCCCTTTCCCGTGACGGTGCTGACAACATTGGCAACCTGCCCACAAATATTCCATGGTTAATGTCCACCGGTTAAGGGGGGGAGCTCACTCCATTGTAAGTACATCTTGCTGACCCGTCAGCTGGGTTTCAGACATCCGCTTGGTGGGACCAATTCAACTACGCTGGCATTCCAATCAAAATCTTCCAAGCGCGACTCTCTCTAATCTTCAACACTTTGGTACGGCTTTCTCTCAACATGTCGGTGACACTAGGCAGTGACGCCAGGGACCAACATCACGGGGCGACGATTTGGGGACCGCGAGCTCTGGGCGGCTACGACAGGCAGGTGGACAGAATGGGAAGTGCCAGTGTACCGCATTTCTAGAGGCTGGTTCACGATATACGTCGTGGGGACGGCCGTGCTGGTTGTCTGTACGGGGGTGACGATAGTGCTGCGCATGGAAATAAAAGCGCCGGGTTTTCTGGGTAGCGTCTCCTCGCTGACGAGGGATACACCATTAGTAGCGAATCAGCTTAAGAGCGGGAGTGCTTTAAGTGGCCCAAACGTGGAGAGGCTGCTGAAAGAAAAGTGGATGAGGATTCAGGATGTAAGTCCCAAGAAAGAGGTTGAAGATTGCTTTCAGCGATGACAAAACACATGCGGAGGAGAAGTTGATGTAGGAGAGATCTTGTAAGTAGTGGGCTCCTCGGATCTGGGCAACACGTTGAGGGAATCCGGCCACAGTTACTAGACCAGTGCTAGGTTCGCTCGTTGTTTGTGACCATTATTGTTGTCGTGTTTATTTTTCTCTTGTTTTCAAACCTACGATCCCATCCAAGTTGCATGATTGGCCGGGTGTTTTCGGAAAGTGTGAACTGCTCACGCGAGATGAGATGGGCATGAAGGAGAACCAGTTCGGAATCAACAAGGCCACCTACCTAGAGTCCACAGGGCGGATTCGGGCCTTTAATAGGGACGACTTGGCCGACAGCCGGAGATGGTTACCAAAGACGTACATCAGAGCCTCGGCTTGCCTTTTCGGTCGCAATGACGTCTGCCGGCGGTTTCCGGGGTTCGTGATTCCCCACGGAGAAGATTGGGATTGTCGCTGGGGTACATAACCCCGCCGCTGCAACGTCAAAGGGCATTAATTGTCGCATACTACTTGGCGCCTTCGGACGCGTGGACTTATCGGAAAACAGTACAAGATATGGCAAATTTACAATCCGATCAACGGCAATTACAAGGTCATCATGGAATTCCTTTGCGTGCTCAGGCCTTTGGGGCCCACCTGAAAACTGACCGCCTTGGGTTCCCCGGCTGAGCAACCCCAGAAATGGGTTTTCTCCGCGCCACTAACTCCGCACGGAGCGTTTTCGTGTAGAGCGTCAGGTCGAACTACGCAATGACGCGGGTTGGTTACGGCATGGCCTGATTAAAATCTCGCGCTTGTCTTTCGACAGGCCCTCGGATCCCAGAGCACCGCATTATAAATTCTCAGAAATGCCGTCACCGCTGCCGACACCTTTCACGTCTCAAAGCATCGGCAGTCTACACAATGCGGGCGACATCTTTGTTCCTCGGTTTCCTCTCGCTCATCGGCACATCTGCCGCCGTGGAGAACTCGACTGCCGTTCCGTGGAATCATCTCTCCATCTCAGGTGCTGGCCGGTACCTCTACCGGACCAAGAGCGGAGAGCCCTTTTTCTGGCAGGCCGACACAGCATGGGAGTTATTCCACCGCCTGAACCGCACCGACATCGACTATTATCTCCAGGATCGGGCCAGTAAAGGATTCAATGTCGTCCAGGCCGTCGTCATCTCCGAGCTAAACGGCACGACATTTCCCAATTTCTACGGCGAAACTCCATTGCACGACGCGGACCCGCAGCGCCCAAATGAAGCGTACTTTGCACACGTCGACTGGGCTGTCAAGCGGGCCGCCGAGTACGGTATCTTGATTGCTCTCGTTCCCACCTGGGGCCGGTGGGTCAACTGCGGTTGGCACAATGGTCCCATCATTTTCAACGAGACTTCTGCAGAATCTTTTGGCAACTTCGTAGGGCAGCGGTACCCTGGCCTACCCAAACTCATCGGCGGTGATTCGAACGGATTCTGGGCTTGCAACACTTCGGCTGCTCAGGAGGCCTTCAGAGACGATACAACAGTGGACCCAACCACATTGCTTGGACCGATTGCAGACACCCGTTCCACATGGGCTCGCATGACCAAGGGCATCAAGGAAGCTGAATCGAAGGCCGGATTCAGTGCCTTTGTATCGTGGCACCCTACTAATATGTGGATCTCCACGCCTGAGACGCCGCTTCCTTACGGCCATAATGTAAGCCAACCTAACACAAATATAAGTGGGCTCTCAATTAACCACCTCTCAAGTACATGAATGGTAGCTTCGGAGAGGTCTCAATGGATGCCGTCCAGTCCGGTCACAACATTCCCGACAACAACACTGTCGATACACAATTCGATGTGATGAAGGCTTGGGACAGCACCAGGAACTACGAGAACATTATCGACATGCGCTCCGCCTTTGACGGCCCGGTTGTGGACCTCGAGAACCATTACGAGGGTGCATACGTCGGATTCAACACGTCGAGACCTTTGTGGAATGCCTCTCACGTCCGCCACGGCTTCTACAATGCCTACCTGAGCGGATCTTGCGGATTCACATACGGCGCCAACGCCATTTGGCAGATGTACGCCCCCGTGCAGCAGCTCGCGCGCCCTGAACTCTTTTACGAGGCACAGATTGAGCAGCCGGTGAACGAATCGTGGCGCGATGCGCTCCACTATCCTGGCGCCACGCAGTCCGGCTTCGTGCAGAAGCTGTTCTCGGCCCTGGACAGAGAGACTTTCGACAGCATGCAGCCGAACCGCAGTTTCATCCTCAGCCCAAGCGATGAGGATGTCCTTGGTTTCTCGTCAAACCGATACGTGGCCGGCCTCGTCAGCGCTTCACAGTACTGGGTCTACACCGGCTACGGTGATGCATTCGATCTTGATCTCGACGCGCTTGCGGAGCACTTCGGTGCCCCGGCAGCTTCTGCTAACGCTCGCTGGTACGACCCCCGTCAGGGCGAATATCGCAACACTAGCGGAAATGCTGTTGTATCTTTGGAAGGACGGAAGGCATTTGTGCCTCCATCCAGCGGTGGCGTGGACCATGACTGGGTGCTCCACCTCAAGGTGGCAGAGGGTCTTTAACGAAGGAGATGTCTCTCGGCATGAAATGATATAGTAATGTTTTATGGTTCTACCTATAATATATCTTGAATTAGAACGTCCCCAGTCAACAATTTTGGAGAACACCACGCCTCGAAAGTCCTATCTCGATAACTCCGTGCCTAGTAATGTCTAAAATGTTCTGAATCTCGAATACATTTACCAATTTTTTATGCGATACTTACTGCGAACCTACCATGTTGGGGCAATATTACTAGCAGCTAGCGTAAGAAGCTACGAGCCATTTAATTCAGCAGAACTATAACGAAATGCTCATCTTGATCCTCGTCGCGTTTCTCTGCCAACAACATGAACAACAGAATATCACACCTGATCGCCTCGACACCGCCAGCGGGACAACTTTGCCCCTGGAATTATCAGGCCGCTATCGTGCCCGTCGATCCTACAGCGCGACGGAGAGGTAGACATACCCCGCAAGAATGGTTAAGCACCATTAGTTCTAGCCTGCCAAGGAAGAGTTTCCAAAATTGTCCAACTTCCTCTCGACACTGTTTGCTGAAGCCAGAGACGAGCGCATCACAATCCCTAATATTTGCCTCTTATCGGTGATCGATTGTTGTAACTAGCTATTCCACCTTACCGCCGCCATCTGGTCTGCCATTCGCACTGCCATGTCCGAAGTACTATTCTCTTTGCCCTGTTTAGGTGCCGGGCGCATGACGACACAATCTTCTCCGCGATTCCAGCACTGAATGCAGCCTCGATCATCTTTTTCGCTGCATTTTTCATTGCTTTGAAGACATCCTCTACATCTTTCGATGGTCTGCTCATGATATCGTCGATTCACCTAGTGCACAGTTAACAACTAAGCATTAACATCCCTTCGGGGCCTTTACCTCAGCCTTCAGTCTTTCCCGGCGCTGTGAAAGAGTTAATATATAAGATGATCCCCGCGATGATGAGAGAGTTTAGTGCATACCTCCCCTACGATTTCTCTGTATCTGTACGGCGTAGGTAGCGGATGTCCGTCTGTCCAGGAACCTCTGATTTGCTCCCTACTATTCCAACCACGCGTCTCGCCTTCCTCACGATCGAAAATCATCATGACGTACGGAACATCCTTCAGCCGCTCTACCCGCAAGTTGAATTTGCAGAAGGAGAATTGGACTGTACAGAGTTTTGGGAAGTTTTTCATGTTCCGAATGTAGACGTTGAAGTGTCCGACAAGAAATGCCGTGTCCTTGAGAGCTCCGGCATCGAAAGACTGAAGTATCTCGGTAGGTGTGGTGTCCTCTAAGAAGAGGTTCGAACTTTTCGCGGAATCAAGTGAAAGATCCTTCTTCGTGGCATTGAGATGCCGGCGGACTGCTGCAAGGTCACAAGCTACAAATAGCTGATCCAAATTTTCCAAGTAAGTCAACGTGGGTGATGCGATGGCGGTTTTTCTGATGATGACCACATCAAAATCCAGATCGAGTACAACAAAAGCAAGGCGCGAGTCCCGATGCTTCAGGTCGGGGACAGGCCATTCGGGTACCGTTGTTTCGTCTTCACCTTGTCTGAGTGGCGAAATTTGTCTGATATTGTCCGTGGGTACCGGGTCCAGGTATTTGCGCATGAACAGCAATCCGTCGTTGCAACAGGAACCGGACCAAAAGCTTGACTCCCCGAGTGACCTTGGTGAGTATACGAAGTCCATGTCTTCCAGCTTCTTGCACACCTGCCCTATCGATGGTCTGAGTTGGCTCTCATATTGCAACATGCAATCTTGAACAAATGAAAGCAATGCTATGTCTTTTCGACCCAATTCGTGCTGGCTGTGTACTCCAGATCGAAGCTCGTCACACCATGAAGCGGTGGTATCCTGGTCTTCGAAGATTGCATGTCGCTTGTGGAAGAATTCCAAGATTTCGGGAAGCTTGTGTCCACGCAACCAAGATATCATTTCGATCAACACGCAACCCAGCTCCCAGATGTCCGTGGAGCGGTTCCTTGGCCCCGTTAGGGCTTCGGGTGCGGCATAACGCATGGTCAAACGAACGGGTTTCCCGGTAGTCGTCGAGCTTGTCAGGTCCGAGAAGTCATGGCTGATTTCCGTCAGTTTGATCATTGCCCAAGCCGGATGCCTCACCTTAGCCCGAAGTCTGTAACCAAAATCTTCGAATTCAACACCAAGATGTTACTCGGCTTGATATCCTCATGCCTGAGCCACAGATCCAGTATCAGCCCCAGTTCCTACAGAGATGCAACAGCTTACCGAATCTTGTGATTGTGCAAGTACTTGATTGCCTTGCACAAGCAGCCGATTGACTGACGCAGGAAGGTATTCCTATCGCTGCTCATGTCAAGTCTCATGAACTTTGCGAGGTCCATGTCCGCGACCGGAGAAGACAGGAGGACCACCGATTCGAAGTCGGTCCAGCTGGCACACAACTCGACGCAATGGTGATGCTTGACCTGCCGCATAACGGCGATCTCTTTCGACAATGCCTTCATCGCCTTCATGTGAGCGATCGGGTTGACGGGCCGTGGCACTGTCTTCATCGCGTAACATTTGGCTGTGGCAGGATCACGGGCAAGTTCAACGGTACCGACAGCGCCCTCTCCAAGCTCTTTCTCAATAATGAATGGATGGGGTTCCTCTTCAAAATTCATATGCTCCTTTTCGAATTCATCTGGCCAGTCTGAGCGTAGAATGGCAGTTTGTAACTTGCAGAATCTGTTCATCTCGGAGCGCTCTGGTAGCAACGCGCGTAATACCTTTTTTGGGAGCGGAAGCCACACGTCTGACATACCAGAACCAACGAACCTGTCGATAAGGTCCGTGCGGTCTAGGTCATGGAGGATTGACATTAGAGCTGAGGTAGAAGATAGCTCTGAGTTCCTGGAGTGTCCACCAAGTTTAGAAGTATTGGCTGAGATGTGCGAGCCAGAGCCCGAGAGGGGCATGGTCTTTCTTGATAGCATGATGGTGGCCAAGGAGGTTGAAAAAAAGGTCGGAGAAAAAACGGCGGAGCCTTTGAAACCATGGCGGGGGCTGACATTAAACCCTAAGATATATGTAAGTCGCACATGACAGAACTCGCAAACCTTGTATGGCAGGGCGAGGCTGATAGGTAAGCACTGCCATTTTAACACGCATGAGATTTGTCACGCACTTTCAAGGCTACGCAATACAATCATTAAACATGTAACTCTTTAAATGGATCTTCTAGCGCAAAAGATGTTATCGTACCCCTTACCATCTTGTGTGGTAAGATTGTGTCCGCTGTTAGACTTTGAATGAGATGAAGAGTGGGTGGGTATGCGGCTTTGTTTTATTCGAACCAATAGGAAATAGAAAGAGGAAATATGAGCTGATAACCAGTCCAGCCTTGCCACGACGACGTGAAGGCATGCGGACCGAACCAAATTCGGAAGGTCGCAAAAAGACGCTTGATTTGTTGCAACCCCGGCTTTTGCTACGTCATATCCACGAGAATGTTCATGGGTGTTCATGGAGCTGGAGAGTATAAGATTTTAACAAGACATTTGATCGCATTCACAGCAGAGAATGTAGCCCAAGCCCACGCTGGCGCTCCGGTGCCGCATTTGAGGACTTCACGCAAAGGGTACTACCCTTAATAACCTCGCTCGCTACACCCTTTTCGCCCTTTTCACTTGCCTAGAAAATTTATTCTATGCCTCTACCGCTGACGTCCACGCTGCCGCCTTGGTATGGGCTCCCGAAGCCGGTGCAGACGAAGCCCGCATGCGACGAAAAGGAGTGATATGTAATACACTTACTACAAGACACGGAGGTCGGCCTTTACCATCAGCGCGCTCAAACACGCGACTTGAAGCAGCATATATGTCCCGGCTGGCTGATACCTGCCATCCGTCGAACTTGAAGGATCAACCTAGGTGCCAACGGTCAAAACGCTCTGGCTGGCTGGCGAGTCTGTCCCCGCGGAAAGCATACGTGCCTCAACAGAGCAAGTCCACCTGGTCCGAGCCCACCGTAGTAGCTTTTTTTCACCGTCCATTGCAACCAATTAGGCATTCCCCGTCCGTTGTCTGTAATCAGAAAGTCGGCTTTCTCGCACGATAGAAAGAATCGAACAGCTTGTACCGAGGCCCATGATCCCCGCCAACTATGTTTCTGTGAAATGCATACCTTTTACTGCATGAGAAAAATGGGACAGCGTCTCCTCAGATCAACTTCCAAGGATCAAGAGCTCAACTTGAAAGCTTTAGAGCGACATGTTCCGATAGGCCCTGAGAAGAGATTACGCATGCTGCGAGATGTCGAAGAAATCGAGGTGGTTCCAGCACGGCGCTGTTCTCCAAGCAGTTGGCAACGGATCAGAGTGAGGTCGCCGCGGCTGCGGCCAAGATCAGCCGGACTGTGCCGCTGCTGCCTGGCTATCGATGATTACATACGATGCTTATTTAGGTATAGAGAAAGCCCATTTTCCTACTTAGCATGCCGTTGGCCTTCCTAAACGTGGTAGGTCTAGTTGAGACACTCGACCGGCGGGCGAGAAGTCTTGTCCAAAACTGTAAAAGCTTTCAATCAAAATGAGAAAAGGTTTTCAGAGATTTCAAAGTCATAAGAAAGTTTGTATACCTACACGAGCATAGCCACAGCCTATTCTTAAGGCGACCAGCACACCACAATAATACTATTGTTAGTTAAGGCTGTACAGCTCAGAGTCCCCTAATTCGTAATAGAAAACTCGTATTAAATATTTTAGTGGGTCGGAAGCGCGTATTCGCGGCAGCCTAAAATAGGGGTAATTTTACATTTTCTTGCGCATATAAATGTTCAAGGATTTTATTCTACGTCCGATTTTCCCCATCGGTTTGTAAGCTTATCTATCGTCATAAAACGAAGCTGTTCAAAATGAGCCTTCTACAACCGGTTAGCGTTTCCTTAGGGCGACTCAGCCCCCGAGATCCTCAGAGCTCCGAAGAATCTTCGTTAGAACACGAAGGTTACATTGCAGGTCTACGACAAAAGAGACGGCGTAGAATAGCTAGACCAGTATTCTCCCTACTGGCACTTGCTACGTTTGGTGTTCTGTAAGTTCCTTTGAATGAAAAGAACAACATTCTGTTTCTAATAACTCTAACGTGTGGTTACTGGCTGCTTTCCTCAAAGTGAAAAGTCTCCTTCGCGTATCCCCCAAATTGAGCACGTATTCTACGATCTCTTCACTTTGGAGACAGCCTTCGGATTCAGTTCCTCTGATCTTGTACGCCTCCTATTCTGGATCCAACTTCGACGTTGCCCCTCTCCCATGCCATTCTCACAACGACTACTGGCGGAAGGTCCCGCTCTTTGAGGCCTTGTCCTACGGCTGTGCTAGTGTCGAGGCCGATATCTTTCTTTCAGACAAACCAGTCCACGATGGCATCAAGAACGTAGAGCTGTACGTCGGCCACGAACGGAGCGTTTTGAATCCTGACCGGACATTGACCAGCCTTTATCTCGCTCCGCTCTTCCGTATCCTGTACGAACAGATGCCGGCCGAAGAAGACGAGGCTTCTGAAGGTATCTTCGGATCTTCCCCATCCACCACTCTGGTCCTCCTGGTCGACTTCAAACCCTCGAAAAATTCGTCCGCGGTGTGGCAAGCCCTGGAGCTGCACTTGACTACTTTTCGAGGGTTCAACTGGTTGACGCGATGGGACCACGAGAGAAACGAAAGAGTTCCTGGGCCACTGACCATCGTTGCAACCGGCGACGCGCCGTTCGAGAAAATCGCCGCATCGGTCCACGGTGATGTTTTCTACGACGCACCACTGGATAAGCTTGCTACAGATGATCGTTACAATGAATCGAACTCGTACTACGCAAGCGCTTCGCTGAGTGGTTTGGTGGGGAAAGTTGGCCTAGGAAACAGCCTGAGCAGTGCTCAGGTGGACGATTTGAGCAGCGCTGTTGGCTTTGCGAAAGAGAAGGGCTTGGTTACGAGAGTATGGGACATACCGAAGTGGCCGGTGGCAACGAGAAATAAACTCTGGGGACAAGTAATAGAAGCTGGAGTTGGTGTGCTCAATGTCGACGAGTTTGGAACAGCGACAAACAAAGATTGGCGTCTGTGTAATGTCGGGGGAGTCGAACTGTGTACGTAGGGAGGGAAACGCTCCGTTTCTCCAATGAAATTTCCCGGGCTCCTAAACTTCTTTCTTGCGCGCTCAAAATAAGAGGGCTGTAAAATTCACTCTCACAGCGTAGGTACCGTATGGCTGGAATCGTGGACGCGTCGAAGGTGATTCCCTTTGGAAGAACGGTAGTGAGATTGAAAGAATGAAAACAAATAGAGGCATCTGGATGAGATCGTCAACCGCTCATGGCTTTCTTCTGCGGCCACAGGTGCCTTACCAGTATGCAAGAGTCTCAATTTCCTTCTCAAAATATTTATGTCAGTTCGTGGCAAGCCAATGATTCTGGTAAGAGACCTTGGCTTCCCCAGCCAGTTTGCCGTCGATCATCATCAAATTACTGGACATCAAAAGAACTTCCAGCACGGGACGTCTTGGTGCTCAAGGTATCCCTTACAGAAGGCCGTTGAGACACTCAAAAGTCCACCAATATGCAGTTCTCGGTCGACTATTCGACCTGCTTCCATTGTACCGGCCGTATCCTCGAACTGCCTGCTCAGCGGCGCGCTGTCTGTCACCAACACGAATGTCCGGATGAATCCATTCGTGTAGTAAGAATTCCGTGACCAGTACGCCTCGGTATCGTCGGGAAGGGAATGGAGAACCCGGCATGGCTTTCTGCATTCTTCCTCGTTATCTTCTCCCCGGTCCACGCCCTTCAGCCTCCTCATTTATAATTCATCCAGCCCAGCCTCTTGCGTGGAAGAGAGCGAGGAATTCGTCCCAGTCGAACAGCTGGGCATGGCGGAGGTACGTCAAGAGAGCGTCCGTGTCTCCGTGGGTGACGGCGTTCAGGCTGGGAGTGTTGTTGGAGCCTTTTGGCCGTAATTAGTGGACAGAGGTGCAACGGAGGGCAAGCTTGCTACGTACTGTGTGACGCTGTTGCTATGCTTGGTGTGTGAGGTGCCTGTGCAAGCGGTGCAAATGGATTCGTTGCTATTTTCTCCGTATTGGTCGACAAAATCCTCGCCGAGACTCTCCCCTTATCTGTTGCCGATAGGTCCAGGGGGTGTTTGGCCAGAACTGGTACACGAAGCTTGAAGCTCAACGCCTTACTTACGGCTGCGTTTCTCCTTTCGAAGTTTGACCCCTTTCATGTACGTTTTAGACATTTCCCGCGTTGAGGTTGAAATCACTTTCCTCAGTGTTGCCATCGGAGCTACATGTGGATTTGGGATTTGAACTTAGTTTGGGACACGTTAGAGGAGAGACGAGCAAAGAACGCGTCAGCTATCAGTATTGCCTTACGATACCTCTCTCTCCTTTTCTATGATCATCGGCGATGAGCTCTACAGCTCCGCTTGTGGAGAAACTTCTTCCATCTGTGAGTTTCGGCAGCGTAACTTTGCCGAGTTAACTAGTGCCGTTTCGGCTCCGGCGGAAGTGCTGTAGGGTTTGTGGTTGTGTTCCGGCGGATGTCCCGCAGTAGCGTTGGGCCGTCCGCCGGAGCTCCCGCAAGCAATTTCTCTGCGTCGTAGGGAGCGGCTCCTCCTCACTACATAGCAGTTGTCTCCTCGCCGTTATACTCTAGCGTAGAAATGCCATCCCAGGGATACATATAACTGTAGAGGATGTTAGCCAGCCCCGCACTGTCGGGATAATTCTATTCACGGAAAAAATGGCTTACAATTTGACCAAGCAGGAGCTCACCACCGAGGTATACCCTTGCCTCTCTTCACAGCCTTGCCACCCTAATGTTTTTCTTCGCGTTTTGTAGGCCAACGATGCGTTCGTCTTGCGCCCCGGTGGACAAGTCTTCTACGAGCAACGTCCCATACCACATGCAGTCACTGGAAGAGATGTCCTTATCAGAGTCGTCGCGACCGGCATCTGCGGCTCAGACGTAAGAGCAAAGTCCAAGGAGCACACTAGTACAGCGCTGAACAGAGCTCGCAGGTTCACTACTGGCAACACGGCAAAGTTGGACCTTATGAGGTAACGAAGCCCATCGTCCTCGGCCACGAATCGGCTGGTGTCGTTGTAGCAGCCGGCCCAGAAGTGCGGTCTCTAGCTGTGGGAACCCGAGTCGCCCTCGAACCTGGCGTGTCCTGCAACATCTGCCGTTACTGTCGCGCGGGCAGATACAACCTTTGCGCCGCCATGCAGTTTGCGGCAACGCCACCCCATGATGGGACGCTCGCCACGTACTATCGACTCCCCGAGGAATGTTGTTTTCTGTTACCGGATAATCTATCATTCGAGGAAGGTGCCATGATTGAGCCGCTGAGCGTCGCTGTGCACTGCAGCAAACTCGCCTCGCTCTCACCGGGCGCGTCTGTCCTGGTGTTTGGAGCAGGCCCCATTGGTCTGCTGGTTTGCGCCGTGGCTCGGGCATTTGGCGCCAGCATTGTCGCAGTTGCCGACATCAACGAGTCTCGTCTCAAGTTTGCGCGCGACTACGCATCGGTGGAGACTTATCTGATCCAGCCTAGTGCACAGGTGGGCCTTGCGGCAGAGCTTCCGCCCAAGCTGGGCATCACAGACGGGTTCGACGTTGTCATCGAAGCCACAGGGGTCCAGTCCTGCATCAACGAAGGCGTTTCTGCCCTTCAACGGGGTGGCACTTTTGTGCAAGCCGGGCTGGGCTCGTCTTCGGTGCAATTTCCCATTGGCTTGATCTGCGACAAAGAGATCAATCTGAAAGGTAGCTTTCGCTATGGTCCCGGAGACTATGCTCTCGCAATCGACTTGGTTCGGAAAGGGGCTGTCAGTGTGAAAGAGCTCATCACACATCGATACTCATTCTCCGAGGCCGAAAAAGCCTTCCAAGCCGTATCAAAACGTGAAGGGATCAAGAGCATCATATACGGGCCTGGCATCCAATCTGCCGATGCTTCCAGTCGGCTATGAGGAATAGATCAATCTTTCGAGTCCTGTAAGATGAGTGCTTGAGAGGTCCACTCCATGACGTCAAACGAATTTACATCTTTCAAATTCAAGTAGTGACGATTCAAAATAATCAAACGAGTGCCATGCGCAAAATTGCTGAGGTTTGTCAGGTAATGTGGGGTAGGCCGGACAAACCGAATCCGATGGGCCACGGGACCGACGGAAAGAATTAGCTCAACGATGGCGCTGGGACGCCAACTCTTCCGCCGGAGATAAAAGCTCATGCCTCCCGCCGTCCCATCCACCACCTGTTGCAAAGTCGTCCTGAGATGGAGTCCCGCGGAAACTTGGCCATGTCAGTGCAGCCTCAGCTATCCTCCGCCGGCAAGGTTAGCAAGGCGTGCCAACGGTGCCGCCGCCACAAGAGCCGGGTGCGTAACTTCTCCACATCGTGTGACGCCTTCCTGCTAACTACGTGTTAAGTGTGATCTTTTCCGGCCATGCACTCTCTGCGTCCGAGCTGAGGTTGAGTGTACATCTGATTCCGGCGGCGCGCCCGGCCCCCGCACAAAGTACGCCGTACCCTGGTCGACAGCGCCGTTTTGTTGACTGACAAGCTTGTTGAAACAGAAGACGAAGAGTGTGCAGGTCGGGCGGAAGTGGTTCGCATGAGCAGGCACCCAGGCTGGAGCTCGACACGGCCACTCTGGTTGAAGCGAGAGCAAGTAATCCCGCCAACACTGACTCTGCAAGCCTGAACCACGTGCAAGGTGCGCCAGCCGAGGGTGACTATTCATCTATTACGCCGCGAACTGTCCAAGGGTCACCTAGTGTCGATTACGGGGAGGCAGAGTCCACCATGGGCATCACTCGTAGGGTAAAGGTACCTGACCAATCATCGGGGCCAATGGCTTACTTGGCATAGATCTTCCAGCTTGGAAGCCGAGACATGGATCTCAGAGTTACTTCGGCCATACCCGATGGGGAGAATCTTATCAACGGAGCCTCTCCATCTTTAGCGGCTCGTGAGCTGCGTCCGATCCTCTCCATCCTCGGCTATTCTCTGCCGTCTCGCCCCGTTGTAGACTTACTCCTGGAGGAGTATTTTGATAGCGTGCACTGGTTTTCCTTGGTCATTTACGAGCCATTGTTTCGAAAGGAATACGAAAGTGTTGCGGATGGCTTGGCCTCGGTGCCGCAAAAAGCTTTCCTGACGCTGCTCACATTGGTGCTCAGTATCGCTGCGTGGTACCGTTCTCAAAAGCATGCTGTTGGTGGCAACGAGGACTGGGGAGCGTGGAGCTCGGGGCTCATGCGCCATACCGAGTCACAGCTCTTCGAGTTGATGGACCGACCGTCCTTGACTTCTGTCCAGGTCTGCATCCTGTTGGGCTCGTATGGGGTTTATCATGGAAAGCCAAACTCCTCATTTGCGCTGTTGGGTGCAGCAATAAAGATGGCTCAGGCCCTAAGGTTGCATCGAGAACCCTCTGGAGGTGGATTTGACATGCGCGAGGAACGGAAAAGGATATGGTGGACGATTTATACATGGGACAGGTAACCATTTCAATCTCTCTCCCGATCCTGTCTGGCGAACTTATTCCTCTGCAGGTTTGCTTCTATCACCTATGGAAGGCCGCTTGGGATCAACGACAAAGACTGCAACGTCTCGATGCCGTGTGATGTCCTCGAAAAGCCCACTTTCAGGTACAGTGCAGACCATGGCAGTGTGTCAATTCACTATTCGGCCTATCAACGAGAGCTGAACACACTCTATCTCATCGCATCCCCGATGATTGAAGCCGTGTTCGGAACACGAGGTGCCGACATTCCAGCAGCCAGGAGCGAGCGTTCTGCAATGATTGCAGACTTCGACGAGCAACTGAGGCAGTGGCATTTGCGTTTACCTGCGCACTTGGTCCTGGATCTCAAGGAAGATAGCCAGCCGCATTCTCCGGCACAGACAAGGGCGCATCGCCTTCAGGCACTGGCGCTGCAGCTGACGTATGACAACATCATTATCGTGCTCCATCGGCCGTTCTTCGCCCAGCAAGTGCAGCATCTCTCCAGAATCTTGCCAGACGGCTTGCAACAGTCCGTGTCGGATTCAAACGCAGCAGACACACCCCAGTCGGCGGTAACAGCAGAGAACTGCAGCTCCGAAACATGGTGGAATGCGGCCGTGAGGACTTCACGAGTGACGGAGTTGCCGAACCTCGCACAAGCGGCAACCGACACTCACCTGGTGGCCTTCCTGGCCATCAATCTTTTCAACTCGGCCATCGTCATGGTGGTTTGTGCCCTCTCAGACCCCCTGTCAGACCGGGCGCAAGAAGCTAAACGCAACATCACACGCATATACCGACTGCAAGAGCTGCTGGGAGGCAGGTCCAAGCTTTCAATGCAGAGCAGCGTCATCCTCCAGGATGTGATCCGCGTCTTACTTAACCGTGAGGCCGAGGCTATGCTGGCTTCTGTAGTGGCGCCGCCGGTCCCATCTAACCCAGAGCAGATCGCAGACGGAAGGTCCCGCACGGTGGAGGATGCGTTGAGACTGCCGCTTGATCTTCCCTTGGGCGCTGTGGATTTCTTCGGTCCGGCGAGGGACGCATCAGCCGAGGAAGCTGCCAGGTTGAATGGCGGCCTGGCGTCTGTCAAGAGAGGTATGTCTGATTTGCCCTCCCCAGTGCAACCAGCAAACGCATAACCATGGCGCAGTGCTCCCCAATACCAGAGCTGAGCCCGCGGGTTTAGTAGCATCGCAGAGTGAGCCAAGTCAGCAACTGTATCCCGGCGAAGGTGATGGTCAGGGTTTCGAGCGCGAGTGTGCTGGATACAGCACAGGAGGACCCGCCATGGGAAGCGGATTCCATGGCGAAAATGACTTGTATTGGATTTGGAGTTCGGTCGCGGATTGGCCGTAATAATGTACAAGTAGCAATAATGCCAACCTCGAATTGACTTTTTCGTATTCGGATGCAGCGCTCGTCTCCCGTTTCTACAAGCCGTGGATGCAGACTACCAGACATGCGGATTCTCGAGCGGGGTGCTTGTGGATTTAGCTCCGCTAGTCTAACCATACATATCTAGTACGTGGTAGCAGTTCTCTCCGGCGGAGGAACCCATCCGGCGGCTCTTTTCACAGCCCTGTGCTTCCGGCGGCGCTGCGGATTACAGGATTGAGTTGCGCCAAGCTGACTATTTCCCACTACACCATTCGACCACCTTCCCGCATCGAGTACCTGCTAGGTTGAAAGAGGAAGTGGTTAAACCCGAGGAGGTAAAACGTGCCATGTTGGAGGCATGGAGGTGGTCAATCCGTCAACACCACCTAGTATCACCTGGCTACTTTGCGCGATGCCGCCGGACTTCTGCGCAGCAGACGAGGCTGGATTCCCCACGGGGTTCCCCGCAATAACTGGCTTGTGGCGCTCCTGGGCACTTGCATATATTCAGATGGAGTTCACCCCAGCTTTCCTCACTACGGCTCCTCGTCCTTTCTCAACCCTCTCAACATCCCTCAACCAGGCACCGTGCTGTTCCGCGCACCATGGCTACCAACGACAAGAGCAACGCATACATGTCAGAGGGTACCCCGAGTGCCACTCCTCCAGTGCTCAACTCGAGCTCGAACTGGCTGGAACGGACTCTGAAGCCCAAGAAATACAGCCCTCGCTATCCATTCATCGGAAAGCCGCTCTTATGGATGACATGTGCCTTTGGCAGTTTGGGCGATGCGCTCTTCGGCTACGACCAAGGTATGAAAATCGTGCCTGTGCAGCAGCCTGGTGTTTTTCTAACTCTGCTTTCCAGGCATCATGGCTGGCCTCCTCGTCAACCCTGTATTCGTCCGACGCTTTTTCTCTGACCACGGAGGGTCCGACGGCAACCACAGCGGAGTCGACCCATCGATTACCGGTATCACCGTGGCCTGCCTACAAGTGTCTGCTGCAGTAGGGTCGCTCCTTGCAGGCCGGCTGGGAGACATCATTGGACGCAAGAAGTGCGTTCGCATTGGCGGCTTCATCTACTTCGTCTGCTCCTTCATCCAGGCGTTTTCACCCAACCTCGCCTGCTTCATCTTCGGCCGGACACTTCAGGGCGTCGCCGTGGGCTTCCTTTCCATGACGGTGCCCGTCATCCAGACTGAGATAGCAGCCCCCCACCGCCGCGGCCTCATGGTTGGCGTCGAGTACACCTTCCTGATTGGAGGATATGCACTGTCTTGCTGGGTGGACTACGGCTTCTTTTTCGCACTGCCGAGCAATGTTTCGTGGCAGGGTCCCTACTTTGTACAGATGGGCCTGTCATTCATTCTATTTGCCATGTCCTTTTTCCTCCCCGAAACTCCTCGCTGGCTGGCTCGCAACGGCTTCGAGAAAGAAAGCCTCCAGGTGGTTGCCGATCTCCACGCAAACGGAAACATCAACGACGCGCACGTTCAGCACGTCTTCCTGGAGATTCAGGAAGCCGTCCGCTACGAGGCAACTCTCGGAGAGTCTACTTGGACAGTGAGTGCGATCGGAACGAGAGGACGAGGAGCCTTTGCTAAAGCATCTTTCAGGAAATGTTCACGAGATACAGGAAGCGAACCTTTGTTGGTTGCACCGCTCAAATGTTTGCTCAGCTCAACGGCATCAACGTCATATCCTTCTATCTTCCCAGCACGCTTGCTGCGGCCGGCTTCTCCGACAAGAAGTCTCTCCTCTACACCGCGGCAAACTCTTTGCCCTACACCGCTGCGACAGTGACTGCGTGGTTTCTTGCAGACCGATGGGGAAGGCGCCCGCTTTTGTTGCTTGGTGGTAAGTTTCACCACCGCGGTTCCATTCGGTCACCTCAGCTAACCAGGTCGTCAGGTACTGCCATGGCTATCGCACTGACCATCGTGTGCGTCTTCACTGAGATCAACATCGACATCCTGGTTAAGGCAAATGGGTTGTATGCCTTTGTCGTCATCTACAACGTCATCTACGGCTTCACGTGGGGACCTGTTCCCTGGCTGCTTCCGGCCGAGATCTTCCCTCTTCGCAGCAGAGCTAAAGGTATGGCTCTCGCTACCTGCAGCAACTGGATGTTTAACTTCGTCATCGGCATGTCTTCACCATCTGCATTTGCCGGGATTTCTGGGTACTACTACATCGTCATTGCCGGTTTCTGCTTGATCTCAACTGCCCTAGTTTACTTTTTCTACCCGGAGACGGCCAACCACACTCTCGAGGAGATTGCCGTTGCTTTCGGGGACAAGGCCTTCGCCGTCGACGACGATGAAATAATCCACTCTGCCCACCTTAGCGACGAGCGTAAGGTTTCGGTGTCCCACGAGGGTGCCGGACGGGTATGAGAGAGCCAAGGGGGAATTGCTACGCATTTACGATAGGAAAAGATTGTAGATAGTATTATATCATCAACCTTTAGTGGGTTAGAATTTAGCATCTAACGTCTACCCAAGCGCCGACATTGTTTTTATTTCACCGTCCGCACCATCTCTTTCTACTCTACTATATTACTCCCTACGATGCGGACCCTTCTTACCTCTCTTATCCCTCCCCCCGCACCTCGGCCAGCTTACGTACGCGGTACCCTCGTCTAACCACGCCTCTATTACTATAGGCCCCGCCTCTATTCTATCGCCCTAGTATAGTACGGCCAAAATTACTAAGAGTATATTTAGTTACGTATTTATAATAATAGGCTTCTTCTACTAGGTTTTAGAGTCGCCTAGTAGATAATTAAGTTAAAGAGTTTACCTTAAGAATAAAAGTAGAGAGGTAATAATTAAGTAAGAAAGTAATTATATATATACTAGGTATAATAAAACTCTATTACTCTAATAAATAAAGATTAGATTTTTAAGTTAATTATAAAGATTAAAGTATCTAGCTAAGAAGTATAATTATATATAGATAGAAAAGCTATAATAATCTAGTATATTTTTTAGAATATTAAAAGCTACTAGATTATAAAAGTTAGTAGATTAAATAGAGGTTTAAATTAGTACTAAATCTTTTAATCTAGAAAGTAAGTTTTATAAAGTATATATATTAGTTTAAGATTAAAGTTAAATATTTTAATATTACTATACTCTTAGCTATATATTTAAAAATATAGTATATAGATATAATAATAGGCCTCTTCTACTAGGTTTTAGAGTTATCTAGTAGATAATTAGATTAAAGATTTTATCTTAAGAATAAAAGTAGGGAGGTAATAATTAGATAAGAAAGTAATTATATATATACTAGATATAATAAGGCTCTATTACTCTAATAGGTAAAGATTAGATTCTTAAGTTAACTATAAAGATTAAAGTATCTAGCTAAAGAGTATAATTATATATAGATAGAAAAGCTATAATAATCTAGTTTACCCCTTAGGATATTAAGAGTTATTAGATTATAAGGGTTAAGGGATTAGATAAAGATTTAGATTAGTACTAAGCCTTTTAATCTAGTAAATAGATCTTATAGAGTTTATATAATATAGTATTACCTACTTTCTAGTTTCTAACTTCTACTAGTATAGAATAGTTATAATATTCTTCTTACCTACTACTAGCTATCTTTATACTTTATCTCTTTTCTAGACTATACTTATACTTCTATAGAATTTCTTTCTCTATAGATCTTTTAGTTTAGTAAATTCTTTTTAGTTTTTTATAACTTTCTTAGTTCTAGTAGATAGTCTTTCTATATAGAATTTCTAACTATATAGCTCTACTAGCTATAAGAGATCTTAGCCTCTATAGTACTTTTTTTTATATAGGCTTTCTACTTTTAGAACTATAAAGCTCTTATTATCTAGAGTTTATAATACTATCTTCTACTTTAAAGATCTTTATTTTAAAGATTTATCTTAAGATATATATCTTATATAACTTTTTCTACTCTACTCTTTCTTTTATAAGTTTTTTATTATATCTTCTTCTAAGTATAAGTATAAAGAATAGTAGGCTAAGTATAAGTATTTTAGTATAAAGATTAACTTCTTATATAAACTTTTAAATCTTAATATATTTATTTCTTATACCTAGTATCTCTTACTTAGAAAGTAGGAAGAGATTATTTCTTATTAAATTATATCTAGGTATTTTTATTATAGTAAGTATACTTAGAGGGGAAATACCTACTATAATATAAGTAGTACTAAAGAAGATAACTATAAGTAGTTTCTTTTCTCTAGGTTATTTCTTACTAATTTATAAGATAGTTATCTAACTAAAGTAGACTATTTCTTAAATAGCTTTTAAGAAGGTAGAGGCTTTAGAGGCTATTTCTAAGTTAATATAAGAGCTATATTTAGCTTTCTCTTATTTAGAGCGTTTATAGAAATAGAAACTTCTATTATAAAAGTAGGGTAGTCTAATATTAAATAAAAAGGCTTAGTCTATTAAGAATTTAGAGAAGCTAGATAAGCTTAAGGCGTCTTATAAAGCTAGGGATCTAGTTAACTTTAAGGATACTATACCTAGGTAATTAATAAAGCGTCTATATAGTAAGTCCTTAGCTAATAGTACTACTATAGATCCTAACTAGTATAGTAGGGTTAAGTAGTAATTCTCTTTTTAGCCCTTAATAGCCGTATATATAATATTACTTTAAAATAGGATAAGAGCTCTTATTAGCTCTACTTATATATATATAAGACTACTATAAGGTAGATAGTAAGGAGATACTAGAAAGTCTACTATATACTAACTCTTAGTTAACTATCTATAAACTTATTATAACTCTTTATTTCTAATTAGCTTTACTATTAAAACCTCTATCTATCCTACTATATTTAGTAACTATACTAGAAGCGCTTTTTATAAAAGAGTTAGAAGGATAATAATTCTATAGAAGTTAAATTCTATAAAGAAAGACTTTAAAATAAGATAAGTTTTCTAAGAGAAATAGTAAACTAATAGATAGAAAAAGAAGATAAGTATTATCTAAGAACTCTTTCTATTACTTATATCTAAAAGTAACTACTAAAGAGTATATAATATTTTTTCTTTAAGCGGAGCTTACTAAGTAGTATAAGTTATTCTTTAATAAGAGTATTATTTTTTAAATACTAATTATAGATAATAAAGACTATAATTATAATATAAGTATAGATTATTAAACTTTTAAGAAGAAAAGTAAACTTAATCTACTAAAGATAAGATAATACTTTTCTTAATATAGAAAAAAGCTAAACTAGATAAACTAAACTTCTTTTATATTTAGAAAAATAATTAATAAAGTTAGAATTACTATTATAAGGGAAAACTAAGTTAAAGAAAATATACTTTAGATAGTAGGTTTAAGATATAAGAAGAAAAAAAGACCTTTAAAAACTATAAAAAAGATATAAGAGAAGAGCTTCTAAGAAAGTATTTAAAGAGACTACTTAATTATAATAAATAATTTAAAGTTAAGTCTACTTAGTAAATCCCTTTACTTAAAATACTCTATTATTAATAGTATTAGTAATATTTTTATAATTATCTTTTTCTTTAGATATTTTCTTAGCTAGATTACCTCTTTATTTATTATTATAATTACTTTAGATATTATTTAAACTAGTTAAGTTATTATAGAAAACTTTAAATGTTAGGCTATTAAGAACTTAGCTACTAAGAACCTTACTACTAATAGCTTTTATATCTATTAAGATCTAAAGAGAATTATTAAATTAGAATCTAATTCTTCTAGAGTTATATTTTCTAATTAGAAACTTTAGTTACTAAATTAAGAAGTAGATTCTACTAATTCTAGGTATCTAAAAGCCCTAACCTATACTCTATTCTTAGGCGCTAAAGAAAGCTACTTTTAATAGATAATTAAGAAGGTTCTTAATATCTATAATAAGATTATCTATAAGAAAGAACTCTTAAGTAAAGATAATATTAAGTTTAATAGCTATAATATTACTTAGTTTTTAGAGAACTATAAGGAGCTTACTTCTTATTACTTTAGTAATAATTATAAGAAGGCTATTTAGATTATTTATCTATATAACTCTAAGTACGCTAGTATAATCTATAGAATTTCTAAGTATAAGACTACTAAATTAACTTATATACTAGGTAAGAATTACTAGAAGCCTTTAAAGAAGGTCTTATAGAAAGAGTTTTTTAAGTAAAATAAAGACTATATTTAGTCTACTTATATCTTCTTAGAGGAGTTTATTAGCTAATAGAATATCTTATCTTTTAATCTTTATTAGTACTACTATAACTTTTTATAGTACTCTAATAAGGCGCTTAATTATAGGTAAATCTCTAAGGTTAACTAAGTCTATCTTTTTATATAAGGTGTTACTAAACCGGAGCTTTATAGGAAATATATTAAGATAACTAAGTTTAAAATTATAAATATTATAAATATCTATTTCTAAGATATTTATAAAGCTATTTAAAGCTTAGCTAAGCGTCTTATATTAGCTAACTACTTTTAGAGTAGATATTTTTATAAAAAGCGTCTTACTTCTAATATAGTAAATAAGGTCTTCTCTTTATCTACTACTAGTAAATATATAGAGAATAATATTATAGATAAACTTACTAAGGAATTTAAGACTCTTAAGCTTAATAAGGCTATAATAATAGAAGGTATTTATATATTCTCTTAACTTAAGTATTTACCCTAGTAGCTTAAGTAGTTTACTTATTTTCTTAATACTATCTACGTTAATAGTTTAAGGTAGCCTTATATAACTTTTACTAAAGGGATAAAACCTAGTAACTAGTACTCTAGTCTAAACTAATTCTAGTAGAGTACTTAACTATCTAAATATTACTTAGAACTAAGTCGCCCGCTATAAGGCGCTTAGCTAATAGTAAATAGTATAAGGTAGACCTATAGACTCTATTAGAAAGAATATAGCTAAACTAATTATAGCTAGGCTTACTATCTAAATATTTTAACCTTTATAGACTCTAATTAGATTAAGAACCTAGCTTCTATTTAATATAGACTTATAAGTAAAGATAATTAGAAGAAAATCCTACTTTCTATACCTAGCTAGAGTTAAGTAATTACTATTAAAAGTTACTTCTAAGAAAGAGGTCTTATAAAATCTAAGAGAGAAGATATCTATTATTATACTATACCTCTAATCCCGGTTAACTATTAAAGAATAGATTATTATTCTAGTAATTCTAAAGAAGAGAAAGAAAAGCCCTACTATATTATTAAGATAAGATATAATAGAAAACTTAAGAAGTATAATAAATCTTTACCTAGCTAGCTAGTTACTACTACTATTTATTTTAATACTAAGAAAGCTTAAAAACCCTAGCCCTAGAATAGAAAGATTATTAAGCTATATAAGAATAAGAATAGTAAAATCTAGTATACTAGCTAGAAACCTACTATTCTTAAAGACTATTATTATAAAGTATATAAAGAATTAAAAGAAAAAGAGGAGGTCTAAGAACTCTCTAATAAAGAAGGTATAGGTAACTATTATAAACCTAAGGGGATAAGGGCTTTATAACTCTAAGGGTAGAAAGCCTGTACGGGAAAAAGTACCCTAAGGACTAAGGGTCCGCGCGGGAAACTAAGCTATAAGGGAAATCTAGTTAGGATACGCGCAAGCTATAGTATAACGCGCTATAGATAGATTCCTATATAGAAAAGTAGCCCTTAAGAAATAATAGTTACCGCTAGAAACTATAGGTAGGATTCCTATAGGGGAAGAAGGTCTATAAGGGTAAGAGGATAGAATAGGTAGAAGGGATATTAGGAAGGTTAGAGTAAGTTAAATATTATAACTATTCTGTACCGATAAAAGCTAGAAACTAGAAAGGTAGTTAGGCGCTAATATTACGTGTACCCTACTAAGAGGACCTACTTTAGATTATACTTAATCTAAACCTCTAATCTATCCCCTTAATTTAAGTAGTATATCTATATACTTAATCTAGATTATATAGCTTTCCTAGTAGTATATAGTATATACTTATTAGCTAGACATTTAACCCTTTATAGTTAACTTAAGGATTTAATCTTTACCTATTAGAGTAATAGAGCCTTATTACGCCTAGCGTATACGTAATTACTTCCTTCTCTAATTATTACCTCCCTACTCTTATCCTTAAGGTAAAACCTTTAACTTAATTACCTATTAGGCGACTCTAAAACCTAGTAGAAGAGGCCTATTATTATACTTTAACCACTATCCTTATAAGAAAAGGAAGGCATCCCTAATTAGGAAGTATTACCCTAAAATAATACTAATAAGTAGTACTTATTATACTAAATATAATAGTTAGTATAGGAGACGTAGAGCCGTAGCAGCCTTAGTAGGCACCTCTACCTTATACCCCTCCTAGTAATAAATAGCTATACTAGCTAATTCTAGAACTGCGTAATAAGAACGTAGTCCTTAGGATATAACTTAGTTAAGTATTAGCGGCACCTCTAGCTACTAAAGTTAAGGTTCCTAAACCTAACCTATACTATAGAGATTATAAGAAGACGCAAGACTTCCTATTCTAACTAGATAATTATATCTACTTCTCTTATAGAAAATTTACTAGTCTAGCTAATAAAGTACTCTATACTAGTACTTACCTATAAGAAATAGTAGAGTAATAGTTCTAACCTTTTAAATGTAAAAAATAATCTAAGCCCGAGTTCTAATAGTCTATAGTAACCCGCGAAATCTTTAGAGACTACTATAACTTTACTAAGGCCCTTAAGGTAGTATTTAGTAGAGTTAATAAGATATATTAAGTAATATATATCCTTATAACCTACTAATAGAAGGGGTTAGTATAAGACTATACTACTAAGTTCTAAGATATAGCCTACCTAGCTAAGGGATACTCTAATATTACTTTACGAATATTCTACTACTAAGAACTTAAGAATAAAATTAAGGAAGTAATAACCTACTATAAGGAACCTAAAAACCTTATAGAAATAATCTAACTAGCTTTACTTATAGATAAGCAACGTAATAAAAGATAGTTTAAAAAGAAAACCTACTCTTCTAATACCTTATAACCTATATAGCTATATTATATCTAGGAAGAAGGAGACGCTATAGAACTAGATAGTACCTAGAGAAGTAATAATAAAAAAGAGAAGTAAGGTAAGCGATCTCCTAGGAAGGAATAGATAGATTAGTAATATGCCTAATTTAATAAAGGACTATACGTCTAATATAGAGATAAATAGAGCCCTAGGTACTAATACTTCTAATAGTTAAAGAAGAACGAGTATACTATATCTATAGCTTAGATAGAAGAACCTTAAGAGGCCTTAATAGCCTAGACGGTTAACTACGCCGCGATAAGCTAGACTATATACTACAATAATAACTACTCTACTTACTAGAGTAATAAAGATACTATAGGGTAGTATCCTAAGAAGTTATAAAGAGTTAATACTATTAAACAAATCCGGGCAGCGCCTATAATTAGCGAACTAGCTAACGCGCTTCCCCTAGATACGGAACTAGTAAATAGTAATATAGGAGAACTTTATAAGAGCACGCCCGAACCTAAGGCTAAATATAAAGATAGTAAATAAGAGCCTAAGTATAAGGATTCTAAATAGCTTAGCTAAATTACTAAGTACCTAAAAGTATACGGGAAAACCTAATTTAGTAAATATAGTAGATAACCCTATATTACCTAGATACCGGACTTATAGCTAGATACGATCTAGTAATAATACTAGGTTTAGTAAGGGAATATTATTTATTAATACAAGTAGAACTAATACTAGATATACTAGGGAAAGACGGCTCTTACCTTATCTAAAGACCTAAATATATAGTTATAAGATAAGATTAGAAACTAATAACTATTAAAAAACTAGATAGCCTCTCTAGTTAGGGACCCTAGGAGGGGCCGTTAGATAGGTCCCTTAACTAGGTATTATATATATTAAATAGACTAATTCCTACTAGATTAGCTCTATACTAACTCTTATATATACCTATTATCTTTTATAGAAAACGGGCTATAGTAATAATTAATAGTAGCGCCTAAGGGAACTTTATTAACCCTAAATTTATTATAAGCTACTAACTATTATACTAAACTAAAGATTATCTATACCTACTTAGTATAGTAGATAGCTCCCTAGTAACCTATAGAAAAGAATAGATCTATATTAAAATAGGACTTAACCCCTTATCTCTAGAAAACTATAAGGAGAAGATTAGCCTTAACTTAATAGTAATACTAGAATATAATATAATTCTAGGTATCCTATAGTTAAAAATATATATACCCTATATTAACTAGAGAATGGAAGAAATTATCTTCCTAGATAAATAATATATTAGATACCTTACTATAGCTAGGAGAACTAAGTTGCCTACTAAGAGTAGCTAGAGCTAAGAGCTAGAGCTAGAGAAGTCTAAGCTAGTAAGCTAGAACTTAAAGAGCTAGAGCTAGGAGAGCTAGAGTAGCTAGAGCTAGGAGAGCCTAGTAGAAGTTAGAGAGATCTCCCTAGGGGCTATAAAGCGTATAAAGTATAGAGGAGAATAAGTCTATACTATCTACCTAAAACCTAGTTAAGAGATAAAATAAAGGATTATTATATATATATAATTAGGTTACCTAATAAGAGGAAAGCCTATACTCGCTAACTATAGGAAAGCTGCCGCGTATTCTATAGCCTCTATAGAATATAAGGGGCCTTAGAATAAGAATACTAGCCTAAAGTTAGTTAGAGGAGACTATCCCTAGAGGATCTATAGATAATATAGTAAAACTAACCTAGAACGGCTTATATAGCCCGGCTAAGACTGGGGCTACTAAATATAGAACATTAGTATAAAGAGTAGGAATCTCTTAATAACTAATAAAGGTAATATAACTAGCGAGTAAATATATAGGGAACTTAGCAGTATTATAAGACCTACTACTACTAACACCCTAGAGAAGAAACTACCGCTACTAAATATAGAATCTATACTAAAACAATTCTAGAAGTACGCGGACCTCTATAAGAAATAAGGAAAAGAAGCTTTATCTTAATACTAACCTTAGAATTATAAAATACCTCTTATACTAGGAACGCAACCTATATTTAAACCTATCTACTTGCTCTCTTAAACTAAGCTAGAGTTTTTATAAGAATACCTAGAAAAGAACCTAGAAAGAGGATATATCTAACCTTTATTATTACTAGCTAGATACCCTATCTTATTTATTTTTAAGAAAAATAGCAAGCTCCGCCTCTATATTAATTACTGATAGCTAAATAATATTATAGTTAAGAACTATTACCCTCTCCTAAGAATTAATAAACTATAGAATAAGCTATAAACTACAAAGTACTTTATAAAGTTTAATCTCTATAATAGCTATTACTTAGTTTATATTAAAGAAGGGGAAGAGTAGAAAATAGTATTCTAAACGCGTCTAGGATATTTTAAGTATATAGTAATACTATTTAGGCTTACTAATACTTTAGTAATATTCTAAAGCCTTATAAATAAGATACTATATCTATATTTAGATATCTTTTACACGGCCTACCTAGATAATATTATTATCTACTTAGATACCCTTAAAGAATATATAAAGTATATTAAGAAAGTTCTTAAAGCTCTAAGAGGAAAAGACCTATAGATTATACCTAAGAAATATAAATAGATTACCTAGAAAATAGAATTTCTAGGGTTTATTATTATACTAGGATAAGTTAGTATAGACGATAAGAAACTAGATGCGATTTAAGATTAGCTAATACTAAGGACGGTAAAAGATATATAATCCTTTCTTAGATTTACTAACTTTTACTAAAAATTTATTAAGAAATACTCTAAGGTAATTAAGCTACTTACGCGCCTTATAAAGAAAGAGTATAGTTTTAAATAGGAAGAAGCCTAGTAGATAGTCTTTAACTCTCTAAAGCGAATATTCTATAAAGCTCCTATCTTAGGTATTTATAACCCTAAACTACTAATTATAGTAGAAACTAACGCTTCTAACTACGCTATCGGCGCTTATATTAGCTAACTAGATAAGTAAGGCTAACTCTACCTAATTATATATTACTCGCGGAAGATAATACCCCTAGAGCTTAACTATAATATCTATAATAAGGAATTACTTACTATAGTTATAGCTTTTAAGATATAGAGATATTACCTTAAAGGAGCTAAATACTAAGTAATAGTCTATTGCGACTATAAGAACCTTATATACTTTATAACTACTAAAGAATTAACTAGAAGATAAGTTAGGTAGGCGGAGGAATTAGTATTCTATAATATAAAGATTACCTATAGAAAGGGATTTAAAAATACTTATATAGACGCGCTAAGTAGAAGAGCCGACTATATAGTAGGAAAACCTAGTTTATAGCTAGCAGTGCTTAAATAAGAGGAAGACGGTACCCTTATAGTAGTATATATTACTTTACTATAGCTAAATAAAACAACTAAAGAAGAGTTTATCCTAGTTAGGTAACTCGCGCTAGTTATACGTATTAGTGATAACAACTAGACGCGTAAAATCTAAGACACTTATAAGTAAGACTCTATAGTATAAGAACTTAGTAAGATTAAAAATAACCCTTAAGTAATAAAGAACCTAGATAGTACTATCCTATTTTTAGGATTAGTCTATATTCCTAAGCTACTATAAGAGGAACTAATTAAAGATCTCTATAAAGTACTAGTATATAGTTATTAAGGAATAGATAAGACGATTAAAAGACTCTCTAGGAACTACTACTTCCTAGGGCTAAGGAGAACCGTCTAATAGGTAATCTTATAGTGCGACCTCTATATTTAAAGTAAGGCCTTAAGATATATATCCTATAGACTCTTTTAACTATTACCGGCCCTGGAATAACCTTAGTAGTTAATTATACTTAACTTTATTACGGATCTACTATAGTTAAAAGAGCCCTTAACTAGCACGCTCTACGACTTAATCCTAGTTATTATTAATAGGCTTACTAAGTATATATACTACCTACCTTACCTAAAAATAGTAACTACGGAAGATCTAGCCTATACCTTCCTTAGGATAATTCTTAGTAACTATAGATTACTAGATAAACTTGTCTTAGATAGAGATTGCCTATTTACCTTGTAATTCTAGTAGAGCCTTACCTATTAGCTTAGTTCTAAGTATAAACTCTTAACTATAGCACACCTGTAAATAGACGGATAAATAGAATAAATAAACTAGACCCTAGAATAATACCTTCGCTGTTACCTTAACTATGTATAAGATAACTAGGTAAAACTATTACCTCTCGCCTAGTTCGCCTATAATAGTTTAAAGGCCTTAGCTATATAAGAGTTACTATTCTACGCTAACTATAGGTATAAACCTACAGCTTATAGAAAACTAATACTAAGTAAATCCCTTACCTAGAAAGGAATCCTCTAATCTAACTAGCGAAAAGTACTTTATAAATAGCTTAGCCTTAATATAGAATATAACGGGTTTCTTATATCCTACTACTATAATAGATGGTACTAGGAGGTACTAAAGCTTAAAAAGAGGGATAAGGTCTACCTCCTTAGAAAAAATATTAAGACTAGGCATCTAAATAATAAACTAGATTTTAAGAAAATTAGTCTATTTAAAATTAAAGAGAAACTTAGGAAAGTTAATTACTATCTTAAACTACTAAGTAATATAAAGATAGTACCTGTTTTTTACGTAGTACTACTAGAACTAGCACCTAAAAATACTATACTAATTAAATAAATAGAAGAAATAGTACTAGAGAATCTAGACGCTAACGAAAATATAGACTAGGTAGTAGAAAAGATACTTAATAGTAGCTATATTAATAGTTAATTTAGATACCTTATATAATAG
>JAJMVL010000116.1:0-113758 GCA_023082095.1 Dothiorella sarmentorum
TCTATATACTTAATCTAGATTATATAGCTTTCCTAGTAGTATATAGTGCACACTTATTAGCTAGACATTTAACCCTTCGTAGTTAACTTAAGAATTTAATCTTTACCTATTAGAGTAATAGAGCCTTATTACGCCCGGCGCACAAGTAATTACTTCCTTATCTAATTATTGCCTCCCTGCTCTTGTCCTTAAGGTAAAACCTTTAACCTAATTACCTACTAGACGACTCCGAAACCTAGTAGAAGAGGCCTATCGTTACAGCTAGTAATAGCTAAAGTAGTCTATAGAGTGCATATCTTAAGGCCTTACTTTAAATATAAAGATTATACTATAAGATTGCCTATTAAATAGTTCTCCTTAGCCTTAGAAAGTAGTAGTTCCTAGAGAGTCTTTTAATTATCTTATCTATTTCTTAATAACTATATACTAGGGCTTTATAGAGATCTTTAATTAGTTCCTCTTATAGTAGTTTAGGAATATAGACTAATCCTAAAAATAGGATAGTGCTATCTATATTCTTTATTACTTAAGGGTTATTTATAATCTTACTAAGTTCTTATACTATAGAGTCTTACTTATAGGTGTCTCGGATTTTACGCGTCTAGTTATTATCGCCGATGTATATAACGGGCGCGAGTTACCTAACCGGGATAAACTCTTCTTTAGTTATTTTATTTAGCTATAGTAAAGTAATATATACTACTATAAGGGTACCGTCTTCCTCTTATTTAAGCACTGCTAGCTATAAACTAGGTTTTCCTACTATATAGTTAGTTCTTCTACTTAGCGCATCTACGCGAGTATTCTTAGATCCCTTTCTATAGGTAATCTTTATATTATAGAATACTAATTCCTCCGCCTACCTAACTTATCTTCTAGTTAATTCCTTAGTAGTTATAAAGTACGTAAGGTTCTTATAGTTATAATAGACTATTACTTAGTATTTAGCTCCTTTAAGGTAATATCTCTATATCTTAAAAGCTATAACTATAGCAAGTAATTTCTTATTATAGATATTATAGTTAAGCTCTAGGGGTATTATCTTACGTAAGTAATACGTAATCGGGTAGAGTTAGCCTTACTTATCTAGTTAGCTAAGGTAAGCGCCGATAGCGTAGTTAGAAGCGTTAGTTTCTACCGTAATTAGTAGTTTAGGGTTATAAATACCTAAGATAGGGGCTTTACAGAATATTTACTTTAGAGAGTTAAAGGCTATCTACTAGGCTTCTTTCTACTTAAAACTATACTCTTTCTTTATAAGGCGCGTAAGTAGCTTAATTAGCCTTCTAGATAAATTAGCTCTAAAGCTAAATACTAAGCTTCGCTATATTAATATTTATTAGTACTAGCTACGCTAGGAAGTCTAAAGTAAGTAGATCTAACTATAATAGACACCTATAGCTAAAATAGTAGCTAATAGACTTATAAAGCTACTTCCACTATAAAGGTTTAAGCTGTTCTATAATTAGCTAAACCTAGTAGACCTTAGCTATATAGTCTAGTAGTATTACTATTAATAAAATTATAAACACCTTTCTTTACTCTCTTAGTTACTTTTCTTATATCTAGGTTAATTTACTATTAACTAGATATTATAAACTACATCTACAGTGCTTTATAAAGGGGGTGTATTAACTAGTATTATTACTTACCGTTCCTACTTGCTGTTATTCTTGTTATTGTTAATTATTATTTTAATTCTTTGCACATCACCATTACAAAACCACCGATACCGGACCACACCCGGTTCTCAAGATGTATATATTCAGTAGCTTTAGCATCACTCAATAAACCAGCAGTGAATACAATTCCCTCACTGTACAACAATTTCCAAATGGTCGTCTCCAGCCGCTGCACGAACATTCACCGGCTCCCGATAGACATTCAGAGTCTTGATTCCTGCGCTGGTATTCTGGAGCCTTTCGGTAGGTACCGACAGGACGGCCAGGGCCGTGAGTTCGGAGATGGAGTCCCAGGAGCTAGAGCTCTCTGGCCGAATTACCAGAATGAACACAGCGGAGAGGACAATGTAGATACAGTATACTGTCAGAGTAACAAGTGCGATAACAGTCGGGATCCCGCGAGGTGTATATGCCGGCCCCTCCGCGGAGAGCTCAGTCTCCAGGAGATACCTGCCCTGCGCATCGGTCGGAGGGACTGCCCATGCATTCGACGGCGTCCCATTTTGAATCCACTGGTGCTCTGGATTAGACAAGGGGAGATCCAGCTGGGCACTGAAGTTGTAGGGATTCCCGACCAATCTCCAGGGGGCGGTTAGGGTCTGAGTCATGGCGACGACGACGAGGCCCGAAAGGAGGGTCTCGATGCTCCCCTGCACGTCTTGATCTTCCTGGAGGACTGGGGGCAGCATTATGTCGAGGAGGGTCGTGTTGGGGTCGTTGGCGGAGGGCCAGTTGGAGATGAGGAGGCTTGCCCACTCCGAGGAGATGCGGACGGCGTTGTTGGGGAGGGCGGTGACGCCGCTTTCGGCTTTCAGGGGCTTAATGCCAGATATGAGGAGGTAGCTGTCGGCCCATGAGGCGGAGATGGTGCAGAACGTCGCGGCGTTGCTGGCTGTTGTGTTGGGTGAGGGGACGGGGGGAACGACGATGGCGGCGATGGAGACGGGCAGTTCGGACGTGACGTCGACCCAGGCCAGTTGCCAGTGCGATGATGGCGGCAGGTTCGGGACACGGACAAGGGAGCTGTTTGGGATGCCGGGGAACTCGACATTCGAGAGATCCAAGGCTTCTCTGCATTGGGTCCATGCCAAAGCTTGCTTGCTGTGTGACTTCATCACCCGGCTGGTACCGCCCACTTTGAACACTTCTGGCATTGCGCTTGATGGCCCAAACGATATTTGCGCCCAGGTGGTGAAGAAAGCCTGCATCAGGCCCTTTGTCGTTGCGGTAACTGCTTGTACACCATCGTGGCCCTGTTCCTTCAAGAAGGATACAAACGGGCTCTGCTCCTCTTCGTCTCTAATGGGAAAATATGTGTAGCCGTATGCCGGATCGTACATTACGTTGGTGATCTGAAGGGTTTGTATGATTCCGCCCATGATCATTTTTTTGAAACTCGGAAGGTCGGCCGTTGCGCCATTCTTTACCAATTCAAGAACGGTTGGCAGCGCACGCCACGGACACTCGACGTACGCGTCCGAGGTCATTTCCTCCCAGGCCTTTGCGTAGCAAGAAGTAGGAACATGGCCTTTGTTTAGCTGAGATGGAAAAAGGTCGTCCTCTGAGCCATGAAACCAGAGCGAGGTTTGTCCAAACGGGAAAAGCTGACTTCGAGGAATTAGTGTGATGGCAATGGATGGGCCAACGCCAGCAGCGAGAACGATATTAAAGGTAGTAAACAAGGCAAACGCCCACTTCCGACGGCTGGGGAACCATGTCGACGTCAACGATCCGATAAATTCGAGAGACCACAGATAGCTGATGCTGCTGGTCTGTAGTCCAGCAAACATGGCACCGAATGGAAGAGCTTCGCGGTCAAGGACCTCTCGTCGCAGGAAGCACAAGGCCATGTTTGCGATGGATGCCTGCGTAAGCAGCTCGAGACCCTTTGCTAAGAACTGCAATGCAGTGGCTGGCAGCTCTTCCTTCGGGTACGAAGTGCAAACATTGATAGAAATCAAGCACAAGGCGGTTACCAGAGGCAGGGCGTGGACACTCAAGCGAACAAGTGCCATGCTTCTTCTCCCGCTAACAGCGACCTTCGGTGCCTCGCGTTCGGTTTCCTTCCATGGGTTCAAGAAGGTGATGGATAGAAGCTGAATGTTTCGAAGGAAAGCTTGCAGGAGCACTTGGAGGGGTCTTGTTCCAGACGACAAGGCTATCGAGGACTCGGATGATGCCCTTAAAGAAAGGTTTAGCATAGTGAAGTGAAATAATGTGTTGGACTGTTGTACATACCTGCTTGAATTTGTTCTTCCGGATGGAAGGAGTTGATTCAGCCGAATGGAGACTGGGGTAGATGCGTTGCTTGAGGTTGGCTGAACATCTTCAGAGTACCGAGAGCGACAGGATTGATAGGTAGAAGGCGTTTCCATTGTCTTTTGCAGATTCCTCAACGCTCATGAATTGCTTCTGTGGTCACTACCGTTAAGAAGTGTGTCGGCAGGCTTAAATATTAATTCTACATCGTGCGATAACATTCACTTGTAACCAGGCTCTACTCTTGGAGCGCTTTGCCGTGTTGCTTGCCGAGCTGTTTACCGAATACTTTATGAGGTGTCGCAACGAGGCAGTGAACCGTGGAATTACAAGGATGTGCTCGGCAAACCAAAATAGTAACCAGTACTTCAGCTGACAGATTTCGATGCCGTGATTGGATATAGATGGCGTCATTCATCGATAAGGATGGATAAAGTCCTTGGTATTAAGCCTTTCACGTCCGTATATGTACGCGACAATGCAAGCCTGGTCTCAAAACAAGGTAGCAAGGAGCAGCAAGGCTTTTTTCTGTTCCCTCCAACGCCATCCTAAATCCTATTGAGCTTTCGACAAATGATATTTTGAGACTGTTGATATTTAGCTAAGCCGAAGTTGGGTTGAATTACATGGCGGACAGCCCGACTACGTGGGTGTTGGTTTCTGACGGTAAAATACGCTCAAGAGGGAGATAGCCACTGGAACCGGAATTATTGGTGGGGGAGGTCCGGGCATGGCGTCGATGAATACAGGCAGAGCCCGGATGAAGATGTCGGGCTACATAGGCTGGCCGTCTGTCAAAAGAGTCGGGTGGATGGCGTTTGATGGATTGATGAACGACTACGTCTATGTTGGAGCGGAGACTGCCTTGGTGAAGAGACTAACCAAGGAGCCGGATGGCAAAGCGGTGAATGCTAGCTACTTCTGGGACAAACGAATTGGGGCCTGCTCATCTAGCCGAAAGTGTTGATAACAAAGTATCACAGCGTGAAGACAGAAGATGCACTTGTTCTAAAAATGACCGCAAGTGTTCGGCCTGACGAGTTTGATCGGCGAGCTAAAGAACGAACAGTCCGCAGGCAAATTTGAATGCGCTGAAAAAGCAAGGATCCTCGCCTTGATACATCCTAGCCAACGGACTTCTGGGAAGTTTGCTGACATTAGTGCTTCCAATGCGGTGGTGTTGTCGTCGATCCGGACCATCTCCACCAGATATTGGAACTGCTGCTGCCGTTGCTCTAGAAGAAAGGATGCAGGGCTTTATAAGTTTTTGAAGTAGCTCTACAAGACCTTCCCTTTTTTGTTCGACCAACCTCCATTGATCGTGTTCTCCAAACGCTATTGTCGACGTTTTGGCTGTTTGACACGCTAAGCCAAAAGCGACATACGTTCAAGCTTGTGCCGCTTGTCACAGAATTCCCTAGCGCCACCAGCCTTGTCCCAGGTCGGTAACTTTCCCCTCGGTGATAGGATATCTGGTGGTCACTATCCGAAGGATCTGCTGTTGTAATCTAGATTCAAACATCTAACAACTGGCAACAGCCTAATCCGTTCTGAAGCTGTGAGATCACACATAAAGGTTTGTCGGCTGTGGTAACTGGACTGAGAAGGAGATCGCATTGTCTCCATCCCATTTCGTGCAGAGTAGGAACAACATCTTGCTTCAAGCGTACGGCTGTTTGTAGAATCCATAACTAAAACTAAGACGATGAATCCCGGAAATAAAAGCGACGTCACGCCAACGACCGGGAATGAGATTGGAACTTGTGAGGCATTCCTCTACTGGGCTTAGCCTCTGCTTTCCCCATGTCCTTCGTGTTGGATTTTTATGGGGTATGTGCGGATTTTCATCCTTCAACAAAACGTGGCGCAACCACTCAGCCGCAGCTGACATCCTGCTGGGTCGCTCCTTCGGTGGACCGAGAACGCCAGATCCTTCCACTTGGGAAAAGCAAAGCACAAGGCACACACGGCAGACACATCGATAAGCGGCAGTTTCACTCAGCATTCTCTGCGAGTGGGATTCGTGGTCACACCGGAATCTACAATCATCCCACTCCGTAAGTTCTCCCAGCAGTTTTCGGTCGCTCCTTCCGCTCTCCACTCCACGAGCCAAATTGCCCTACAGCCTTGGCAAGCCGAAACGCACATCAATTTACGCATGCTTGGGGAGTACATATGACGTCAAGCAGCAGCGATATCCGCTTGGAGACAGCAAGTCGACTGGAAAACACGCAACTTGCTACTGGTAAATACCAGGCGAGGATCTTAATACAGCAGAAAGATGTAAATTGTTCGCGGTGGAGGGTGGTATGATTGCTTTGCGTGTACTTCTACTGATACAGGATGTAAAAGCTAGCCACGCGTGGCCTCAATTTCTACCTAACAAGATGCACCTTGGCGTGTCCCGGAGTTACTGGTCTCCGGGAAGTGTCCAGGATCCCTTGAAAGTTCTGGTGCCGTCTGAGGCGGTCGCCCAGATCTTGTGCTCATTCGACTGCTCATCCTTGATCGGACCTGTCAAGAGTGAGTACAACTACGCATGGGGCGTCATCGAGCCAACATACCGGTAACGGTCACGTCAACCGTGTCTGGGAAATTCATTTTTCCGTCTTCGTGAACACTGTAGGTCTGAGGCGGATAGGCGCCTCGGTACTTGACGACACACTCCGTGGAGGGCCCGTCCAGGTTCGCAGAAGAGTTCTGTTTGATGGCATTGCCGTCCGGTGTGTGGAAGTCGATGCTGGCGACATTGGGCCCCATGGATAGACGGACCTTGTCCTGGTTGAAGACAATGGAAGGAGGCATGACGGTAAGGGGACGAAGCTTTTGTGTGAAGTAGAATGTATGCTGTTTTGAGGCTTGAATTTGAGGGAAAGTTCGATTGTAGAACAGGAGCAAACCAAAGCGGCCTCAGAGTTCTCCTTTTATATTTCCTCTATCAACAGATGAACACATTAGCAACCCAGATATCGACTACCATGTGACCGGTAGAACACAAGAGCCATGTACGTGATCGGACGCGTATACTATGTCCCGGCAAATCTAATGCAAATTATATCTAGTTGCATGTCTTTGAACCGTGTATGAAATTAGTATCCCCCGAATTTAGTATTACCAGCCTTCCGACGTTTCAACCACCCAGAATCATCTAAGAATTAGGGATATGATGACCAACCTCTATATCACTCGACATCTTTGTAAAATAAGATATATGATGCCTGGTATGCTGTCTGCTCGTCAAGTCGGTGCGCCGCCGCTCTTCCACAAGCCAAGTGTTACGGCATCGCCGTTGGTATAGGAAAGACAGCTCTGCATTTGTTCCATTACCAGGTCGTCTGTGGCACAGTTGAGAATGCCTGGGCCATTCCGGCGATGTAATGAAGGAGGTACGTGCGCGGGTGCGGAGAATCATTGGAGCGGTGACGGAGTACGGGAGGGGCGCGGGATCGTAGGAGCGGTGGCCGAGAAGAGGGAGGCGGTTCGGGGAATGGCGGGGAGGGAAATTGTGGGAATGGTGGCACCGCAAATGTCTGCTCTCCAGTCCAGACTCCAATGGAACTTCGAACGGCTGCGTTCGTAGCTCCTCGAAAGTGTTTCCTGCTTCTCTCATTTTGCCGGCGCACCCTACTCAACACTTCTGCCAGCGCCTATCGCGATCTACATGCGATGTAACAGCCAGAACATCAATGGTCACTCACATAGCGTCATCCATTCCGTGAGGGCAAAGGTGGAGGTGTCAGCCTCACCATGCGGGGAATGTGAGGGGAGTTCAAGCGCTAAGTTTAACTTAGGTAAAGTGGAATCTACATCACCTCTAGGCAAGGCATCGTCCTGCGTTATTTTCCAGAGCTGAATGCGCAGATCTATAGGGCCTTATTCCTCCTCCAGCAATGCCGATACCGGCCGTTGGTTGTTCAGCTGCTGAGTCCAAGGATATTCTGTCGATCACTGTTGTTCTCTGCGGGCTCCAATAGTCTGCGAGGGAATGTGGGGTAGAGCTGAATGCACGATCACCAACCAAAAATCTAGAGCATGGTAGAAGTCGAAATGCCTCATCAGAAAGAGACGAAGCTACAACAGGTGGAAATAAGGGTTAGAGACATTTCTAATTAAACTGCTGGCAAAAACCAAGCAGCGCGCTACCAATTGCCCACAGTCGTTGATCTCTGGGCGAAACGCTATAGTATTGGGAATGGAAGTCCGAACCGTAGGAAGAAGATGTGGGCGGCTGCTGAGACGTCTTGTCCGAAGTACTTTGTGTAGAATCTGAAAGATATGGAGCGTGTTGTCAGAACTTTTTAATGAGTTACGCGGCTGCTGAACGGCACAACCGGGAAGACAATTTTTGGTCTCCCAATGAATATATACAACCCGGAGACCGTGAAACCCTCGAACGGAGCCTTATGGTAGTTTAGGACTGGCCTCAAATCGCGGTTCGCGGCTGGTGAGATGGGAGCAATGGGTGGTGATAATCACGCATGCGAAAAAGGGAGAACAAAAAGGAAATAAGACAAACGAGGCATTTCAGCCACCATCTTACCATCTTCAGCACTTATACTCCGGTATCCCCGCGACCAACATCCACAACCATGCCTAAATCAAGATTATTGATGAACCGCAGGCTGCAGTCATCCCTGCAGCTGGCGGTACTTACTCCGCACTTCCCCACCTCGAAACAACCGTCTTGGTAGGCCGAGCTGGACAGGATACGCGTCCCATGCGCCGAGAAAATCGAATCAAGTTGAATCTCGGCCACTTAGGGTAACCGAAACCGGGTTTATCAGCACCGACGTCTATGAAACACCACGCCCGTGCTTGCTGGGCCCGGATGGCTTTTCTCACAGCAGCTGAAAGTTGAGCGTCAAGCATATTACTTACATGACGCTCCGTGTTCGGCACTAGAGCAAAGTCTCAGTGAAGCGGGAGTTTTGGTTGTATCTAGGACGGGCGTAGTGTGGTCCATTCCGTTACAACTATCAGGCAAAGATATCACATGAATCCCGGAAGACCTTACGGCGTTGATGGATTTTGTCTGTAAATTACTGCTCCATATCCCTAATGAATTGACATGTATGTATAAAGACTGTAGGAAGGGGAGATCCGAAAGTGAACACGACGATAATGAATGTTGACTTAGGTGGAGAAAGTAAACAAATGGAAAGCTTGGGCCAACACCGACACTTCCACTCCAGCAGTGCCGTCGACAAGCACTGCTGCCGTGGAGTACCAGTCGCAACTTTGGAGACCTGCGAAGCTACGGATGCGCCAGAGCGCACCATAGACAACCGTTTTGAAAAGCTCGACAACTCGTGGAAAGCGAATTCGGTGGGAGAGATGTCTTCCGAGACCCTCAGCAGATTTGACCGTCTGGACAGCAGCCTTGGCCGCTGCGATTGCAGCTGTTGCAGCACTTCTGGCAGTTAACGCCAGGGAGAGAGAGCTGCTGGTCGCTGATGCAGGATTTACCCGCTATCTTTTTGACCCGAAAGCTACCAATGCGATCGTTCCAGTTTTCGTTTTGTAAGTTAGACTAGTCACACACATTAGTTTACAGCAAGCGAAGAACGGCTCGAAACTTACGCTGCCGGGGTTGAACAGGGTGTAGGCATTTCCAGCGCAATTGAAGTCCCTGGAGGCCGCTGTCAGATTTGAAGCCTCGTTGTAAAAGTAAAAATGGCGTACTCTGAAAAGACCAATGCGTATCCCTCATCAGGACCGATGGAAGAGATGGTGTGCCAGCTATGTTGCTGTTAGCGAATCCTTCACGGATAAGGAGTGCCACACACTATGGGGAGGTTAGGCCGATGCAGGCATCGACTTGCTGCTGTGCATATCCACACGTTCCGCTCCAGTTGGCGTCAGTGCAGAGGTACACTCCTCCCGCCTCCCTCTTTTCAAGAGATCTTCCTTCTCCTGGTGCAGGGCTAGCTATCATGTCCGCTGCAAAGTTTCGAGACTCGGGCAAGGAGGGGAAAGAGTCATGACCGGAGAGAGGGGTGGCGGAGATGAAAGAGAAAAAGACTATGAGGCTAAAGGTAAGGAAAATAGACTTCATGTTCGTGGTGGTTGTGCGTCTTGCTGCGTGAGAGTTGAGTTTTGTTGATGATGGATTGCTGGAAAGTAGATAGTGAGGACAGTATATATATTTAATGCCATGGGAGGGAAACATTGAGCCGTGTAGCGAAGTGCGAGCATATCCACTCAGGTCGATCGTAGAGAAAGCTCGCGTGCCTTGCGCCATATTGTTGGGTATCCGGCATTCAACGAATGAGACGTACGCCGCGCATTCTTTTCTTAACCAGTGCGCAAGAACAGGGGTTTCCCCATACTTTATTTTGGGAGAGGGCCGTTGTGTATACTCGTCAGGCCATGTCGTGGGGCTACGCCACATAGCCCTTATCCACGAATAGCACATGATATGGAGCACAATTGGACCCACATCGCCAACGCCAGTACGGCTGAGATATATGTATGGCTTCAGCATGGTGTCGCGCGGCAGTGGCTGTCGTTTGCTTCCCCGAAATAATACCTTTCCAGCCTTCTCGTATAACAGACCGGGTGGCGTACACATAGAAACGCAGTTTGGCTGTCCACATATCCCTGATTAGGCAATCGCATCTACATCGTTGGCCGCTAATGTGGCTCACGGGAACGTCGTATATGATGCCTGCGCACCATGCTGTGGTGGCTTGTTGGCCTCGTCTGCCTCGTATCGCCAGCCCACTGTTCGCGCCACATGGGGAATCCAGAAGGATCAACTTCCTCTTGGGGTAAAGACTTCATTAAGTTTACTGATCATAACTTCAGCCGCCACTCTGAGGTCGTCGCCTATTTCACTTTCATGCATGTCGACGCTATTAGCATCGAAGGACGGGTCACCAGATGAGGTGCATTGTTACTGCGAGTGATTCTCTTCGGACCTAGCGATCAACCATCTTCACAACTCGCGCAGGTGAGTTTGAGATAGGCCTCGGGCTAAATAAAGGGACAACTCAATTATGCAGGGCAGACAGGAAGATGAATGGCCGAGCGACAGCTTAGAGCAAGGATGATGTCCAGAGATGTTTCGTGTCGGTTCTCCTTGTGAATTGACGAACCAACAGAGCACCTGTGTGGCGAAAGAATCCCATGTATTTGGGAACACTGCAACAGAAGGTATCAATTTAGCTACGTGATAGAATCTCTCAACACCCTCAACCAATCTTCCTTCATCCTTTAGACATTGCAGCTCGCTCCGTTGCCGTTGTAAGTGTGATCCACATTGCACTGGTCGTAAGTGAAAAGTGCGGTCGCTATTGAAAGGTTATCAGGAAACCTTCTTTCTAGGTGGCCATGCACTGCGCGGGCTGACTTACTATCAACCGAGAGGTTGTTAGACGGGCTGCGGACAATGCTCTGGTTGTCATCAGGCGTGAGAGACTCCTCACATTCGGTCTGGATCTCGCCGCCGTCGTAGCTGTCGCCGGTCCAGATGTCAATGTGCCACGTCCCGGATCCCCAGTCTTCATCTTTTCCATCTATTAGCAACCATCAGGCTTTGTGTTTCAGTGTTGAGCGTCACTTACTGCACTGTGCGCAATAGTCTTGGTTGATACCATACTTCTTCAAGTACGGAATATAGATGATCTCGCACTGGTCGAACTCGCCGGTGGCCGTAGCGAAGGTGAGAGGGTCATCGTAGGTTCCCGTCCCTCCTGCATTGCTACCGCGACTCGCAACAACGTCACACGAAAACGCCGTATCCGTCGAGCCTGGTGGGTCGTTGTCAGGAGCACCGTAGAAGGTGATGCGGGTACTCTGTGTAGAGCAGGTGGCCGCTGTGGCGACGGCGATGAGCGTCGCGGGAATAAAAAGAGCGGTGGCCCTCATTTTTGCGTGTTGATCAGGGATGTAAAAATTGAAATGGACCTAGTGTTGCTGGACCTGTGTGCAAACGGATGAGCTTTTAATACCTCCATGGGATTGAGGTTTGGCTCTGTGAGTCTATAATGAACACCTCGCTGTGTGATTCTGAGGCCGCACACAACCTCGGTCGGCACAGCCCCTGTGGCGTCGACAGGAATAGAAACAGCGGAAGTGTCTACCTAGAATTTATATTTACAGCGTGGTTCATCGTCGGAAATCTGGATTCCATGTTCTGAGTCCTTGAAGCCAAGTCGTCCTGCTAGGTTTTTGCGATTTGATAGGTGGGAATAGGAACTTTGCACAAAGAAAATCAGCCTTTTGACGCTGGTATCCCCCTGTACATTTAACCGATCATGCAAGCCTTCGTGTTGCAGTATTACAGGCTAAAGTAATTGGGAGGAGGATGTTCAGCCGCACCTGAGATGGTGCGAGCTCGCGTAAAAATGCGATTGGCACGACGAGCAGCCACTACGGGCCGCTATCTCTACGGGAGTAATCAGGCTTGACGTATTATCTCGTGGTGCAGTTATGGCACAATAATTATGAACTCAACGGTCTGCGGTTCGGGCCGTGTTTGTAGAATGGCGGGGGTGGACCTTGTCATCACACAACTAGACAATACTCGAACCACCACCAGTGAGCACAAGCAAGCTAGTACGACTATAAAGACTGAGTGAAAATCAAATAAGTTTCAGTCCCTCCCGTTGTGCGGTCCTCCACAAAGCCTCATATACCAGCTACAACATCTCAGCGCTACTCGACTCCAAGAGCTCCTCACTCTGTCCTTTCGATTCACACGTTCAAGATGCCCCCACCTCAGCCGGGTACCGCACATCGCCTTCCATCTCAGCTGGATCATGCAGACCCAGCTCCGATGGTAACCCTCCAGGACTGAGCTCGAACCTTCGCTCGTTATCCTTGTCTGCCGGCATCTCCGTTTTGCTTGTTGGCGATAGCTCTCGAGGTTCTCCTACTTGTTCCACATGATGATTGCGGCGGCGTCGGAAACAAAAACCGTAAACCAACGCACCAACAAGTATGCTAAGGCCTGCGATACCGCCTAGAACGGCCCCGACGATGGTGCTAGTTGGAGGACTTTCGTTGCTCGCACTGGTGGAGGTGGACGAAGGGAGGACGGTGGAAGAAGATGCAAGCAATTCTGGTTTAATACAGTTGTCGATGCTGTAGTACTCCCACGAGGTGTTATAGCAGCGGCCGACCTCGGCGAATTCAAGGGTGTCGGACGAGCATTCTGCGGCACCCGAATTGCTGCCGTAGATGGTGACTTGATTGTTTTTGTTCCTCGTTAGTTCTTTGTTCGGACAAAGTGGCTTGGGAGCCTTTTCGCGGCTAGCACCCACCAGTACATCCGGGATCTTTGCCGACAACTTGGAAGCTCGAGAAGTGGCCAGACGTCTTGCTCGCAAAGGATGTGCAAAGTCCATCGGGGTATCCGTTCGGGCCGTTGATGGAGTTCATAGATCTCTGGCATTCTGTGTCTTGGAAAGTGCTGATGTCTGTAGCAACGCACTGAGATGTGAGAAGATTGAGGAATACCCACTGGAGGTGCCACGGAGGATAGCCCTGTCGCGGGCGTGATGGATCTTCAAGCATCCGCATGATTTTTAGATGGAATAATATGATACTGAATAGAGGGCTGAGGTCAAGGTATCATTATCGAACTGCTCCGACTCCAGGCGCGGGTGGTTGGGGAGAGGAGAGTGGATTGAAGGAAATGCGCTTAAGGGTAGTAGTACACGGGCAGCAAGGCTGGCAGCGTGGGCACCTTGGTACCAAGGGCGGTAAGAGATAGCCCGAAGCGAGGGCCTAATTCGTCGGTCTGTGCATTCAGCTGAGCTTACAACGACGCCATCAGCTTGAACGTCGGTTAGAGCTGGCCAGCTGCCAGCCAGCCATTAATCAAGTAAGGTCAGGCAGTTCGATATGCTGACCCAAGCGCAGTTTAGCGGCATGAGGTCAGGTCTCTAAAATTGCTACATCTCATGTTGCTAGACCTAAAGCGGTCTAGCGAGATTTCCTATCCATTGCCACCTCTGCGGTAATACTGAAGTAGCCACTGCCTTATTGTTCCCGAAATATCCCATGGTTATAGCTAACAGTCTTAATATGGTGCGATGTCCTTATCTACAGTGTCAAATCAGAAGGTGTTTTTTGACTGGTGCAGATGTACTTCCCAAAGACTCCGTAGCATGCCTGACGTTTGTCATCAGAATCGCAAAGCTGTTCGGCCGACTGGTCATAACAAACGCCAGGGTGGCCGCCAGTGGATGTCCTATAGTGTTCTCCTGGGATCGCTTCATACCACGACAGCAAATTTTACTACGAAACCGCAAGAGGTTGACTGGCCATGTGCACTATTATCAAGCGGCATGCGTCGCACACAATTTGTCCCCCTGCTCCTCGGAGCACTAGATACGCGGCCTCCAGCTTTTGGGAGCGCTGGCTCTCGGCCGGAGTACTCGCCTCCAATCGGGGAACCTTCTCTTATCATGCACTTCCAGCCCGTCATCTCAGCGGTATTTTGAACGATTAGACTTTGCGACTGATAGTACACCTGCTGAGGTTGCTGCCTCAAGTAAGTCTCTGGTGGTTGGTTTATACACTTCCATCCGCTACACTACGAGGTTTGCTGTGCTGCCACAGTTTCAGCCACACGTTTGCGGGGCAGTAGGTCGCGGTGCCGGCCAGTGGCATCATCTTGTAGAACGAGCTGCCGCTATCATGACCGCACCACCCGCTGCAAGTGCTGACAGCAAAACGCCACAGCCGCGAACGGGCGACACCGGTCAGAGTCACCAAGCCTTGCGTTCTAGCTTGGAGAAGATGCAGCATACGCAGGCATACGCAGATGCGTTCAGGACAATCTAGGTCATCGTGGCGGCATTATCTGCTCCTCAACTTCCTTCATCACAGATCACTCGACTGTATGGTAGACTTCTTTATTTTCGTCACCCTCATAAAATTGTTGACATGCTGCACGATCTCTCGACCAGCTATAGCGCTAAGCCGGCTGACTGGCGTCGTTAATAGCCTTCCACCGAGATAACTGGTGTGGCGCAAAAGACACTACCCTGCGCCTTGCTCTAGACGGGGCTTTCCCTGCTCGGGCCGTCAGGCTTTGTACGCAAGGCACCATTTCGGTCAGCAGAATCTAAGGCAGACCTGGTGGGGCAGAATATGCATGTCTGAGAGGTGATAGGCTGATATTTTGCCACGATTGTGTTGTTGCACACGGCTGTACCAAAACACACAATAAGCAGCGGATAATACACTCTGCCATAACAACGAGTGTATTACACACTCGGTAATATGGATTAGTGTGTAATACACTCGAGAATCAGTAGGTAGATCCGCCCCAAGGTATAATTACACTATATTACATGTATACAATAGATCTAAACCGTTGTTTTTTTCATGAAAGCAAGAAACGTGCTGGCTTAGGTAAGGATGAGTTTCGTCAATCACTTGTTACGATCTTAGCCCCACTGGGGCCATGATTGAATCCCAATTGATTGAACCTGGCCAACTTTTTTGGAGGCCACGAGTTCAAATCCAGCACGTTACAAAAGCCGAATTCGTGGCCGCTTTTTGGCCGCCGAGCATGGCCGCCGCCATGGCCGCCGACGACGATGTTGGGCGGGCATACGGATGAGGGTGGTTCGGGGGGGGGGGTTGATTCAGACGCATAGTGTTGGTCGTTTTCAGAGGTGGGCGACCTAGAGACCTCCGTTTTGGGCGAAAAGTCGGTATCAGACGCATAGTGTTGTTATGGACCGCAGGTGACAAGGGCTTTATAACCCCAAGGGCAGGAAGCCCGCACGGGAAAAAACACCACTAGGGCCCAGGGCCCGCACGGCAAACCAAGCCGCAAGGGAAATCTGGTTAGGATGCGCACAAGCCACAGCGCAAGGCGCTACAGACAGATTCCCACACGGGAAAGCAGCCCTTAAGGGACACAGTTACTATAGGAAACTACAGGCAAGATTCCCGCAGGAAAGAAGGTCTACAAGGGCAAGAAGGTAGAGTAGGCAGAAAGGATATTAGGAAGATTAGAGTAAGTTAAACATTATAACCGTTCCGCACTAACAAAAGCCGGAAACTAGAAAGGCGGCTAAGCGCTAGTATTACGTACGCTCCACCCAGGGACCCACCTTAGATTACTATAATCCAGTATCTCTAATCCCTCAGCTTTAATCCAACCCTTATAATCCTAAGGGTCTAATCCAGATTATATAGCTTTCCTACTTATATATAATCACGCTCCTTAGCTAGATACTTTAATCTTTATAGTTAACTTAAGAATCTAATCTTTACCTATTAGAGTAATAGAGCCTTATTACGCCTAGCGCACACGTAATTACTTCCTTCTCTAATTATTACCTCCCCTACTCTTATCCTTAAGGTAAAACCTTTAACTTAATCACCTACTAGGCGACTCTAAAACCTAGTAGAAGAGGCCTATCGTTACACTTTAACCACTATCCTTACAAGAAAAGAAAGGCATCCCTAATTAGGAAGTATTACCCTAAAACAACACTAACAAGCAGCACTTGTTATGCTAAATACAACAGTTAGTATAGGAGACGCGGAGCTGCAGTAGCCTTAGCAGGCACCTCCGCCTTACACCCCTCCTAGCAACGAATAGCTATACTAACTAATCCTAGAACTGCGCAACAAGAACGCAGTCCTTAGGATATAACTTAGTTAAGCATTAGCGGCACCTCTAGCTACTAAAGTTAAGGTTCCTAAACCCGACCTATACTATAGAGATTATAGGAAAACGCAAGACTTCCTATCCTAACTAGACAATTACATCTACTTCTCTTATAGGAAATTCGCTAGTCTAGCCGATAAAGTACTCTACGCTAGTACTTACCTATAAGGAACGGTAGAGTAATAGTTCTAACCTTTTAAACGCGAAAAACAATCTAAGCCTAAGTTCTAATAGTCTATAGCAACCCGCGAAATCTTCGGAGACTACCGCAACTTTACTAAGGCCCTTAAGGCAGTATTTAGTAGAGTTAACAAGACACGTTAAGTAACGTATACCCTTATAACCTACTAATAGAAGGGGTTAGTGCAAGACTATACTACTAAGTTCTAAGATGTAGCCTACCTAGCCGAGGGACACTCCGACATCACGTTACGAACATTCTACTACTAAGGACTTAAGGATGAAATTAAGGAAGTAATAACCTACTATAAGGAACCTAAAAACCTTATAGGAATAATCTAACTAGCTTTACTTATAGACAAGCGACGCAATAAAAGATAGTTTAAGAAGAAAACCTACTCTTCTAATACCTTACAACCTATGTAGCTATATTACACCTAGGAAGGAGGAGACGCTATAGAACTAGATAGTACCTAGAGAAGTAATAATAAAAAAGGGAAGCAAGGTAAGCGACCTCCTAGGAAGGAATAGACAGATTAGTAATATACCCAATTTAATAAAGGACTATACGTCTAATATAGAGATAAATAGGGCCCTAGGCACTAATACTCCTAACAGTTAAAGAAGAACGAGCGCACCACGTCTACGGCTTAGATAGAAGAACCTTAAGAGGCCTCGATAGCCTAGACGGTTAACCACGCCGCGATAAGCTAGACCGCATGCTACAATAACAACTACTCTACTTACTAGAGCAATAAAGATGCTATAGGATAGTATCCTAAGAAGTTATAAAGAGTTAATACTATTAAATAAATCTAGGCAGCGCCTACAATTAGCAAACTAGCTAACGCGTTTCCCCTAGACACGGAACTAGTAAATAGCAACACGGGAGAACTTTATAAGAGTACGCCTAAACCTAAGGCGGAATCTAAAGACAGCAAATAAGAGCCCGAGAATACGGATTTAAATAGCTTGGCTAAATTGCTAAGTACCTAAAAGTATACGGGAAAATCCAATTCAGCAAACACAGTAGACAACCCTACATTACCTAGACACTAGACTTATAGCTAGATATAACCTAGCAACAATACTAGGTTTAGCAAGGGAATATTATTTGTCGATACAAGTAGAACTAATACTAGATATACTAGGGAAAGACGGCCCTTACCTTACCTAAAGACCTAAATATATAGTTACAAGATAAGGTTAGGAACCAACAACTATTAAAAAACTAGACGGCCTCCCTAGTTAGGGACCCTAGAAGGGGCTATTAGATAGGTCCCTTAACTAGATATTATGTATATTAAACGGACTAATTCCTACTAGATTAGCTCTACACTAACTCTTATATATACCTATTACTTTTTATAGAAAACGGGCCGTAGTAATAATAGACAGTAGCGCCTAAGGGAACTTCATTAACCCTAAATTCGTTATAAGCTACTAACTATTATACTAAACTAAAGATTGTCTATACCTACTTAGTATAGTAGACGGCTCCCCAGCAACCTATAGGAAAGGATAGGTCTATATTAAAATAGGACTTAACCCCTTGTCTCTAGGAAACTACAAGGAGAAGATTAGCCTTAACTTAATAGTAATACTAGGATATAATATAATCCTAGGCATCCTATAGTTAAAAATGCATACACCTTATATTAACTAGAGAATAGAAGAAATTACCTTTCTAGATAAATAATATATTAGGCACCTCGCTACAGCTAGGAGAACCAAGTTACCTACTAAGAGTAGCTAGAGCTAAGAGCTAGAGCTAGAGAAGTCCGAGCTAGTAAGCTAGAACTTAAAGAGCTAGAGCTAGGAGAGCTAGAGTAGCTAGAGCTAGGAGAGCCTAGTAGAAGTTAGAGAGATCTCCCTAGGGGCTATAAAGCGCATAAAGCGTAGAGAAGAATAAGTCTATACTATCTACCTAAAACCCAGTTAAGAGATAGAATAAAGGATTATTACACGTATATAATTAGGTTACCTAACAAGGGGAAAGCCTATACTCGCTAACTATAGGAAAGCTACCGCGTATTCCGCAGCCTCTATAGAATACAAGGGGCCTTAGAATAAGGATACTAGCCTAAAGTTAGTTAGAGGAGACTGCCCCCAGAGGATCTATAGGCGATATAGCGAAGCTAACCTAGAATAGCTTACGCAGCCCGGCTAAGACCGGGGCCGCTAAATATAGAACGTTAGTATAAAGAGTAGGAATCTCTTAATAACTAATAAAGATAATACGACTAGCGAGTAAACACATAGGGAACTCGGCGGTATTATAAGACCTACTACTACTAACACCCTAGAGGAGAAACTACCGCTACTAAATATAGAATCTGTACTAAAACAATTCTAGAAGTACGCGGACCTCTATAAGGAATAAGGAAAAGGAGCTTTATCTTAATACTAATCTTAGGATTATAAAATACCTCTCGTGCTAGGAATGTAACCTGCGTTTAAACCTATCTACTCGCTCTCTTAAACTAAGCTAGAATTTTTATAGGAATACCTAGAGAAGAACCTAGAAAGAGGATATATCCGACCTTTATTATTACCGGCCGGATACCCTATCTTGTTTATCCCTAAGAAGAACGGTAAGCTCCGCCTCTACGTTAATTACCAATAGCTAAATAATATTATAGTTAAGAACCGTTACCCTCTCCTAAGAATTAATAAACTATAGGATAAGCTGTAAACTGTAAAGTACTTTATAAAGTTTAATCTCTGCGACGGCTATTACCTAGTTTATATTAAAGAAGGGGAAGAGTAGAAAATAGCATTCTAAACGCGCCTAGGATATTTTAAGTACACGGTAATACTGTTTAGGCTTACTAACGCCCTAGTAATATTCTAAAGCCTTATAAATAAGACACTACGTCTATATTTAGATATCTTTTACACGGCCTACCTAGACAATATTATTATCTACTTAGATACCCTTAAAGAATATATAGAGTATATTAAGAAAGTTCTTAAAGCTCTAAGAGGAAAAGACCTATAGATTGCACCTAAGAAATATAAATAGATTACCTAGAAAACAGAATTTCTAGGGTTTATTATTACACTAGGATAAGTTAGTATAGACGACAAGAAACTAGACGCGATTTAAGATTAGCTAATACTAAGGACGGTAAAAGATATATAATCCTTTCTTAGATTTGCTAACTTTTACCGAAAATTTATTAAGAAATACTCTAAGGTAATCGAGCTACTCACGCGCCTTATAAAGAAAGAGTATAGTTTTAAATAGGAAGAAGCCTAGTAGATAGCCTTTAACTCCCTAAAGTAAATATTCTGCAAAGCTCCTATCTTAGGTATTTATAAACCCGAACTACTAATTACGGTAGAAACCGACGCTTCTAACTACGCCATCGGCGCTTGCATTAGCTAACTAGATAAGCAAGGCCGACTCTACCTAATTACGTATTACTCGCGGAAGATAACACCCCTAGAGCTTAACTATAATATCTATAATAAGAAATTACTCGCTATAGTTATAGTTTTTAAGATATAGAGACATTACCTTAAAGGAGCCAAATACTAAGTAATAGTCTATTACGACCACAAGAACCTTACGCACTTTATAACTACTAAAGAATTAACTAGAAGACAAGTTAGGTGGGCGGAGGAATTAGCATCCTATAATATAAAGATTACCTATAGAAAGGGATCTAAAAACGCTCGCGTAGACGCGCTAAGTAGAAGAGCTAACTATATAGCAGAAAAACCTAGTTTATAGCTAGCGGTGCTTAAATAAGAGGAAGACGGTACCCTTATAGTAGCATATATCGCTTTACTATAGCTAAGCAAAATAACTAAAGAAGAGTTTATCCTAGTTAGGCAACTCGCGCCAGTTATATGTATTAGCGATAACAACTAGACGCGTAAAATCCGAGACACCTATAAGTAAGACTCTATAGTATAAGAACTTGGCGAGATTAAAAATAACCCTCGAGTAACAAAGGACCTAGACGGCACTATCCTATTTTTAGGATTAGTCTATATTCCTAAGCTACTAAGAGAGGAACTAATTAAAGATCTCTATAAAGCACTAGCACACGGTCATTAAGGAATAGATAAGACAATTAAAAGACTCTCTAGGAACTACTACTTCCTAGGGCTAAAAAGAACCGTTTAACAGGTAATCTTATAGTACGACCTTTATATTTAAAGCAAGGCCTCGAGACACGCACCCTATAGACTACTTTAACCATTACCAGCCCCGGAACGACCCTAGTAGTTAATTATACTTAACTTTATTACGGATCTACCTTAGTTAAAAGAGCCCTTAACTAGCACGCTCTACAACTCGATCCTAGTTATCGTCAACAGGCTTACTAAATACGTATACTATATACCTTACCTAAAAACGGTAACTACAGAAGATCTAGCCTATACCTTCCTTAGGACAATCCTTAGTAACTATAGATTACTAGATAAGCTCGTCTTAGATAGAGATTGCCTATTTACCTCGCGATTCTAGTAGAGCCTCACCCGTTAGCTTGGCTCTAAGTATAAACTTTCTACTACAGCATACCTATAAATAAATAGACAAATAGAATAAATAAACTAGACTCTAGAGCAATACCTTTACTATTACCTTAACTATATATAAGACAACTAGGTAAAACTATTACCTCTTACCTAGTTCGCCTATAACAGTTTAAAGGCCTTAGCTACATAAGAGTCACCGTTCTATACTAACTACGGGTATAAACCTATAGCTTATAGAGAACTAATACTAAGCGGATCCCTTGCCTAGAAAGGAATCCTCTAATCTAACTAGCTAAAAGTACTTTATAAACAGCTTAGCCTCGATATAGAATACAACGGATTTCTTATATCTTACTACTATAATAGACGGTACTAGAAGGCACTAAAGCTTAAAAAGGGGGATAAGGTCTACCTTCTTAGAAAAAATATTAAGACTAGGCGCCTAAACAATAAACTAGATTTTAAGAAAATCGGCCTATTTAAAATTAAAGAGAAACTCGGGAAAGTTAATTACCGTCTTAAGCTACTAAGCAATATAAAGATAGTACCCGTTTTTTACATAGTACTGCTAGAACCAGCACCCGAAAACGCCACGCCAATTAAACAAATAGAAGAAATAGTACTAGAGAATCTAGACGCTAATAAAAACATAGACTAGGTAGTAGAAAAGGTACTTAATAGTAGCTACATCGATAGTTAATTTAGATACCTTATATAATAGGAAGGAGACTAGGACTATATATAGGAACTACTAGAGAACTGCAATAGCTGTAGAGACCTCATTAAAACCTTCTATCGCTAAAACCTAGATTACCTAAAACCAGGAGCTCCTTAAATACGAAGGACCTAAAATTAAACTTAGGTATTAGAGATAGCCGAGCTAAGTTAATAAGCTTAGACGTCTTAAGAGGTGTAGCAGCGGAACCAGCCCTAGGAGAACTAATAGACTAGTTAGGACCTACAGCAGCGCTATTAGCTAAGGACTTGCTACGTAGGCGCTTTATCAATCGCCTAGGCGCATCGTCCTTAGGGTTAATAGGATCCCCCTCCTCTAGTAATTCCAGTTTACCTAAAATATTAATTAAGTCGGACTTGCGCGGTAATATTAAGGCAGCCTGACGCTCGAGCAACTCCTACTACTTCTTAGCCCGAGACAGACTATTTATAGCTAACTACAACTGCTCCTTAAAAGAAGTACAATCGGCGCGAGCCTTATCTAGCGCTTAACGAAGACGCTCGACTAAGAGGCAAATTAGTAAAGCAAAGATAGAAGGGTAGTAGGACAAATAATTAGAATCCTTAAAACTACTAGTATTATAACCAACGCGCCTATAACGGCTACACTCGCTACAACGCGAAAAACCTAGAGCCATTTTATATACTACCTCTAGAGCACCTTCCTTCCGTTAAACATTCGCTAAAAGACACTAAGAATAGGGAACCGGCATCGCAATACTAAGAAGATTAATCTTATTACTAAGAGACTCCTATTTAGTTATCTAATCGTTGCGCTTACGCTTGTTAGAAGACATGTTAAGGGTACTTATAGGGAAGAAAGAAACAAGGATACTAGAGCCTAAGATATAGATAAGTAGATAAATCTTTGGGCCGAAGATCCTTAAGAGGGGGGGTAGTATTATAGACTATAGGTAACAAGGGCTTTATAACCCTAAGGGCAGGAAGCCCGCACGGGAAAAAATACTACTAGGGCCTAGGGCCTGCACGGTAAACTAAGCCGCAAGGGAAATCTAGTTAGGATGCGCACAAGCTACAGCGCAAGGCGCTATAGACAGATTCCCGTACGGGAAAGCAGCCCTTAAGGGATACGGTTACCGTAGGAAACTATAGGCAAGATTCCCGCAGGAAAGAAGGTCTATAAGAGTAAGAAGGTAGAGTAGGTAGAAAGAATATTAGGAAGGTTAGAGTAAGTTAAACATTATAACCGTTCCGCACTAATAAAAGCCGGAAACTAGAAAGGCGGCTAAGCGCTAGTATTACGTGCGCTCCACCTAGGGACCTACCTTAGATTACTATAATCTAGTATCTCTAATCCCTTAGCTTTAATCCGACCCTTATAATCCTAAGGGTCTAATCTAGATTATATAGCTTTCCTACTTGTATATAATCACGCTCCTTAGCTAGATACTTTAACCTTTATAGTTAACTTAAGAATCCAATCTTTACCTATTAGAGTAACAGAGCCTTATTACGCCCAGCGCACATGTAATTACTTCCTTCTCCAATTATTACCTCCCCTACTCTTATCCTTAAGGTAAAACCTTTAACTTAATTACCTACTAGGCGACTCCGAAACCTAGTAGAAGAGGCCTATCGTTATAGGTGTTAAGCTATTTTAAGGGTGGGTAACAGAGAATTAGCCGTTTTTCAACGATTTAGACGCTTTAGACGCATAGTATTAACTTATTATAAAGGTGGGCGATAGAAACGAGTCGAGGTCTTTTAAATTTTATTAAACAGTAAGGGAATTGTATTTACTGCTAGTTTATTAAGTGATACTAAAGCTACTAAATATATACATCTTAAGAACTAGGTATAGTCTAGTATTAGTAGTTTTGTAATAGTGATGTGCAAAGAATTAAAATAATAATTGATAATAATAAGAATAACGGCAAGTAGGAACGGTAAGTAATAATACTAGTTAATACACCCCCTTTATAAAGCACTGTAGATATAGTTTATAATATCTAGTTAATAGTAAATTAACCTAGATATAAGAAAAGTAACTAAGAGAGTAAAGAAAGGTGTTTACAATTTTGTTAATAGTAATACTACTAGACTATATAGCTAAGGTCTACTAGGTTTAGCTAATTATAGAATAGCTTAAACCTTTGTAGTGGAAGTGGCTTTATAAGTCTATTAGCTACTATTTTAGCTATAGGTGTCTATTATAGTTAGATCTACTTGCTTTAGACTTCCTAGCGTAGCTAGTGCTAATAAATATTAATATAGTAAAGCTTAGTATTTAGCTTTAGAGCTAATTTATCTAGAAGGCTAATTATAGCTTAGTTATTATACTAAATAAATAGGTAATAGTTAGGGTTTAGATTAATTTACTTAAAAAATCGTCCCTACTAGATAAGCTCTTTTACTATAGTTAAGAGGGATAGGAATTTAGCTTCTATACTTAATATTATAACTATTCTTTACTTGCTTGCTTTCTAGTTAACTAGGCTATTAAAGAGCTAGAAGACGTATCCTTAGTAAGACTTCCGGGTTTACTTATCTATTGCAAAGGAAGTATTACTACTACTAAGAAACACGTTCTATTACTATATATAGATACTACTATACTTAATTACAAGGTATTTAGTACCTATAAGGTACTATAAAACCCGTATAGCTATAAGGGAATGCGTTAGCGAAGGATTTATAAGGAATTCTACTAGTCTTAATACTATAAAAGTAATATTAGGTTAAGTAAATACCACAGCGAAGTTAATTAAGCTAATCTTCTACTAATAGGTGTAGATCTCCTAGTCTAACGCTTAGGTATCTAAAGACTAAAGTTCCTCTATAGGTAGTAGAGTTAATAGTAGCTTACCTTCTTAGATTTTAAACTTAGCTATTAGTTTATTAATATAGGAGTCTTAATATAACTAAAGCTTTCTCTGGTCTTAGTCTCTAATAATTTAGATTATAAGAAACTACTTAAGTTTACTAATAACACGTAGCTTATAAGTTTCTATAAGGTCCTATTAGAACTTAGCTACTTACTACTTATACTACCTATAATATAGGATTATAATATTATCTATAAAGAAGAATAATATAAGGTATTAGTTAGTAAAAAGGTAGTTAACTCCTAGAACCTTAAAGAGCTTTAGAGTTTAAAGTATTACTAAGAGATATTTATACTAAAGGGTAGGGGATTACTTAAGTCTATAGAGAGTGCGTAGTAGTTAGAAAATACTTCCGGGTTTAAGGTTCTAGTATCCTAGAAGAAGTTTAATTCCTTCTAGAAGTTTATAGTAAGTATCTTTATTAATTAGACTATTAATAAAGGTATTAACTATATTAAGTTACTTAGTTTCTAGGTTAAAGGCTATTATAAGAGCTATAAGGGCTCTAAATATTTTAGCTATAAGTATAGCTATATAGGTATCTTGCTAAGTAACTTAAAGGTCTCCCCTTATATAGAGTCTTACCTTATATTTAATAAGATATCCTTCTAAGTTAAATTTATACTTAAACACCTAAGTTAAGGGAATAACCTTCTTTCCTACCTACGTAGCCTAACTATATCTTACTAGCTTAAAGATGTTCCTTCCTAGGAGAATATTAAGCTTCTTTTTATAGGTAGTAATAAAGCCTATTACTTCCGGATACTTAAGTATTTACTTAAAAGTCTTAGGTTTAGGAGGGAGATAGTCTCTATAGATTCTTCTTAGCGTATTCTAAGGTCTTAGTGTTAAAAGAGCTACTAAAAATACTCTATAGAGTGTATCTTAGCTGTGCTAGATATTCTTAAGTGCTACTATATACGCGTGCCTTCTACTATACCTAGTAGTTCTCCTATTATTTACCTCCTTAGGTATAATACTCTTATAAGATATTATAGCTAAAACCTAGTCTATATAAGGTACTATATTACCTAGTACCGTAACTAGTATTAGTAGAGTATTATACTAGGCTAGTAGAAGTAGCGGAAGGCGCTTAGAAGGTTCTAAGGTTAATTCTTCTATTTAAATATCTAAGTTTCTTTTCTATAGTATAGTATAGAAAACTCTATTAGGTTTAGATACTTCTAGTAAAGATAGATAAGTGTAACGGCCGGTCTCTTTTACTAGACTTCGGAGTCGTCTAGCAGGTTCGAAGGTCGTAAGGGGTTTACCTTAGGGATAAGAGTAGGGTAGGAACGAAGTAGAAGGTAGGGTATTATATAGATAGAGTGCTGCGCCGGGCGTAAAGACCTGTTACTTTAAGAGGGTTTAAATTCTTAAGTTAAGTTAACTATAAAGATTAAAGTATCTAGCTAGGGAGCGTGGTTTATATATATATAGGAAAGTTTATAACAATCTAGTTTTAGTAAGCCCTTCCTCTAAGGGCTCTAGTAAGAGCCTATTTTCTAAGGGCTTATAAGGAGCCTATTTCTTAAGGGCTTAGGGTTAGCCTAAGACGAGCCTATTTCTTAAGGGCTTAGGTGGGGCGCACGTAACCCTAGCGCCTAGCTACCTTCCGGCTTTCCAACTTCTGCCTTTACTAAGTAGCTATAATATCTAACTTACCCTTACTAGCTTAACCTCTTCTCGTGTCGCTTTCCTAGATTACGCCTTTAACCCTATAGACCTTAATCCCCTGCGGGATTCCTTTTCTAGCGTATCCTTCTCTATTTCCTGTAACTTCTCTAGTCCTAACAGGCGGTCTTCCCGTATAGGATTCCTAACTATACGGCTCTACTAGCCGTGCGGGATCTTAGCCCTTGCGGTACCTTTTTCCCGTACAGGCTTTCTACCCTTAGGGTTATAAAGCCCTTATCACCTAGGGTTTATAATACTATCCCCTACCTTAAGGATCTTCGTCCTAAAGATTCGCCTTAAGGTGTATATCTTAAGTAACTTCCTTCTTTTCTTTTTCTTAGTAAGTCTTTATTATAACTCTTAAGCGTTCTACTGCTAAGATTTCTATAGGTTCCCTTCATCCTTATCACACCACTATTACTTGCTAGGATTTATTACGCCGGATCTTTCGCGATAGAGTTAAGATAATTCCTTGCTCTAACTGTCTAGAGTATAGCTACTCTAAGTACCTAGCTCTAGAGGACAATCCCTCTGTCTATAGTGCTTGTCTAAAGAGTTGTTGAAAGGGGTGTAATATCGCTATAATAAGTTCTTTAAGTTATAAGTTTCCTCTTTTCCAGTCGTGGCCACGCTAACCCTTTTTTTAGTAGATTATTTAGATTAAGAGTATACTTAGGTAGCTATAGAGGAAGATATAGCTCTAGAGAAGTTAGTACGTCTATATAAGCAGCGTAGGTTCCTTTATAAGCATCGTTCCTGTATAATCTATAAGGGTTTTAAGTCTTTAGAGGAGATAGAGCGCGAGGAGGAGGCTACTACTACTGCTGCTACTGCTAGGGCCTCTGCTAACCCTAAGACTGCTAAGGCGGATCTACTATTAAAGCGCCTACGTGGCGAGCTCTTAGCTAGTACCGCTACTGTAGATCCTAACTAGTCTATTATAGGGTCTCCTAGGGCTAGTTCTACTACTACGCCTCTTAGGACGTCTAAGCTAGTTAACTTAGCTTGGCTATCTCCGCTTCCTAACTAGTCCTTAGTTAGTTGCGACTTTAATAAGGCGGCGGCTTTAGCTATTCTAGGTTTTAACGGTAGAAGGTCTAGATAAGGTCTCTATAGCTATTATAGTTCTCTAGTGGTTCCTAGGTATTATCCTAGTCTCCCTACTATTTAAGGAGGTAACTAAGCTAACCGTTAATATAGCCACTATCGAGTACCTTTTCTACTATCTAGTCTTTATTTTCGTCGGCGTCTGGATTCTCTAGTACTATTTCTTCTATTTATTTAATTAGCGTGGCGTTCTTAGGTGCTAGTTCTAGCAGTACTACGTAGAAAACGGGTACTATCTTTATATTACTTAGTAGCTTGAGGCGGTAGTTAACTTTCCTAAGTTTTTCTTTAATTTTAAATAGTCCGATTTTCTTAAAATCTAGTTTATTATTTAGACGCCTAGTCTTAATATTCTTTCTTAGGAGGTAGACCTTATCCCCCCTTTTAAGCTTTAGTGCCTCCTAGTACCGTCTATTATAATAGCGGGATATAAGAAATCCGTTGTACTTAATATCTAGGCGAAGCTGGTTGTAAAGTTCCTTTAGCTAGTCTGCTTTAAGGATTCCTTTCTAGGCAAGGGATTTGCTTAGTATTAGTACCTTATAAGCTTCCGGCTTAAATCCGTAGTTAGTGTAGAACGGTAACTCCTAAGTAGCTGTTGCCTTTAAACTATTATAGGTAAACTACGCCAGAGGTAGCAGTTCTACCTAGTCGTTCTGCAAGTAGCTAAGGTAGTAGCGTAGGTATTACTCTAGGGTCTAATTTATCTATTTAGTCTAGCCGTCTATTTGCGGATGGGCTATAGTAGAGAGCTTATACTTAGAACTAAGCTAGCTAGTAAGTAACTACTAGAACCGCGAGGTAAAGAGGCGGTCTCTATCTAATACTAGTTCGCTAGATAACCTATAGTTGCCGAGGATTGTCCTAAGGAAGGTGTAGGCTAGTTCTTCCGCATTTACCAACTTAAGATATAGTAGGTAGTATATATACTTTATAAGCCTATTAACGATAACTAGGATTAAGTTATACTTAACCTTTATAAGAGGTTCTTTTAACTATAGTAGATCCGTGATAAAGTCTAATAAGATAGACTGCTAGGGTTGTTCTAGGGCTAGCAATAGCTAGAGTAGTCTATAGGGTACGTGTCTCGCGGCCTTGCTACGAATGTAAAGATTATACTACGAGATTACCTATTAAACAGTCCGCCTTAGCCTAGGGAAGTAGTAATTCCTAGTAAGCCTCTTAATCGTTTTATCTATTCCTTAATAACTATATGCTAGTACTTTATAAAGATCTTTTACAAGTTCTTCTCTAAGTAATATAGGGACGTAGATTAATCCTAAAAATAGGATAGTTCCGTCTATATCCTTAACTACCTAAGAGTTATTTTCGATCTTACCAAGTTCTTATACTATAGAGTTATACTTATAGGCGTCTCGGATTTTCTACGTCTACTCGCCTCCGTTAATGCGTATAGCGGGCGATAGTTGCCTAACCGGGGTAAGCGTTCTATTAGTTGCTTCATTAAGCACTACTAGCTGCAATCTGGGCTTCCCTACTACATAGTTAGCTCTTCTACTTAGCGCGTCTACGCGAGCGTTTTCTAATCCCTTTCTATAGGTAATCTTTATATTATAGGAGGCTAGTTCTTTAGCCTATCTAACCTATCTACGGGTTAATTCCTTAGTAGTAGTAAAGTATAATAGGTTCTTATAATCGCAGTAAACTATTACTTAGTACTTGGCTCCTTTAAGGTAGTATCTCTATTCCTTAAATACTATAACAATAGCTAATAGCTTCTTATTATAGACGTCGTAGTTAAGTTCCGGGGGTGTCCTCTTCCTAGAGTAATACGCGATAGGGTATAGGCGGCCTTACTTATTGGGTTAGCTAAGGCAGGCGCTAATAGCGTAGTCTAAGGCGTCAGTTTCTATAATAATTTCCAATTCTAGATTAAAGATTCTAAGGATTAGTACTTTATAGAATATTCGCTTAAGTAAATCGAAAGCGATTTATTATTCTTCTCCCTATTTAAATCTATATTCCTTTCTAGTAAGCCTAGTAAGAGGTTCTATCACCTTAGAGTAGTTCAGAATAAACTTCCTATAAAAGTTAGCAAATCCTAGAAAGGATTGCACGTCTTTAACTATCTTTAGTGCAGGCCATTCCTTAATAGTATCTAGTTTCTTCTTATCCATGCTGATGTAGCCTAGAGTAATAATAAATCCTAGAAACTCCGTCCTTTATATATACTATTCGTATTTTTTAGGTGCGACTTAGAGATCCTTTTCCTCAAGTACCTTAAGGACTTTATAGACATGCTTAGTATACTCTTTAAGTATCTCTAAGTAGATTAAGATATCGTCTAGGTAAGCTATATAAAACACATCTAAATACAGACGTAGGGTATTATTAACTAGGCTCTAGAACGTTGCCGGGGCGTTAGTAAGCCTAAATAGTATAACTATATACTTATAGTGTCCTAGGCGGGTTTAAAAAGCTATCTTCTACTCCTCTCCTTCCTTAATACAAACTAGGTAATAGCTATCGCGGAGGTCTAACTTTATAAAGTATTTTGCCTTCCTTAGCTTATCCTATAGCTCGTCTATCCAAGGGAGCAGGTAGCAATTCTTAATTATAATATCGTTTAGCTAACAATAGTTAATATAGAGACGTAGCTTGCCATTTTTCTTTAGGATAAATAGGATAGGGTATCCTACCAGTAATAATAATAGGCGGATATATCCTCTCTTAATATTCGTATTAATATACTTCTAAAGTACCTTGCTCTCCGTTTCTAATAACAAGTAGATTAGTTTAAAGGCTAGCTATTTTTCAGGTAGTAATAGTATCTTGTAGTCCTATAGCTAGTGCTAAGGGAGCTATCCCTTATCTCTTTTTAATAGAGCTTTCCTATAAGCCTAAAACTCTTTAGGTATAGTCTCTAGTTCGGGTGTAGGTAGTAATATAGTAGTTGCTAAGAGATTCCTACTCCCTATACCCTGTCCTAATTTTTCCTAACTTAGTTTCGGGTCCGGCGTAACTTTTAATAAGAGATTCCTACTCTTTTAAGTTACATTAGCCTTGTCTATTTTAGGGAACTTTAAGGCATGAGTAGGTAAGTCCTACTAAAGTGTTTACTCTAGAAGCGTTACTACTCTAGCGAGGGTCCTAACTTCTATAGCCGAGATTCCTCCTTTAAACCTGTGGGAGTTAAAGCCTACTTAGTATAGACTTCCGCAGGTATAGGTGCTTCCCCCTAGTAGGTTTCCTTGTATCCTAGATCCTATTACTAGGTGTTCTGTAGCTTAGTCTAGTTAGAGTCCTTAGGAGCTAGTCTCGAGATTCCTACTCGTGCTTATAGTCTTTTAGTTATTATCCTATAAGGGTCCCGTTTATTACATGCGTACTACGATCCTTTACTATATTTCTAGGCTGGGTTAGACGTATATTATATATACTTTATCGCCTCTGCGCCTTATACGCTTAACGGCGGCTAGAGAGATTTCCTTTACCTTAAGCGTCTCCTTTAGGTCTTCCGTTGTTCCTTTCTTTAACTTAGGTTTAAGCTCTAAGAGCCCTAGTGTAAGCCTAGGTTCCTAGGCTACTGCCCGTAGCTTATAAGTCTCGGATTATAGGTCTACTTCCGTAAGGTTCTACTAGGTATAGCTTCTCTTTACTGTAGCGAGGTGTTTAGTATAATATTTATCTAGGAAGGTAATCTTCTCTATCCTCTAGTAGATGCGTGGTTTATATATCTTAAGCTAAGGTATCCTAAGGATAATATCGTGTCCTAGGATAGGTATAACGTCTAGGTTAATTTGTTTCTTGTAGTTGCCTATTATAAGAGGCTTCTCGCCTATCTTAATTCTAATCTAACCTTTTCTATACCTAGCGGGTGTGCCGTCTACCGTGTTAAGTTAGTAGGCCTTGCTCTTCGTCTGGTAGGGTAGCTAATAGTTAATAAGGAATTTCAGATTAATAAAGACTCCTTAAGCTCTACTATTAATTATTACAATAGCTTTCTTTCCACAAAAGGTAACGGGTATATATAGCAACTTCTATAGTTTTAATCTAGTAGGTATAATTCTGTTTAATATACATGTAACCGTGTCGAGGGACCTAGTTTCCGGCCCCTCCTAGGGTCCTATTATAGGGGAGCCGTCTAGTTTTTTAACTTCCTAGGGTACTATCCTAAGGCTACTTTATCGCTTTTATAGACCTAGCACTACTTATTATAGTAGGCGGTCTAGCTAAGCGCCGCGTGATTAGAGGCTTAGGTTGTAGTAGCAACGCTAAATACGTCCTTATTATCACTTCCTTCGTCTTCCTAGTCCTTAGTAGCCTAACTAGCTTTCTACTTTTCAAATTCCTTCTTGCGCTAGGGGTAGTTATATTTCGGCTTCTAAGTATCCCTATAGTAGATATATAGGTTCTTCTTAAACTAATCCTTCTATTCCTAGGTCTATTCCTTCTTAGGTATACGCTTGGTGCGTTTACTGTTGCCTTCTCGGTTAGCGTTATTAAGTTCTATTATATTACCGCCTTCTTGCGTATATTTAGGGCGGACCGTCTTACTAGTATTAGCGCTACTCTTCTTATTAAACCATCGTTTACTTCTCCGCTAATCTATAAGGATCGCGAGTTTAATAATACCTTAAAGATCCTCTAGTTCCTTATAATAGGTAAGTGCTTCCTTAATTTCCTCTTTTAGTCCTTAGTAGTAGAACGTACGTAGGGTAAGGTTAGAGTGTCCTTCTACAGTATAGGCGGCGTCCTAGAACTTAGCTATATACTCTTAAACTAACCCTTTCTACTTAATTGTTATAAGGGTATATATTACTTAGCGGGTCTCGTCGATACCGCTGAAGGCCGCTTTAAGTTGCCTAGTAAAGTTCTAGTAGTTACTAAAGATAACCGTAGTAGGTATAGACTATTAGTAGATTAGCTTGTCTTGTTTTTCGCGCTTGTAGGGGTGGAACTACTATTTAGCGGCCCCTTAGAGGTAGGTGCTTGTGTAGAGAACTTCTTTAGCTAGACTAGCAAACTGTCTATAGGCGAAGTAGATATAGTTATTAAGTTATAAGATAAATGCTTAGAGCTTCTTACAGTCGCCGTAGTAAAGATTAGGTTTAGGTACCTTAACCTGTATAGCTAGTAGTGCTTAAGGTGCCTAACTAAGTTGCGTGCAAAGAACCGCGTTCTTATTACGCAATTTAAGGATTATGCTAAGGAGTTGCTCGTTAGTAATAGGCTAAGCCTACTAAGGCTGCTACTATTCTTAAGTAGTTTACTGTTGCTGCCCAGGCGCCATATACGTCTACTAGGTTAGCTAGTTATTACCAATATCTCCTATACTAACTATCGATATAGTTAGGTGTTAGTAGGGACTTAGGTATACTACCTTTTTGTTTAGTACTTCTAAACCTAGAACTTCCCACTCTTATAAGAAAGGTAGTTAAAGTATAACGGCCGGTCTCTTCTACTAGACTTCGGAGTCGTCTAGCAGGTTCGAAGGTTACAAGGGGTTTACCTTAGGGATAAGAGTAGGGTAGAAACAAAGTAGAAGGTAGGGTATTATATAGATAGAGTGCTGCGCCGGGCGTAAAGACCTATTACTTTAAGAGGGTTTAAATTCTTAAGTTAAGTTAACTACAAAGGTTAAAGTATCTAGCTAGGGAGCGTGGTTTATATACATATAGGAAAGTTTGTAACAATCTAGTTTTAGTAAGCCCTTCCTCTAAGGGCTCTAGTAAGAGCCTATTTTCTAAGGGCTTATAAGGAGCCTATTTCTTAAGGGCTTAGAGTTAGCCCGAGACGAGCCTATTTCTTAAGGGCTTAGGTAGGGCGCACGTAACCCTAGCGCCTAGCCACCTTCTAGCTTTCTAACTTCTACCTTTACTAAGCAGCTATAATATCTAACTTACCCTTACTAGCTTAACCTCTTCTTATATCGCTTTTCTAGATTACGCCTTTAACCCTGCAGACCTTAATCCCCTATAGGATTCCTTTCCTGGCGTATCCTTCTCTATTTCCTATAACTTCTCTAGTCCTAACGGGCGGTCTTCCCGTGTAGGATTCCTAACCGTGCGGCTCTGCTGGCCGTGCGGGATCTTAGCTCTTACAGTGCCTTTTTCCCGTATAGGCTTTCTACCCTTAGGGTTATAAAGCCCTTATTACCTAGGGTTCGTAATAATAAGTTATTTCTTATCCTAAATAATTGTTTCTTTATTATTATAGAGTCTAGTTTTTAGTAATATTATTATCTAAGTCCTATTCTAGCTCTAGCTATTACCTAACTTCTAGTAGAAGTATATAGATAGTTTATATAAGATCTAATACTTCTATAGCAAGAAGCTAGGAGAGATCTAGGTCTTCTAGCTAGTAGAACTTATTTTTATTAAAAATAACGTCTCTAGTACGGATAATCTTCTATTAGCTAAGTAACTAGACTTAGTAAATATTTATTAAGTTATAGCTAAGTAAGTAACTAAGGTAGGTATATTCTATAAGCTTTTAGGCTCTTAGAAGTCTCTTTTTTAATGCGTATACTCTGCAGCCGTAAGTATAAAGATAGGAAAGGTCTAGTTTATTCCTAGTAACTGCCTTAAATAGGGTTTTCTAGCTAAGCTTAGCCTATAGAGTTCTATTATATAGGTATCTAGCTGTCTTAGTAATCTCTAGCTAAAGTTTCTTAGGTAGGTTTATACTAATTCTTATTACTCTTACTTTAGTAAGGATTATACCCCCTAATCTTTCTACGTGGCTATTCTATTTAAAAGTAGCTAGTATAGAAGTCTCTAGAGTAATACCTTACTATATAAGCTATAGTTTAAGTTCTAAGCTAATAGTGCGTTCCCTATCTATTCTAAGAAAGGCTACCCTTTAGTTATACCGGGTTTTAATAAGATTAACTACAAATTTAAAGAATTCTAAGATATCTAACTTATATAGATGCGTAAATATAAATATAAATCTATATCTTATATAGGTAAAGTAAGAGATCTACTTGTCTTAATTAAACCTAGGCTAGAGCTAAAGAAGATTAAATAAAATATAGTAAAATAGTTCTACTAAGTCTTATTCTCTTACGGGAGATCTAGAAACGATTCTATAAGCCTTTATAATAGTATAGGTTTTATACTATAATATAGTAGGAGCTGCTAGCTCTAGTAGGACTATTACCCCTTAGGTATATTCCTATTAACTAGTATTATTACTTACCGTTCCTACTTGCCGTTATTCTTATTATTATTAATTATTATTTTAATTCTTTGCACATTACTATTATAAAACCACCGACACCGGACTACACCCAGTTCTTAAGATATATATATTTAGTAGCTTTAGCATCACTTAATAAACCAGCAGTAAATATAATTCCCTTACTATTTAATAGTTCCTTAAGATATTAGATAACTTCTAGACTTATATAGGCTATTATCTAATACTAGGTATATTCTAAGGCTTTACGAGTTGCTACTAGGAATATAGAATAATATATTAGGGCTAAGCTATTATACTTAAGAAGAAAGTATCTATTAAGTAGCTAGATCTTGTAGAAAGGCTTACTATTAGTAATAAGTATTATAGTCTCTATATTCTAATATACTCCTTTCTAGATTATATAATAGACTAATATAAGATTAGCTATAAATTCTAGAATAAAGGTAACTTTTATAAGAGTAATTATTTCTTATCTAGTTAAGGTTTATACCTTAATATCTATAGTTCCCTATACTTTAATCTATATATATTAAGTTCTAGACTTAAGAATTTTATCTTAGTTTACTTTTCGTATCTCCTTAAAGCGTAGAGCTATTAATTTATTATAGATATAGATATCTAATCTAGAATTAAGTATCTATAAATTAGATATTACTAAAGACTATACTATAAAAGATATAAAGTATATAGTTATTAAGAGATATTCTAAGACCTAATTATTATTTTAATCCTTAATATTCTTCTATCTCTTAATTAATTTTTTAACCTTCTCTTAAAATTCCTTATTCTTAAGCTTCTTATTAATTTTAGCTTATAGCTTTAGATCTAGCTTAAAGTTTCTTAGCTTTACTTTAGGATTAAAGTAAGGATAATTACTATACTAGTACCTATATCTATATATATACTTAGGGGGAGTAGTAAGAGCCTTATTACTATAGAATATAGCTAGAAAAGCTAAATAAGAGCTACTACCCCTAAGGGACTTATAAGCTTAATCTTTATAGTAGTAGTTATAGTAAAGCTTAATAAGTATTAGAAGGTCTTTAATCCTAGTAGTATTATTAGTATTTTAAGCCTAAATAGCTATAATCTAGGTAGGTTTAAGAGGCTTAAGGGTATAGAGGAAGTCTAAGATAAGTTTACATCCCTTAAGTTCTACTAATTCCTAATTTTCTACCTTAGTATAGAAGGTTTTCTACTATTTAAGCTATAAATTAATACTTTAAAGGCAAGGTAGTTTATAGAGGTTTTAATATTAGAATTAAAGTTCTATACGTTTAGCTTTATTAGTTAGGTAAAGTCGTGCCTTAAGATCTTGTAGAAGGTTCTATAGATAAGACTTATCTATAGTAATAAAGCTAAAGTTATCTACTATAATTATATTAAGGATAAGTATAGTAAGTTCCTTAAATACCTTAGATTGTTTAAGGTATTAAGAGTAATTATAGCGGAACTGTTCTCTATAAAGCTTATAGAATTTAAGCTAAGTTAGGTTAATTATACTATTATTATCTTAAGGGATTAGTAGTATTATAGGTTCTAGAAGATATTCTAGCTTAGGATTAAGTAATAGGTTTATAAGATACTAGATATTATTGCTCTAAGTATAGATCCTAATTATATAGAGCTATTTAGTCTAGTCTAATAGCTAGGAAAGGATAATAGTTTTCCTTAAAGAGTCTAACATAATTATAGCATGTAATTAATACTTAGGTAGTTAAATAAAGTATTATATACTAGTAAAAGGTTGCAGCTTAGTGCTAATTAGTATTATAATGTGCTAAGGCTACTATTACCTATTGCGTACGTCTGTAGACTTGGATTAGGAGCTAAACTAGGCGTTCTAGCGTAATAGAGGGTATTATTACAAGTAGTAAAGCTATAAAACTAGTAGTTAGGGTATAACTAATCCGTGCGTAGAAAAGATATAGGGATGTTAAAAAGAGATAAGAGGACTAGTAGTAAAAGATACGCGTGTCCGGGCTTATAACTATTAAACAGTAAGGGAATTGTATTTACTGCTGGTTTATTAAGTGATGCTAAAGCTACTAAATATATACATCTTAAGAACCGGGTGTGGTCCGGTGTCAGTGGTTTTGTGATGGTGATGTGCAAAGAATTGAAATAATGATTAACAATGACAAGAATAACGGCAAGTAGGAACGGTAAGTAATGATGCTGGTTGACAAATTTTCTATGCAAATACACACCGGATCAAGCCCTCTTCCCACGCCCTCCCGACCTCGTTTGCCGAGTAGTTGCGGGCGCCTTCTTCGGTGCTTTCGCGACCTTCTTCGGCGGCGCTTTCACCACCTCCTCGACCTCCTCGACCTCCTCCTCCTCATTCTCCTCCTCATCCTCCTCCTCGACCTCCTCCTCAACCTCCTCCTCGACCTCCTCCTCTTCAACCTCCTCCTCGCTGTCGCCGTCATCGCCACTACTAATAGTAGTCACCTCCTCCTCTACGTCCTCCTCCTCCTCCACCTCCTCGTCGTCATCGTTCGCGACCTCGCGCTGGCGCTCAAGTGCCTCGAGCGCAGCCCTTGCCTTCTCGATAGCCGCGTGGTGCTTCATACGCTCCCTGGCCTTGTCTTGCCTCTTCTTCAAGTCGGCCTTGTTGACGACGGCTTGCTTATGCTTCGTACGCTTCGTCCGCACCTCATTGTGCAGTTGCTGCGACTCATCGTATTTGCTGGTCGATACCCGCTTCCGTTTGCCATGCGCGTTGCCCGTCATGGCATCGGCGTCATCGTCGCCGAATCCAACCTGGACAGGAGACGGGGATATTGCCTCCATACGGCGGGTTTCACTGCCATTTGGACCATGTATCTCCGAGGGTGTGTCCTCCATGGATGCGACAAGAGAAGAAACCGTGTTATATGGTGCAGGGAGGGGCCTCCTCGCATCGCCGATGGTACGATTGCCGCGTCCGGAATCGTTGCCGCGGCTCGCCTCGCTACGCATATTCTGAATGGTGTTTCTGAACATCGCGGCAGTTGCCCAGCTCTTTTCAAAGACCGACAAGAACTTCATACGCTCAATCTCATGGATATACCCGAGCATACGGCTGCGGTTCTCGTCTGGTTGATAAGTCCACCCCTTAGGTACGTACGCTCCACCGGCCATCGTCTCGTATTCAGCCGTAGCTCGTATAGTACCTCGAACGAGGGCTTTCAAGGCTCCCTCGAGGCGGATAAGGTCGAATGTTCCATACCTGGCAGCAGATCTGGTGATGTCCTTGAAAGTCGGTCGGTTGTTGGGCTGGGGTACTTTTGGGGGAACGTTTTCGGCCATGGTGCTCGCTGATGCAGTAAAAGATTGCGGATTCCGCGCCTATATATACTTTTAGGTGAGGAGTTGGAAAATGGTACTTACCCTGGGCATTTGCCGGTACTACCGACTAAAAACCTCTCTCGAGACCCTTGGATGACGACGGCGATCCGCGGCGCGCCCACGAATAGTCACATGCTGCTTAAATACTTAGCGAGCCCGCTCCTCCTCTTGCACATCTTCAACTTACACCCATCCAACATGCTGAGCGATCGTACTAGGCGCCTGCACCAGTTGGCCTTCGTTAGGCAATATTACCCGGCAACCGTGGATCCCAGCACCTTCGATTCACCCCCCGATGAAGACGAAGCTAATACGGCACTCGACCAGCACGAAGAACAGTACCCGGTGGACGAGGATGACTTGCTTGACGAACCCGAAGACGACTTCGATGAGGATCCGGAGGATAACGATGGTCTTGGCGTAAGTGTCGAGGCCATGGCATATGCTCCGCTGGAGACGATTCTGGACGGTACTCGTTGCACCCTCGTCATTCCTTCCCACCACCTATTTTACTAACAAAAAGCGAAAGACGAAAACAACAAGGCATTTTGCGACATCCTACGGTGGTCTCAAGGCGTATCCCGCGCCAAATGCAATGAACTCCGCCGTATCCTCCATAGCAGCGCTCTGCAATCGCATAGACGGGCTCCCGATCGACTCCGATTCATGACGCAGATCGCGCCAGACTACATCGACTGCTGTATTAACAGCTGCATGGCGTACACCGGATCCTATATGAGTGCGACACGATGCACCCACTGCGGAGAAGCGCGATTCTCAAGCAACCATCGCCCCAGACGCAACTACATGTACATACCCCTCACACACCGCTTGCAAGGCCAGTACCGCTCCGCGAGGCGAGCGACGATCCTCAAGACGCACCCGAGGCAACTCCAGGGCGTCTGGGGCGGCCAACTGCTCCGCGACATGTGTACAAATAGGGTAATACAGCAGGATACGGATATCGCGCTGCAACTGTCTCTCGACGGCATGCAAGTGGTCACCCACCGATATAAGCACCACAGCACCCCTGTCGGACTCTCTCTGCTAAATCTTCCACCGGAGCTTCGTTTCAATCGTCAAGGCGCTCTCATGTGCTGCGTCATACCCGGGCCGAAGAAGTACAAGGACTTGGACTCGTTCTTATACCCCCTGGTACAGGAGTTGAAGGTGCTTGAGAGCAACAACGGTGTATATGGGTGGGACGGCTCGTCCAACACCTCGTTCAGACTACGAGCTGTCGTGGCGCTCGTCACCGGTGACGGCCCTGCTATTGCGGAGGCGATGGGCATGAAGTCACCCGGCAACGCTATTAGCGCCTGCCGGCGCTGCAAGGTCGAGTCCACCCTCTGCAACGACAATAAGCGCTATTATATCGTACACGGCGGACGCTTGCATGCGCCTGCACGAGATCACCTGAGAGAGGATATTGACGACGCATCGCTGGTTGACCCGACTGCCCAGAAGGCATTAGGTAAGGAGCCCAGATCGGAGAAGGGCGTGTCAATTTGGCGTCATTCTCGCGATTTCACACCAAATTTTCACGTGATCGCGCGATGTTCTCCGTTTCTCCATCAGTGGCTGATGCATGATTTAGGCATATCGCGCAAATCGATTCTCACCGAGCTCAAATCGATACACTTCCCAAGGAGCTTCCCCGTCGATATGATGCACTGCGTCCTACTCAACATCACCAAAGCTCTATGGCGTATGTGGACGGGCGACAAGTTCACAGACGATGAAGCGGGCGTATGTGAGTACATACTTAACGACGAGTCTCTACGAGTAATCGTGTCGAACTGCAAAAGTACGACGCCGCACTGATAACAGTGCTAGCTAAAGGGCTTTATATTCTGACAAATCGGCAAGGCGTCGGCGGCGATGCGGACGGAGTTCCCACCAGCGCTAGCGGACGCACCTCCTCGCAACATCGTCGAGTATGCTCACTCATACAAAGCAGCCGAATGGAGGTCATTCTTGGAGTCATGGGGCTCACCCCTGCTGGCCGAGCACTTGTCTACACGGGTATATAACAACCTACTCGTGTTGAGTGAGTTATGGGCGTTGGCGACGGATCGGGAGGTCTCCCCAGCCCAAATCGCCAAAATCCGCACTCTAAGTGAACGCTTCGTCACTGAATACGAGCAGATCTACTACAACAACATCGACAGTCACATGCCGGCATGTACGTTGCAAGTACACTCCCTATTACACCTATCCAGCTGGATTCAAGACCTCGGATCCGCTCGTTATTGGTGGCAATTCCCGTTTGAGCGCTTATGTGGGCTCACCAAGCAACTGGCAACGTCCAAATCCAGATTGGATGAAATCATGGCCAATACGGTGTTGCAGGAGGAGCAGCTACACCTCTTGGACCTATTTGACAAGCGCCGAAGCTCCTATGGGCTCCATGGCGATCATCTGCCTCAACTAAAGGGTGAGTTGCCGCAGATGCGGTGGTCCGCATGGGACATAAAACGCCTTTCGCGCGTCTTATACCCCTTCGTCGACCCTGTCCTCAATGAGGAGGCCCAACTGCGTCGTTTTGCAGCGTCTGCCTTACTTTTCAAGCGCTGCTACATCGACAATAAGGACAGGCCTTACGGTTCAGTCAAATCCCAACTAAACCTCGAGCAACGACGTAATAACAGCCGTATTTGCTACCGATCACGTGCAGGCAACCTGGATTACGCTGTTGTATTGCATTACCTGCATATCCCCGACTGTGGCTACTACGCTGACATAGAAAAACTCCGGGATGTCAAGGTCGGTCAATATAAGAGGTGTGTTGTCACAACAGCTGACCCAAATGGTGGCGGAGGCAAGGATTTCGTAAGTATTGAGGCGATTGTTTGCCAAGTCGGCGTCATGACGATGGAGGCAGACAGTGGCAGGAACGTCTACTATATCGTTGGCCCGATTACGCACTTGCTTGCCTAATCGGGTAGGCGAGTGGACGTGGTGGAGGTCGAGGAGGAGCAATTGAGTGTATTCTACGTAGTATTTAATGTAAAATCTACATATTATATGATGTATTACCCGTAATATGCAGTGTATATTTCCCATAATAAGTAATGTATAATATACATAATATGTAGCGTGTTTTACATTGTCTGTAATGTAAGTGGCAAATGTAATTGACCTATTATTAAGTGGATATTTTACATGTTATAATATGTGCGTTGGCACCGTAGTGATGTGTGGGGGCTGTGTTGACCATCGCAACAAGCAGCGTCGAACTCATCGTCTATACCTTCTTTTCTTCCTCCAATCTCCGCTCATCTTCTGCGGTTTGGAGCTACCTCATAATTTCATTTGGACCCCATGGCGGCCTTTTCGACGGCTGCAAATGCCTTCGCTGTCGTTGGCTTGGCTGATGTCGTGTTCAAAGCTACAACTGGACTCTACGATCGCGCGTCGAAACTTCGAAATGCGGCACATAACATCAAAGCCTACCTATCTGAGCTCAAGCAGTTTGTGGAAGTCATAGCGGACATCCATTCCTTCGTATCAAGCTTTGCTTCATCGCCTTATTCGACCGACGACGCCCGTTCCCTCGCATCTTTGCAGTCTGCGCTGCGGAATTGCCAAGTGTCTTTGGACCGCATGCGAGGCTTCATTGATGAAGTCGCGCCCACAGCCCAGGGAGGATGGCTCCAGCAGCTGGTGAAGAATACGCGGTGGGTTTGGAGTGAGCAGGAGGTGCAGCGGATGTGCCAGGTGCTAGAGAGGCACAAAATAGCGCTTCTGTTGGTGATGTCGCACGTTGGAAGGTAGGCAAACAAACCCTCTTTGTTGAAGCAGAAACATTAACGACCTGTCAACAGGGAAGATAATCTTGTCCTTCGACAACAACAGAAAGAGACGCGCAACGACGTTTCGGCTTTTCAGGCTGCGACCGATGCAGACTTTCGAGCTGTTAAGCAGCGAATCGCATCTTCATCCAACATCTCCACCCAGAATATCCAGAACACAACAGCAGCGATCCAGCTGGCAGACCAAAACCACAACAAAAGTTTTGGAAGAATGATCGTGGTCGGGAACACCATCCGGCAAGATACGCACAGCTTGAACAAAAAGCTGACGGAATTCGAAGCTGATCTCGCCTTCCAACACGGCCATGTTCATGCTAGGCTCGTTCGAGGAACCAAACACACAGACAGGGGCTTTCGATCGATTGAGAGCAGACTGGCTGAGAGCAGTCACAACCAGATCGCGTCAATCACTTCGCTGGACTCAAAGCTCAACCAGATGACAGCCAACATTGATCGTCTGACGGGTGTTGTACTCCAGTCGGAACAGCCTGACCATTATATGGTTGACCGCACCATTGATCTGGAGCAAGTCACCATGGCCCTTATTCTCGCGAAGTCCAGTTTCGACTGGGTTGCACCTGCCACTGGCGACGTAGCATCACTTTACAAGCTCGAGATGATACCCGAGAGCTTGGCAAAATTTGTACGAATAGATATCGGAGAAACACTTGCGTTGCACCACCGAATGGCAGCGGATTCGGGGATTCGATGGACAAAGACATACAGACCTCGCGAGTCTGCCAATCGCATTCGCCCCCACAACAACAACCCAAAAACGTCAATATCCAGAGATGGCAAGAATGATTTGGAACGGATTCTGAAGTGTCAAGCAAAACCACGGAGGTGTGAGAGACTTGTATACAGGTCGCGCGCCTCAAACACGACTGGAACAAGGTATCTGCAATGGCGAAGGAAGGAAGGATCGCAACATTTCAAGGAAACACCAGTGCATATTGTCGAGCTCACGTTTTTACCGCATCCACATATTCCTGCGTGCGGTATTTCTATTATTTCTGCGGTGGCGCAGATGGACACATCCACGCCCCCGATAGCCCGTTCGATTCGACCCTTTGGCATCAGCTTATCCTCCTCAGAAGCCGTACAGTACGCTTGCGTTGGAGATGTTTTAGCTCTCCACGGTATGTTCAGAGCGGTAAAGCCTCTCCTCACGACAGTGACGAAAATGGAAACACACTCTTAACGGTCAGTAAAACACTTTTTTGCCTTATTATTCTGATCTTTTATCTGGTGATGTAGCATTGTGCCACGAGATACCAAGCAGATATGTATCAATTCCTTATTCAAGAGGGTGCCGACCCCCATGATTACACACAGTACGTTTCGCCCCCTCCATCCCTGTCCATCCCTTCCACCTAAGACACACTTACACCGCCCCTTAAAGGAGCACACTGCGCGAATTCAACTAAATAAGAACATTAGTCTTCTAAGCGGACTGGCGCTGGCTTGGGAAAACACTCTAGACAGTCAAACATGGTACCCCTGGGATGCGGGCTCTTCACCTCCAATATCCAATTCGCTAACAAGGCACGAACGTCTTGAGGTCTGCAGGTCGATGTCAAGAACCACACTTCAACAGGATTCTGATCTTTCGAGCTTAGGCCTCCAGGATGTACTTGCCGGCGCGCATTTTGACCGCTACCTGTTAGATGGAATGGAGTCCCTCATTTCGATGGGCTACAACTTAGAGTGCAGAGATTTCTACGATGAGACGACACTGTGGCTTGATACAATAACAGACGCAAGTTCACTGGGTGTTTGTTTTGATGCCGTCAAACTCGTTGCAAATCGCGGAGCGGATATACATGTGTCCGATCGATGGGGAAGGGGTGCTCTGGTCTGGTTTTTTCTTAGTTTCTGTGCATGGGAGGAACATGAAATATGTACGGTACTCGAAAGCTTGAATGGGGACGTTTTGTGGACAGTAAGTACTGAAATTGATAGGGATATTGCAGAGGGCGACCAGTGTGGGGAAAAGGATCTCCAAGAGAGTGGTCAAGATACGGGCTACACAACAGAGGAAAGGATTGCAGACGGTCTGAGAGGAGATAGGAGAGATTTGGACGTGGAGGTTCAGCGAGCTGGACATGAGTTTGAGTACACGGTCGAATACTATGAGGTGACAGAGAGGGCTCCGGAGCGGCAGGCCCAAAGAGGCGAAAAGCCGCCTCATACGGTCTCACAGATTTAGCTGCGCACGAAATTGAGATGCTTGGTCGAATTCAAGTACAGCTTGCGGGGCTGGACCGGCAATCAAGGACCGCATACTTCGTCGGCGGGTGTTTGACAAATCACTAGTGTAGGTCCTTGGCAAGTGAAATAACATTTCCCGCAGGCGACCGTGCCAGGCAAAAACTTTCAGCCTATAAACCACTTCAATCCGCTCAGTCTAGTTCATTCAGCCCACTACTTTTTCTCTTGAATGGGATCTCGAGTTAAGCAGTATTGAATACACCCGTAGGCGTGTTCATACTTTATCGGATATGATCCTCACGAGCTAGCGTCTAGGCTTCTGTCTTTAGTTAACGAACATCAAATCCCATCCGCACGTCGTCATCGAACGATGGTATCAAAGATTCGTCAGGACCAGAGGAGGCGAAACTAACGCGAGGGGGGTGCAAGACAACATCAGGAACTGGAAGATTGTAATAACACCCTCTAAAAATATTTCTTTGCTTCCACCATGTCTTTATAGATCTCATATCTTTTGGACCTCAACATGGTGTCAAGAGAAGAACGTTGGACGTGGAAAGGGCCGGGGCAGGTGGCCTGGCAATGCGTTCCCTGTTCGGTACCTGCAACATCATTGGACTGTTCCCTGTGGGTGATCATCAGAACTGTACATCGCCTCCAGAATGGAAACGTATTACTCTAGCAGGCCCGCAGCAGTGTAAATAGTGCAGTAGCCGAGGTTACATCACGGGAAGGACGAATGAGTGGAATGAGTCTTAATCAGGTAAAGAGAACCCGCCAAGTAATATTATATGTTCCGTATTCCGCGAGCTCCCTCAATCGCTCGAGATATTCTTCTCGTAGTTTAAGGGGCAGTATAGCTCCAACAGATGCCTCCGCTATCAGAGAGAGCTTGAGAACAAAAGGTAGGGTGCCTTCCACAACTTCAGTGAACAGACAATGATGGTTGCTCTCTCAGACGAGCAGTTCTATACCAACGCTGCTAAATATTGTAACCTTTAGAAGGGGCTTGCCCTTTGTTTTGTCCGTAGACGCACTTCACGCACAGAAACTGGACTACAGCATGAGCGACGATATTGCGCAAGGATTAGCCTGGCTGGCCATTATAACTACCGACATTTTCATGTCAAGGCATAAGCTCATCCAGCTCGAATTTGCATCGCTTACGGCCGAAGGAAGTTATAGGGTGTGGCTTATCAGGGTGTCGCACTGTGTACATTTGTGTTCGTCTAAAAAAAGTTCTATCCAATAAAACCTTCAAACACACTCGGCCCCCAAGCACAGCCCCAAAGCTTAAATAGAGGTACATATACCACCAGGTCATCCGCATTGCAGCTTTCCTCCCCCCACACTCACCTATGCGAACATGGCCGATCCCTTGAGCGTTGCGTCGGGCGTTGCAGGCCTGGTCGCCCTTGCCTGGGAAATCGGTAAACTGAGTCACAGCTACGTGTCAGATGCCAAGGCAGCAGACCGTTCACGAAAACAGTTCCAGGAGGAGATACTTGCCTTGACAAGTGTTCTCCTCCATGCAGAATTAGCTTCGAAAGATGCCGAATCCCATGGCCTGGTGGCGTATCGCCCGGCCGGCCTGTCCGAAAAGGTCATTGCGGATTGCCACAACCAGCTGGTCAACTTGCGTTCCGATCTGCAGAAGCACTCTTCTAAATTTCTCTGGCCGTTTCGACAGAAGGAAATGCAAAAGCACATTGACGCTCTCCAGAGGATCAACAACATCTTCTCCTCCTTTTTGACATCGAACGTGCTCACCATGACGACGGCTATACACCGCCAGGTTGAGGATTTGAATCAGGAAAAAGAGCGAGAGAGCCTACTATCCTGGCTGCACACGCCAGAGTGTGTCTCGCCGCCTTTGCCATGTCCACATCCAGGGACAGGGAAGTGGTTCCTCGACTCCGACACCTATCAAGACTGGCGTGATGGGCCACCTTCTTTTTTGTGGTGCCACGGCCCACCTGGTGTTGGAAAGTCCTTGCTGGCGTAACTCTTGCCCAACCTTTCAACAGTTTACAAGCTAACGATCCGTAGATCCGTGCTAGTGCGAGACTTGTCGGAAACCAGTCAGATCGGACAAACCAGTATCACCACCTACTTCTTCTGTGACTTTTCTTCACGAGAGCAGCAACGAGCCGACATGATCCTACGGACCCTCCTGCTTCAAGTGGCGGAACATGGCGATTCCACCATGGTAGCAGCATTGAACAAACAAAGAAACAACATAGGACGCACTCCAGACGTGAGAGCATTGTCCAAAGCTTTCTCTTCAACATGCTTGACCAGAAACACCTTCCTCGTTTTCGACGCCCCTGACGAACTCGAGAACCCCAAGGAGGTTGTCCTCCTTATGCGATCCTTGGTCGACGCGGGCTGCAAGGTATGCATAACAAGCCGAGACATTCCGGAGATGGAGATCATGCCCAGCCGGGAAGACCTGACTACTTATGTTAAAGCAAGGCTTGGAGAGAGCGACTTTTGCGATGCTTTCGACGGGGACAAGAACAACGACGTCGTTGACACAATTGTCCTGAAGGCGGACGGAATGTAAGATGACTGCCACTGCTCTCACGAATTCTGGCTGATCGAAAGTAGATTCCTCCTTGTCAAGCTCGTTCTAGACCAGCTACTTGATTTGAATACAGTCAGGCAAATTCGAAAAGCTTTGACGACGATCCCTACGCGGGTCGCGGATGCGTTCCAGTCCAGTGTGGCAAGGATCGAGGCCCAATCCCAGGACCGAAGGGAACTGGCGTTTCGATTGATTCGCTGGATCACAAATTCACACAGACGACTCAAAGCGATTGAGGTCATGCATGCCTTCGCCGTCGAGGAAGACATGGACGAAGTCGACGAAGAGAACTGCCCACCTTTGGCCAGGCTCCTGAAAGTCTGCGTTGGTTTGGTCACGGAAAGCACTCAGGACGGAACTATCGGAATGGTGCACACTTCTGCCTATGAATTCTTCCACGCTCATTTCAGACAACAAGCCGCATCTGCGCACCTGGATATGGCGAAGACGTCTCTGCTATACCTCAGCACTCGAGGTATGGCAGCCGGACCGTGCAAAACTTTCGATGCGATGTACAAGCGGACGAACGAACTACCCTTCCTCCCATACGCGGCCCGGTACTGGGGAAAACACATCAATTCTGAAGATGCCGAGTTGCAGTTAGGTGATTTGATCATGAAGCTCCTCGATGATGGGAGTTTGCGATGCAGTTCTTTCCAAGCTTTGCAATACCGACATCAACTGAAAGATCGCGGTGTCGCGGAAGCAGCATTCAACGCAATGCCCCATAATCCTCTTCCTCTACACCTCGCCGCTTACTGGGATCTCGTAAATACAACACGCGCTCTAATCAACCGCGGGGACGGCGTATCTGCAGCCGACTCCCAGGATTGGACCCCGCTTCACTGGGCCTGCTCGAATAACAATACAGCCGTCGTCAAATCGCTGATTGCCGGAGGAGCGGATATGAACCTGAGAGACTCTCAAGGATGGAGCCCTCTATTCTGGACTGCTTTCAACGGAAACGTCTTGATGATGCAGGAACTACTTGAGAAAGGCGCCCAGCATAACATTCACGACATCAGCGGCTGGACTGCGCTAAAGTATGCCGTTTCGAGACAACATCGCCATGTAGTCGAGTTTTTGCTTCAGCACAACAAAGAGAGCTTGTACACAGTGCTACAAGACGGCAGTTCAGTGTTCGGAATCACGACAAAGGCCCAAGACGACGAGGTCCTCCTGCAAATAGCCTCTGGCAACTTTGACTTCGACGGGATGTGGTCACTTGGCCACTTTGACCGAACGTTGCACAACATTTGGAGGCTTTTGGACAAAGGGGAAAGGATCAACGGACATGAGCCTTACGTCACGTCCGGATCCCACCAAGGAAAGCGGTCTTCGGATGACTGGGAATCTCGCATGCTCCACGTTGCCATCAGAGACTCAAAGCTACTGGTTCTCCAACTTCTCATTGAGCTCGGCGCCGACGTGAATTTCACAGTTCTAAGCCAAACTCCTCTACATAACGCCGCTTTCAGACAGGACCATCAGTTCGCAGAGCTGCTTCTACGAAATGGCGCCGATCAGACGCGCGATAACTCTGCAGGCCTTACCGCGCTCCAATTAGCCGTTCTGAATGGGTTTGAAGGCACAGTGTTGACATTGCTGAAGTGGAAATCTGACCCAAACGCGAAGACCAGTACGAGTAGCTATCGGAAATCATATGGTCCGAGAGACCAGTGGTTGCTCGATCGGCCTCGCCCTGCACGGTCGAAAGGCAAAGACGTTGAGAGAACGCCACTGATGCTGGCATGCGGCCTGGCATCACGCAACCAACTAAATGGCTCACTGGTCTCGCAAATCATCGGCCATCTTCTAGCACACGACGCAGACGTGTCTCTGAAAGACCACGAAGGCAAGACATGCATGCTATATGCTATTCACTCCCGCATCCCGGACGCAGTCGAGCAGCTTATAGGCGCTGGAGCAGATGTCTCCGCAAAGGACGACCATGGCATGACCGCCTTCCACTACGCTGCCACTATCGGCAATTTCGAAATCATCCAGATGCTCATCGCTGCCGGCGCAGACGTCACGGACGTCGACGACTCCGGGAAAAACGCGTTTCATTACCTGGCTAGAGCGGACCTGCGAGACACCAGGCCAGATCATCTTGAAGCCATCGTTGATGCTATGGCTGAACGCTATGGCCCCAGCGCCATCAGCTCAGAGTGGACTGCGCCCCCGGGATCCATCTGGATGCGAGATGGTAACATGCACTATCGGAATAAGGTTGAGTACGTTTTCACACCCCTCTCCCGAGCTCTGGAGCAGAAGAACTGGGAGCTGTTCGACTTGCTTGATGCGCGGGGAGCCAGGTTCCACACGACGCTTCCGCTTGACCGGTTGCTTCGCCCTGCGGTGTACCAGCTGCAGTTGAAGGCGGTGCAGTTTCTTCTCGACCTTGGAGCAGCGTGCCCCCCAGAAAGCTGGAACATGAGCAACTACTTTGATTTCCAGAAGTTCTCTTCTGATCCGAAGCGGTTTGGCCCGATCGTAGAGAACTTCCCGTCATTGCAGGTGGACATCAACGGCGTGGGATATGGTGGAATGACAATGCTTCAATCAGCAGCCAGGGCCACGGACTCGGAAGACGCCATCCAAGCGCTTCTCGATGCCGGAGCAAACCCATTTATGTGCAGCAAGTATGGGCTGGACGCATTCCTCTACGCCGCACTAGCCGGGAACCTCAAGACCCTACACAACCTCTTCCGCTACACGGCCGAGAACCCTAACAACGAACATTGGACCTCCCACCTGTGTCATCCGGACGAGACGCCGGACCTGGCACGGCTATGCATAGCTCTCAACCGCGGTGGAATCATGGAAAAAACCTACAAAGAAGAGTGGAGTCAAACGCTTCAAACCCTCCTCTGGCGCTGCGCCGAACGCAACCAAACAGACATGCTGCTGCAGCTCCTCACCCACGGCGCGAACACCACGGCCGCCGACAACCACGGGTGGACACCGCTACACATCGCCACATTCAACGGCCACGACGCTGCCGTCAAGCTCCTCATCCAGTTCGGCGCAGACGTGCACGCAGCGACGACGAGCTGGCGCGACCAGAGAACAAAGCCATCGGGGCTCTACGCAGGAAACCCCTGGACCGGACAGGCGCTGCACCTCGCCGCGATGAGAGGTGCGGTGGGTGTGGTTAAGCGACTGCTGTCGCAAGGCGTGGATGTCAATGCGAGCACTGGGACGAAGATGGAGGCTTTTAATTCGGGGCACGGGCCGACGGCGTTGCGGATTGCGTTGCACACGCTGGAATCGTATGGTCTCGGCGGCCATGCTCTGGACGACAACCGGCTGAGGATAGCCGAGATGCTGGTTGAGCACGGAGCGGAGGTGGAGGATGCGGTGGGACACCTTTGTGGCGAGGATGCGGTCAGGTTCAAGGACTATCCGGACCTGTGGGAGAGGATCAGGCTGCATACGGACAGGCTTCCCGGAAAGGGTGGAAGGTCGGGTCTGCGTGATATCGGTTGAGAATGACTGTGTGGGGACGGGACGGACGGGGCGTACGCTCGTTAAGGATATTCGCTTCTGGCGCAAACCATGTAGTGAGCTGGTCCAATACGTCGAACAAGGCATTTGGTCATCTTGTTTCTGCAACGGGCTTCTGGAGGACGTCCACATGTACCACTGCGTCAGGAAATATATAGCAATCATGATAATTGATGAGGCATAGTTAACGACAGTCTGAGGAAACGTGTTCACGGCCGCTTCATACCAGCCACCTGTTCTTCCATCCACCACTGCTCAGCACTTCCACTTCTTGGTCACCGAGCATTCCAAGTGCTGTGAGTCAAAGTCGCAATTGTGGTTGAAGATCCCGTCGGAGTTGTAGAGGGCAAAGTCGTCGGTGCCGCAACTCTTGAACATGTAGCTGTAGCCGTTGCGAAGCTTGAAAACCTTGTCACAAGGGTGGTCGTTCGTAGGGACAATCTCCGCATAGTCGCTGCAGACGCCTTCCCCCTCAATCCAAGCAATGTGGTAGTTGACGGCATCGCCGCCGACTTTGTTGCCTTTGGCGACGGTAGCGGAGACAATGGCGGCTTGCATGCCGAAAAGAATGGGGGAGAGGACGGTTGCAATCTTCATGATGTAGACTGGAATTGCTGCTTTCAGTTGATAGAAGGCTGAGAATTGGAAAATAGTCCGTACCTTGCGTGAGAGATGCTTTACAGGCTTGGTGATGTGTGGACACTGTTCTCTTGAACGAGTTCTCAACTTATATAGACTAAAGCTGCTGGTTCGCCGGCTTCCTTCCCCGCGGCTTTGGACTTCATCCTCAGCGCCGCCATAATACCTGGCAGCAACCCACGCCATTCCACCTGCTTGGAAGAAAACACGATATCTGAAGCCTCCATCGACTGCCTGATTTGCTTGCTGCACATTGTCCCGCTGACAGGCCGGTCAGGGATCTCAAACTTAGCAGGTCTACCCGAATTGTAGGAAGTACTCGGCCAAGGTACACGCGACGCCTTACGCGCCAGGTGTTCGTCAGGCTGAACTCATAGTATTCTGGGAGTCGGTCGGTGTCAGTTAGCCCGCAGGGAAATAAGGCGCGACGACCAGGACGCTTTGAACACATATGCGACAACTACTGGCACCGAAATTTGTGGTCCATTCCTCGCATGTAGCGCCTGCTAAGCTACTCCAGATTTCCTTGACGCCTCTTGTTATTGTTACCAGAGATCGGGTTATCTTGAAAGTTGTTGACGGTGTACCCCCCACGCTCCGGAAACAAGTCTTTGTATCCTTTGATGTTTCCCTGGTCGGCGTCATTCCCAGTTCCTCGGATTTTGTTACGCTCGAATATGTTCAGCGGCCTGTCTACTGCCTTTGCTGATTCCTGCTGAGCTTGGCGTGGGGTTTGAGGTGATTCGGTGGGTGGCTGATCGTTTGGCGGGCTAAGTCCTGGTTGTTTGGCAGTGACAGCGAGACCGCCTGGAGGGTCACGTTGAACCATTTGTGACTCTGGGATCCGGTACGATGCAGGCTCATCTTGTGCTTCCCATTCAGAATTACCCGGGATGTCCTGGAATTTGTCAGCTGAAGTTATGCGGGTGAAGGATACGACCGTACCTTCCAGATTTCGTCGGCGGCTCTGGACATCCTTTCTGTCAACTGATGGATGCCTTTAAGGGTCTCTCCTTGGCTTCCCAGAATGATGAGTACGAGGTTGCTCTTGTCAGTCTCGAGAGTCTTGAAAATCGCTAGGATGCGGTCCTCGGATCTTATCGCAGTGATGGCTCTCCGGACCCGTTTGAATGGCTCTTTGCTGAGATACCTGGGACTCTTCCCAAGTATACCTTGCACATCCGAGATGCTCTCTTGAATGCGGTTCAAATGGTGTGGTATCGCTTGGGAATCAGGAAACCGACTGGGTTGGATGGCTTTGATGACCTCCTCGAGAGAAATCAGATGATTTTCCTGCTGTCGAATGCGTTTGGGACCGTCCCGGAGCTCTGCCCGTAGGGCTCCAATCTGTTTGGAGATGTTGATGATGAAGAGTCCCAGCTGTGATGCGCTGGCGACGGCGCCTATTATCTCCATTACAACGAGGTAACCAGGCGTGGATCCCTTGCATGTGAAAGTAATCATCTAGCGCACTCACGAACACTGCAGCGATTCCTCTTTCTAAAAGAACAGGTAATGAAGGTATGTGAACTTTAGGCCGCTCCAAGGCGGCGAATAGCACGGATAGTATTGGGCTTGCCACCTGCTGTGTGAATCAGGACGGATGCTCTTACTGTAAACGTAACATGCTGTGTGAGCTAAGGTGGTCTTTGGAGCCTTGGGGTGACCGTGCGCATCTGTCATCGTGCATTAGTTCTGACCGAGTAAATGCAAGTCTACCCTATAGAGAGCCGTGAAGGGCTTCCTAAGCGTTACAAATTCACCTTCGCATATCAACCTATGCTGTGGCACACGCCACGCTGCCCCTCTCATGATGCTGACCGAAAGAAATTTATCTCATTCAAGGCTGATGGTAAGGCACACATGTCGAGCGTTCGCCTTCTTGGCCGCCATTGGAACTGTAGTGAATGCGGGAAACAGTGGGGCGCATTCGAGTCACACGGGAGATGCCTGGTCTTCGATTGACGGCGAATCCCGCAGAGAGGGCCAATCATCCAGTGGGCAAACTGTCCCCCCGGCCCATCCTTGCACGTCGGACGCCACGGGACTGTTATTGGCCCACTTGAGCCTTCTCGAACCATCCACATCAGCCAAATCGGTCATTAGGTGTACCCACATGAATACATGGCCATTCCCCCTTTTCTGTTTCGGTTACACTAGTAGCCACGGAGAGTTGCCTGTGAGGCTTCAGTACCTCATGTAATCATAGTGGTCTTCGCCAGATGGGCTGTCGCCTTGATCTTGTTGTATCCTCCCCATCCCACTGCCATCTTGCCGTCACTATCGACACTCCAGGCTCTATAAGCCCAGCAAACCCTCAGCAATGCCAGCCGCCGTGAGTAACAACTTTCAGGGCAATGGTATTACCGGTAACAACAACGAAGAAAACCTCGGTAACATCGATACCATCGCACTTCGGGACGTGGCCAACAGAAACCCACAGGCTCAAAATGCAGGGTATCTAACTCAGAATGCCGGTAACCAAACCCAGGATGCCGGTCATCGATATCTGCGGGCTAATCAGAACCAAGCTCTATTCGGCCACTGCCGTCATGGCAGAACAATAATCGCCTTTCTTTCAGGCGCAGTTGTGATTTGTGTAGTTGTGGGCGTACTACCGCCTTTGCTTGTAAAGAGCAACTCGGATTCCGGGGATCCCAAGTAAGTGAAAAGTTTAGTGATCAGAGCAAAGTGGTTCACTTTCCTAACCGAATACCAGAACTCTGTCATCTACAACTGGCTCGACCATGCTGTCCACTTCCGATTCTATATTCATTCCATCGGAAAACAGTCACGTCTTTACAAGCTCGGTGTCTAGCCTGTTAACTTCAGCGTCTCAGACAACGCCAATCAAATCTATATCGGAACAAAGCAGGCCCAGAGTAACAACTTCGTCGACCACCGTCCCTAGTACACAAACTCTCACCGTCTCTGAGCCTCACAATACCTGGACGTCCACTTGCAGTTGGGGTTGTCCAGGTTTTCCATGTTCATATAACGATGATTGCGCGAATCCGTTTCCTTGTGAAGTAAGTAACGGCGCGTACACCTGTGCTTCTACAGGTATTTTCAACGACACGTAATGTAGGAGGGGGAAAGTGCTACATCTGTTATATCAGCTGGTTGCTTTCCTTGCTCAAAGTGAATAGACAAACCTTCCCTAGTGCAGCACTTTTCATCTCACTTAACGCAGCGTGACACAATCTGACCCAGACAAGGGAGCCATGAAGCGAGGTTGGGGTGTGAGTGATCTGTCGCTGCTGCGCGTTTGCCGACACGTGTGCTTATCGGAGGGGCGAAATAGGCAATTCGTGATGCGATGGTCCGGAGGGCTTATTGGGAGAAGTTCTGGGCGGCCAGACGGGGCTGAAGCCAAAGCAGCCACGGACCACGCATGGATGCGTCTGTCTGCCTTGCCAGGCCTCCCTGCGACTGCATGACACACTGTGTAATGGGCCCCGTATGACCCCGCATAACGGTGCCACATTGCGAATTCTCGAGGTGCAGATTCTTAGCGCCCACGGCTGCTGGCTTTCGGGTCCTCCCGAGTCCGGCTGCCCATGGCCAATCGCACGCAATCGTGGAGCGATCCAGACCCATCGGTGTGTCGCTACACTAGCCGCTGTTGTCTGAAAAAAAAAAAAAAAAAAAAAAACAGGAAGTGGCCGCAGGCCGAGTCTCAATAATGTGCGCCGGCGTGGAACCCAATGGGGTACCTGTTCGGTGAAAATGCAGTGCAGTATGCAAATCCAAGGGGCAGCCCTCATCTCTTTACGGGTCTGTTGGCCACTTGTACAGGTGTGCTATTGCGAACATACGTAATTGGGCTCCGGCCCGCCGCCAAGGATGGCGTGTTGGGGGAATACGCCTCTGGCAGGCTGCACGTCGCACTTGACTAAAATATGGGCGAGGTGGACGATATAGGTGTACCCGAAGTCAAGAGTAAGTTTTAGAGAGGCGAGAGTAATGCCCTTTAGCCGTTTGGTACCGTCAAATGGCCCCCAAATGATTAATGATACCGCAGCGAGCCATGCACCTCCTGGTAACCTCAAAATACGACACAGCTCGGGGAAAATAAACCCTCGACTGCAAGGTCTTACCATTCGCGGTACTACGTCAAGCCGGGATGCAGTGGTCCGATAGCGTACCCCGCACATGCACTGATAGGTCCTCCTGCCTCGAAAAAACGGAACAGCTGCTCCTTGAGTTTTCTTCTTCCGTGTACTTGCACAAGTGTTTCAGGATCAAGCTGCAGGGGTTCACGAAAAAAGGAGGCTGGGCTTCGTGCAGCACTTTCCGCGAGGCGGTTCACCCAACCCCTCAGCATTCAAACTACTGTCTCGCTCTTTTCACCACCCTCTACACCAACCAAAATTTCCTTCACGACACAGCCTGTCCAACCTTCCAGTTCAGTGGCCGCCTGATTCTACTCTTTACACACTTGGCTTTCGTTGCGGCTCTTAGATCTCAGCGCAAACGACCACCACTCTCCATCGTTGAATCTAGTACAGCTGTGGGGCTATCTGCAGCACTTCCTTGCTCTGATCGGGCTCCTAGGGACTGGAGTGTACTTCCTCCACCATTTGGTGTTCCCGTGTCGTCACGATGTCACCAAATCTACATCTTCCGATCCCGACGAAAGCTTCGGCGCAAGTTTGACAGATTTCGATGACGAGGATCTCTGGAGCAAATCGAATGTCATACTTGGCCATGACACGGGAGCCTGGAAATCCCTTCAGATCCACGAATGCACGATCGGTATAAGCACGGGAATTGACAAGGAATTCAGAGCAGCGCCAACGGTCCTGAATGAGAGACGTCGCAGGCCAGTGAATTTCGCGAAGCCGGCCAACGACAACTGTCAGTATTACTAGGGCACCATGCCGAAGCACAATGTGGTCATTGTTTCTTTTCCGGCGTAAAGGATGGGGCTTGCCCCTGCAGCTGATGTTGCCAGGTGAACACTGATTACCGCATTTCCATTTGTCAGGATGGGCATTCTGTTGGTAATTGGTTGGGTTAATCCACGTCTTGGACAAGCGCAAGGAGACATTCGGCTTGGTGATGTTGTCGTCAGCATCCCTGGAAGCGAAACGGGTGGTGGAGTCGTTCAATACGAATTAGGGAAAGAGCAAGGAGCGTTTTGATTCGTGGACACATGAACAGTCCACGTACGGCACTCCTCACCGCCGTGAAGACAATTTAAGGTTTTACTCGAGAGGGCGGCACGAATGCTAGTATCAGGGAGGCGCTGGCGCTCATTCATGTCAGCAACAAACGTACGTCATACCAACGCCCGGACATCGACCAAATATTCCACGCTTGCTACGAGAGACCTAGCAGTATCCCTTGGTTCCGCAGAACTTCGCCCTTCGGCAGCCTGTTCGCAACTCCGTTGATCAATCGGGAGAGACGACCATCAGCAGAACCGGAAGCCCATTACGGCCTTATCGCTTCAGGAAACATGGTCATCAAACACGGCAAGTCAAGGGACCAAATTGCAGCTAGGCTGAGAGACGCAACGATCGGTGGTGATTGCCTCTGTTTCGAAATGGAGGCTGCTGGTCTTATAAACAACTTCCCTTGCATGGTCATACGGGGTATCAGCGACTATGCAGATTCTCACAAGAACGACGCGTGGCAGAACTATGCTGCTCCGACTACGGCTGTGTTTGCAAGAGGGTTGCTTTAGGAGCTCGACATGAAGGAGGTAGATAAGGGAGATTCCGGCCAGCGATCTTATTCTGGAGGAGATTGCCAAGGTTCGAGAAAGTACGTGAGTCGGAGGCATGGTTGTTCTATCACTGGGCCATTTTTAACGGTTTTGCAAACTTGAAAGCCCAACAAAACGCGAAGCTGAAGAAGAAGATCCGCGAGTGGTTGAACCCAATTTCATCAGCTTAATCACGGAACCCTAAACAAGCGCAATCGGCGCAGCATCTTTAAACCAATGCCTGGATTTTTGAGCAGCGGCTTTCATAACCTGGCGCTCTAGAAATCCTCATCTTCTATGGCTGCATGGGCCATCTGGTTGTGGCAAAACCGTTCTCTCATCAACTATCATCCAGAATCTTTTAAGGAAAGGGCTGTGTTTATTCTTCTTCTTCGATTTCCGTAATGAAAGACAATAAACACTCGGCGATGCGCTTGCCTCGCTTGTCTATCAACTCCCTTTCAGCAGTGGCCAAATGTGGAGTACCACTGGTACGATTGCTCAATTCACAGTAATGGTGAGAGCGGAGGCCACCGATGGCCCAACTTATCAAGGTTTTTGATGCAAGGGTGCAACGAACGAATAAAGTCTATATCGTTATGCACGCATTGGATGAGTCAACAAAACAGGGAAACCACCGAGAGAAATTGCTGGAGTGGATACTCGAAATCACGAAAGCCAACCGGACCCGACCACCTAATGTGTGGGTTATTGCGACAAGCCGAAGAGACCAGCCAGACATGTAGAAAAAGCTCGTCATACCTAGTCTTGAAATATCTATTGAAAACGAATCTGCGGGGATCCGAGCCGACAGTTATACGTACATTCGAACGCAACTTTGGGACAACCAACGAATTTGAGCGATGGAGAAACATCAAACCTGACTCTTGCTCCGTGAGGATGTTGAAGCCGAAAGGGGAGCCCGGGCTCTCCGGGAAACCTAATTCAGAGTACGAGGTCCATACCGAGGGCGAACTTCAATTCACAGCCGGTGTAGACGAGTCCACTTGGGACGCCGTCTTGAAAGATGTGAAGCATAAGCAGTTAGCACTCTCCAGCTTTTGTTAGTATCGCCTGTGCTATTAACGAAAGAACAAGTCTTGGAAGCAACAAGCGTCGATCCCGATGCTCTTCCTGGCCAAACAGTTGACCAAAGTAAAAGGATGCAAGACTTGGAGCCATTTTCAAGTCTGATGGCGACTATGGTCAAGAGGGTTCAACCGTTCGAGCGATACTGGCGACCCTGGATCCTTCAAATTGCGCACTCTTCTGTAAAAGATTTCCTTCTTTCCGAGTCCAGTAGGCCCGAACCTTTCCCCAGAAGTCAATTTGTGGACGAAACGGCCAAAGCCCCTGTTGTGGCCACCTGCCTAGGCTATCTTGGCCATATCTCCGCCGCCAAGACTCCAAGGCTTTCCGGTACCTCTTTTGCCGAATACTCGCATTCTACCCGGGCTGGGATTCCCAGGAGCAATCAAGATGTGGAAAGGCAGGCCTACAATTCCATATTGAAATTCCTCATTCGTAATGGATAGAGGCTACAAGAACAGGCTTATCATCCTTATGGAGGGCCTCCACTCTGCGTTTCCCCGGAAATGGGCCTTGGCTACACTGTCGAGCAGCTACTAGGAGAAGGCGTCCACCCAAACGAAGGGCTAGAAATTGAAGGTTATAGAGTTTGAAATCACTGAGAACGAGAGAGTTGAAGGGGATTCTCGGGACGGAACTTTTGACAGGCGGGCATATCTCCTTGAGCTTGAAAACCGCAAGTTTCGGCACAAATTCGACACCCCGTTGCTGAAGGCATATGTCCATGGATACAGAACATCTTCCAGATGCTGCTCGAGAACGGGGCACAGATAAACCGCCCGATGGGACCAGAGTACCCAAGTGCGCTCTATATTGCATGTTACGACTACAATCTGGGCTCTGAAAACAAGAGGTTAATGGTTGACTTGCTTCTCGAACACAACGGGGACGTAAACGTGCAAGGAGGTTACTTTGGGAACGCACTACACGCAGCAAGTTCCACTGGTTGCGAGGACCTGGTTTCGTTGCTACTCAAGCACAAAGCCAATGCCAACGCGCAAGGAGGCTACTATGGGAACGCCCTACAAGCGGCATCCGCTGCCGGCCACAGCGACGTGGTAAGGCTACTACTCAAGCACAAGGCCAATGTAAAAGCGCAAGTGGGACCCCACAGGAACGCCCTACAGGCCGCATGCTTTGCAGGTTACATGGACGTAATAATGCTGCTAGTCGAGCACAAGGCCGACGTCAACACTCAGGGAGGAGAATATGGGAACGCCCTACAAGCAGTTTGCGTCACGAGTCACGAGAAGCTTGTGAAGCTGCTGATCGAGAAAGGTGTCAATGTTAATGCCCAGGGGGGTAGGTTTGGAAACGCGTTGCGAGCTGCATGTGGGCGTGGATGTGAAAAAGTCGTTCGGGTACTGGTTGAGAATCATGTCAATGTCAATGGCACTGACAAACACGGGTGCACCGCATTGGTGGTCCTGGCGTCTTTGGAGAGCGGCAGCGTGAGTATCACGAGGATGCTACTCGAAAATGGCGCTGATATCAATGCTTGTCCGCATCTTGGATCCCTTTTGGAAAGAGCTCTCCGCTGCAGAAATGGCCCGCTCGTCGAGTTATTAATCAAAAGGGGAACATATCTTTCCCGGCCATTGAGGGAAAGCGAAGTAGAGGTTGTCCGTAAAGGATCGCCCAGGTTTGCCGTCAAGGAGGTGGAGAATCTTCAGAGCATCCAAAGGCAACATGTAGCTGATTGGGCACGCTCTAAAATGGAGAAGAGGCGAGGCAGAGAGATCAGGTATTAGAGTGGGGATTACTTCGTTGGTCTATATCTCCTAGTGGATCCTTTCAAAGCAACCCAGTTATCGTATACTTACTATTTCGATTGTTGGAAAATTATCTCCATTTTACGTGTAACTAGGATTTTCTATGCGCTGTATTAACTAGACAATCTAGCGCGTCGGTGATGCCCGAGTACCTATCGCAGTCGGATCGAGATGGCGGACCTGATTCGACGACGACGCTGGCAGAATTGAACTGGTACCAATGCCGATGATATTACAAACACCTTTGACCACCGACAAAAGTTTCAACCAACCGCTTTCATGCTTAAGCTGACAGCCGTGATGCGCAGTCAGCAGTGCAGGCCTCAACTACGAGCACCCCCCCCCCCCCCCCAGCTCATTCGAGTCATCAAGTGCCGTCACCCTGAGCAGCTCTCATTTGGTGCACGACAAATTCAAATATGTCTCCACCTGCTTGCACCAACCGTCACCGCTCTCTTAGATATCAAACAGGCGAACACCTACGTTGTATATCTCCCACAACCAAGTCCACCTTTCATGTTACGGCAGATGGCCTAACCAAGCCATATGCTCAGGAACTCTCCTAGTAGGCAATTTTTCATAAGCGCTTGTACAAAACGTTGCCCTCCTTGCTCTTGTGATCGATTTGGAGATATTACATCAGTTGGCAATAACAGGATCGAGGCTGGCAAACGAGAGATAGGGTAGGCGGTGTGTTCTCGCGCAAGAAAAGCGAGAGAGGCGGGGGGAGAGTATAGGGATGCAGAATCCCAAAGCTGAATTGGGTGTTTCTCTCACCGCTGGTGCTAAGCCACTTGTGGAATAATGTGCCACATGGACGTCGACGGATTCATCTATGTGGCACAATTAAACGTTTTAGGCAAACTGAGTTCCAGGGCAATGTGACATGACGTTACTGCTGCATGAGCCCTTGCCGAGCAAGCAGAACGCGAAGCTTAGCCTGTCTCAGATTCAGCCGAAGGCTTGGAGAACCAGCAGCCTGGAAAGCGAGATGTTACACAGAAGGTCTCGACGTACTAGGGCCTGCTGTTTGTTTTAAATCCTCTGAGCTGCCTAGTACGTTACCATCAGATAGCCTCCTCCTGGATCTCCGGCGCTCGTCGGCCTGATTAAGCACGAGGGTAATATAGCTTTCGTTTCTCCCACCATCGTGTCGAAAACGAGTCCTGCCAATAGATCCAATTCTAATCCAGAAGTCCAGATCCGATGTCTGTACACCATCTGTAGCCGACATTTCCAACCCAGTCTTACACGCCGCACACGGCCGATAAGGTGGGCCAGGCACAAGTGAACCAACCTTACTTCCACCCCCCTTCGGTCTCACTTAGTGACTCAGTGCTGTGATCGATCATTGCGTCCAAGATACCGGCACGCCCTGACACGTTCCCTCCTTTACCGCTCCGGCACGCAGTGCTCCCTGCATCCGGTTGAAGGCTCGATATCGAACACCACAATTCGCACTGAAGCCTCGTATGGCTCCTTGGCTGATCTGCGTCATCTCTGAGACATTGGTGTTGTCGAAACCGACGTCATGGAAGCCCCGGCATAGCCCAAACGCCGAACCGAGGAAGAGACTCGTTTCAGGTGAGACTATGAGCCAGGCAAGCTATGAGAGTAGTCATGGTACTTGATGTGTTTCGTAGCAAGATGATTTAATATTGGGGATTGCATTGTGAGTAGTTTACAGAACTGTTCGCCGATCCCACCGAATTGTACGTACATGCACAAACGGGAAAGTCATGAGATTTGGAAGCAGTAATATAACACAGACCATAATCAATGAAGCAGTGGAGCCAGCTGGTGACGCTCTGGCTGTGTGCGGTGTAAAGATGGTTGTAGTGCTTTTTGGAGGGCCCAACTGACAAAAGCCATACAGCACACTTGCTCATCACCCTATGAAGCAACAATCCAAATAGCTAGAAATATGGTGCTCGTCTAAATAAGTAGGCCCCGGCATAGAGTGGAAGCCTCATGGTGTATTTTGTCGATAGTCACTAAGCGGCCGTGTCGGTAAATCATCCAGTTGTACATCCACCTCTTCTACGATGCGGCAGGAGCATGCCGGAGTAGCCCAAACCATACGACCAACCATTCTGCCATTCTTTACAATCACTGCAATCCCGTCCTTCGGTGTTAAGGAGAACTTCAGACCAGGAATCCGGTATGCCACAGCACCTTGCATCTCCGAAGGCGGTGCATAGAGGGCAGCCCGGAAGATGAAGGTTCCAAGGCAGGAGGGGCAGGTGATGGCCAAAAGCGCGCCACGAAGGCCAAGATGCATCAATCCGCCTTGGGCCCTCAAATAGCGCATGGGAGGTAAGCCTCCGCAGCTCCCGAGGACCGCGGTCGACAAACCCATGGCATAGGCAATCTGGTCTGTTTCATCCCAGGGTATTAGACCGACCTGGGAGTTGAATCGCTGCACCAACTTGGCCTCCAGAAATGAATAGCGGCCTTCTTTCGACAAGCGGCGATGAATCTCCTCGGTGTTCTGGCCGTACAGTCGCATGCCAATCGTGGCAACGAACTCCCTCACATCGGGGCCGGTAAAATCAATGACCATGCGGGCAATGCGTGAAAACAGCGGCCCCGGATGAAGGTCTCGAAACGGAAGCTTCTTAATCAGGCACAGAGTACCAATCTTTTCTGCCTTGAGCACGGCGTTTCCCCACGGAGAGAGCGACAGGCCGCAGAGGTTAGATGGTGGCGCGCACTCGAGGGTTCCAAGACTCCACATCTCCATGTCGTGGTACCCCATCCCTATCCTTCCGGGATCGTCGTCGAACGGCTCTCGCGACATCAACAGCGGCGTGTAATCGCCCTTCGCCAGGCATTTCCTCGCAAACAGCAGGCATGTTTCCCGGTAGCCGTCGTAGCCGGACTGCGTCTCCCACTCCACCTCGAGGATGCCGCCGAGCGCGTGGAAGAAGTCCTCGTCGCTGCGGCATCCTCGTTTCGAGAGCATGGAGAAGGCTTCCGCAAACGAAGGCCTGCTCTGGCTTTTCAGCTCCAAGAGCGGCCCCAGCTGCCACGGCAGCAGCCCATGTCGCGCCAGCTTTTCCGCCTCGTGGACATTGCCTCGTTCTCTGGCAATATCCTGCCATGCTTCGTGAAGCTCGTTGAGAAAGACGTCGTCGACGCCGTCGCAGAGCTTGTAGTCCTTTAGCATCGTCCGTGTCTCGCGGCTGCGGACGTACTCCATGGCCGTCCACACGCGGCTGAACCACACCGCGTTGCAGATGCGCGCCACGCCGTCCGCACGCTCGTGTAGAGAGTTTTCCGATCGTATCTGCTGGACTAGCCCCCGGGAGACGTCGTGGAGGTGCACCAGCGTGAATGCGGCCTGCTGGAAGATGGTTGCGACGTGCCCGAGTATCCGCTGCTTCACGTCCTGCTGCCATTGCGGTACGCTAATGTAGTCGTGCCACATCTCGTGCCCCGCTCGCAGGTCGTCCGACATGCCATCGAAGATCAGCATGGGTGATGCAAGAGCTAGGCTGCGCGCCTTCTCGGCTTCGGCCGCGGTGCCATCTCTGTTTTGGACCTTTGACAACGTCGCGTTCCAAACGTGGGACACGGCCACGTAACTGACGCTGTATGAACACTCCAAATGACGGTCGTAGATCAATATGGTTCTACCCAGTGCTGCTATCTCCTTTGTCGGTTTTCGAGCAGCGTCAACCGCCTTTGGTCCAAGACTGAACGTCCGGACAAGGGGCTTGGGGTGGATTTTTTCGCCGCAGGCGCAGCATTTAAGGGCATCGAGACCCTCCTCACACCAAATAGTTTCGAGTGGAGGCGCCTCTCCGGAATATTCGTAGTTGGTGTCGAGATCTTTCGCCATGATTCAAGGACATGCAGAGTTGTCGGCGGCAGGAAATGGGTGACCTGAACGCTTGGAGCTCAGTAACGTGAGAGAAGAAGCTTTTTTGGCGTAGGAATGCAGGTGGGACCTTGGTGGCAGAAGTACGCAATGGCCGGTCCTCTTGCGATATTTATGCAGCTCTTCACACAAGGAAAAGCAGTCACGCCAGATCTTTGACCGTGACCGCTAGCGATCCATTGGGCTCACCTTTAGTGGACCTCGGCCGGGGAACACCAGATCTAGAATGTGCAACTACTGCGGAGTGCCAATTCGTCATACATGATGTAACCTGACAATGCACGAGATATGTAGCTGTGTTACACTGATCCAGAATGTTTCAGCGACCCGCTCCGCCCAGGCCTCCCTCTGAGCTCTTCAGGGAGAATGGTCGTGATCGCACAAGGGAAGTTCTATGCTTAGGCAATGGCGGAAAAGACTCCGCGGCGCTCGCCCAATAGGAATAAATCCCCGAGGTCAGAGACACAAAACTATCGCTTTCATCAGCAGCCGAATTAAACATGTAGTTCAAGAAAGCAAGCAAAACTTCGTGGCCGGTCCATTAATACTATTCATGACACTTTAACGTAGGGCGCAATGGATCACACACCTCTCCCGAACTATCTTTGGTTCTTGCCTTGCTCCACCAATTCGTCCCAGGCAACCCCTAGCCAACGGTGAATATTTTTAGCGCCTGCTCTCTCTCTTGCTATGGCACCGTTAAAGACATATTCTGGATTCGCCCCCGATTCCAACAAAAGTTTCATGAACTCAGCTGCTTCCTTGGACGATGCGTTACCTGCAGCATTCCACAAAGGCGTTGGTCCCGCGCCTGGAGCCTCATCTACGTCTGCTCCATTTCCGACGCAAAACCGCGCAATAAGCACAGAGCAGCATCGCCGTGCAAGAGCCCAGAGACATATTGATAGCCCAGTGGGAGTCAAGATACTTCCCATTGCCTGCATGCATTGAAGAGTGTTGGCTTCAGCCGAGTCATCAGGTTGAGCTGGCAGGAGAGTGTTGAATAAGACCTTCCAGGCGATATGAGTTCGAAGACTGCCACATATTGGTGCGTTTACGGCCGCTAGTAGCTCGAAAATCTGTGGAGATGCTCGTGTTGCGCAGGCCCAGAAGGAGAGAAACCCTCTCTCGTCTGTGTACAGGAGGTTATAGTGAAGCAGTAGACGAACGTGCTCTGGGCTAGCTTTGTTCAGAGCCTCTGTACTCGCCTTTTTGCTTTGGACGCGACCCTCGACGCCTTCGGATATCTCCAAGACAAGTTTGAGCATCGAAATTGATGAACCTTTCGCAATACAAACGTTGATCAAGCCTGGTGCATAGATTCGGACGCTCTCCCTTAGATCCCGGACCATGTCCAGGTCGTCGAAGACCACCGCATCCTCCAGAAATAGCTTGACTTCCGCTTCGCTACCCAAGTCATGCTTCCTGGTGGTGGAGTTCCCAACGCCATTTTTATGGAGGCTAGAGGTATGATTGTCGAGTTGTACTTTGCTTACGAAGCCCAGGTCGTGGTACGTGCAGTCGACGAAGCTACACTTGAATGGTCTCTTGTGCGCCAAAATATGGCTGTCTCTTTCTCGCTTGTTTTCGAAGCCATTCCTGAACCGTGGACAACCTGGTCTGCTGCATCTCCAGAGATTACCACCGTATAGCTTGCGCAAACTGCTGCAATCGCAATCAAGCCGATGTCCTCCAGTTGCAGGACATAGTCTCCTTTCCAGGCAGGCTCGAATCTGCGACTGCTGTGTTGAAGTGGTGAGCGGATCCAAATTTTTCCAGAGGTCGCCTGCTTTCATAATCAGCACACGTATATAAAGTTAAAGGGGATGAATATAACTTACACTCCTCGAAGCATAGGGTTCGCTTCCGTGATCTGTAAAACCACTGTATGTCGATAAGGAGGTCTTGCAGATCCATGGGGAAGTTCTGGAACATTGCGATTACCAGCTTTGAGTATCTCTCGTGGCCAACAGTCCCAAAGTTGAAGTTGCGACGTCTGTCTGCGAGAAGCTGGATATTCTCTCGGAGAGTATGGGGGTTCAAAATAGCGCACTTCTTGACATGTTCCAGCCAGTACAAACAGGCATAGTTTTCCAAGACGTAGCAACCGTTTACAAGGCTCGCACTCATGACCTTGTCATCAAGATCCAGGTCAAAGCAGTTGGAACAAAGATATCGAACACATGTTGAGGCAAGTGTATCGTGCGTCTCGGCTTTGTTGAGATATGGACCACTTTGTTGATGAAACAGAAACCTGTTCAAAATCAGTCGAGGTCAAATGTTGGTGATGATGCAGACCACGTACTCTCGTGCGCTGAAGTGGACGAACTGGACAAACCCATTCATGTCTTCAATGATCGGCCCACAGAGGTAAGTAATGTTCGTGAATAGTTTTCGACAACCTTTAGCCGGGTTTCCACCGCGAGCTACGAACAGAGCGAGATGAATCTCTTTCTTGCTCATTGGACTCATTGAGCAGCCAACCCACTCCAAAAATTTTCTTGCCTCGATGCGTTCATGGGGTTCTAACTCTTGGCTGATTCTGCTTAGGATTCGGCCATACCTAGATGTTGTGTTAGTGAATGCTGGTGGAACGGCTCAAGCGAATACTCACGCTTCATTTAACCCTGCAGGAAGGTTACTTGCTTCTGCCTTGATGGAATCAAGGTCGCTTTGTAGTTCCAAGTTGTCGCAAACCAATCGCGCATACATAAACATTCCTGTTGTTCGTTCAGCATAGATTTTGAACTCATGATGAGTTATTTCCGTACCTTTCGACTGTTTTCCAATGTTTTCCATCAGTGTACGGATATCCTTTGCGTCGTCCGGATCAACTTCAAGCCCCGAAAGCCAATCCATTGACCTCTTCTCCACATATGCTTGAATATCTTGACTGTTTCTGTGATGAACATGAACTGGCTGAACCTTGCAATCCAAGCGCCTGGTAATATCATTTTCAGCTCTGCTACTGAAAAGCACATGGAGGTTGTCGTGCGTGTCATGTAGCTCAAGCATGACGTTGACGAGCTCAATACAATGAAGCACAGGTATCTCGTCTAGACCGTCCAGCGTGATGTATGTTGCTGGCAATGTCTTGAGCATGTCACCCAGGAGTACTTTGCTGAATTCAACGGAACTGGACAGTTGGCGGGCTTTGCTCCCATGAGCAAAGCACACCATGGGCTGCAGCTGGTCGATGTCTGTGGCGATTTGGAAAATGAAGGAATGAAGAACCTTCAAGGTGGATATCTCGTTGCGGGACTGGTAGGAGAGGAATGCGAATGCCAATGGATCTTTCCGGGTTTGAATCTGACGAGTGATAAGAGCAGCCAGAAACGATTTGCCTTGAGAAGTGTAAGCTGGTGAGCAGACCCCACAACAGTGCTAATACGCACCTGCTCCCGGTATCCCTTGAAGCCAAAACAACCTGAAATCTGTGTCGGTGGGGTTCAGCCAATGCTGATACCGTTCGATCTGTCGCAGCCAGTCACCTGCCTGGACTGAGCATTTCTTTCGAATTCGTTCCAGTTCATCATCGTACAAGACCGGTAGCACTGACGACCTTGCGACTTGGAAATCTTGACGTTCTTGGAATGCCTGATCCCTCTCATACGCCCTGTAAGCTGCGACTCGGGAAGCTTCGGCTTGCGTAATATGAGCCAAAGTGGCTTCGCTGTTCATCAAGTTCCTGTGACTGGCAATACTTTCGACGATCACTTGAATCTTGCCTTGGTACCGTGGCCAGATACTTTCAAAAAATACTCGCCTTCCTAGTTATTGTTATTTAGCCCCAAGTCTAACATCGGTCAAGTTGGCGAGAATGATACTTACTATTGAGATGGAAAAAGTCCAGGACTGTCATGTGGAACTCAAGAATGTCCTTGTAGAAAAGACACAACACATGTTTGAGATGGTCGTTCCGTCCAAAAATCTCGGCATACCTCTGGAACTGCGGCAAGGCAGTCCCCATCTCCTCCATGGCGTTTAAGATACTGTCATATCCAGTCACGTACGTCTTGGTTATCTGTAAAACGTGTGAGTGAACAGCAAAATCCACAGGCCTCATAGCCACCTAAAAAACGTTCGGCAGAAACGTTGGAATACATTATGACGTTAAGTAATGTGTCGAGGAGATTTGTGATCCGTACCAACAAGATAGTTTTGATTGGACCCTGGTCAGCGTTTGTGTTAGTATTGTACGGAAATTGCGGTCGGATCCAATCTTACCCATATCAGAGATATCATGTCAGGCTTCACCTGAGCGAAGGTCTCGATCACACCAGCGTAGTGAGTTAGGGTGTCAAGGTAAGGTTGGATCTTGCGCAGATTCCTTAGGGTGCCGGATTTGGACTGCTCCTTTTGAATGTCTTCGGTGGTGCTGTAAACGTCCTGTATTGAAGTGAAGTGTGAGAAATCGTGGCCCTTCGTTTTGGTGGAACTGGTGAAATCTTTCTTCGCGGCTTCGAAGGCTTCTGAAACAGCAGAGAAAGCCATCCTCCATGCACTGTCTACGGGAGAACCAAGATTGTAGCACGGTGATGTCTTTCCAGACCGGCGGCTTGAGAGACAAGGTAGCAGTGCAGCGCAGCAGACTATATGTGGCGGTAAGTGCGGGGGTGCCCAGTGCATCACAGAGCCACGAGGCAGACTCCGGGTCCGGGGCTGGGTGTAAGCGCTAGCCCCAAGCTGTATGGCTCATTCCGGATGATGTAGCGTGGCGGGGTCGAGGGACATGCTCTCCAGTCAAATCACATCTTCACCACGATTCGTCTGCGGTCAGCTTGTGTGACCTGCCACCTACGTCCGCGTTTGCTGGGAATGCGTCGCTTATTTCAGCCAATCAGTAGATTAAACGTAGCTGTTACAGCCTCACTGGCTACCTGCGGCTACCTTCAGCGCGACCGGTCTGGCTTCGACGAGGCTGACTTTGAAACAAGTTGTCCGCTTAATAGCGCATCGGCCCCACTGGTGAGGATTTACCATCGCTCATGCCATGGACTACTTTCAAAATGCAAAGAAGAGGGAGTTCTTGGACGTAGATCAAGGACACGTCTCTACAGACGGCTTGAAGAGACAGTGCTTGTCCAATTATCCCACTCAAGAGGTCGAGCAATGTTCGGGTGAACCCCAGTCGCCACGCGAAAGACTCGAAGCCATGACTAATCATTGTAGCAAACAGCGCTTAGGCCAGATGTTCCTCCGCCTGCTGTGGTAGCAGAGAAAAGCGTTTTTGGCCAAACTTCATCGGGTAATGACGATATCAAATTCATCTTTGTGTTCGTTGGACTAACAAGTTTCCTCTCAAAAACTTAGATGTTTCGATACCACGTCTCGCACCCCAAATCGACGATTCTGAACGCAAAGCCGAACCCGATACTTGCTTCGGAATGGTATTAGTCCAGACCAACTTCCCGAAACCTCGTAATGACAACCGAGTAGATACAACTCACCGCTCCAAATCTGCGTTTGGATGCACTCGGGAACACCAACAAGTCTCGTATTGACGTAATCCTCAAAACTGTCGGCCGAGTCATCACGATACGCAATGCAGACTCAATGGCATATGGAGGACTCCTGGAGCGCAAGATCTCCGAGCCACTAGTCGAGCTGTCAGAATGTTACGTCACGATATTTGTCACGTTCATACTTCTGCAAAGGAAGAGAAAAAATCTCCTGCAGGACTATAAACTTTGCGTTATGGTGCAAGGGCTAAGGCAGGATGCTGACGGAGTCGGAGAACTGCTGAGTAAAGCGGAACTCTATCTCCAGCCTCCCCAAGGGGTCCGTCCTTCGGTACCGTACTTCAATCCGCAGTACCTATACCGACCATGCTTCGACGTGAGCACTGTCCAATCTCAAAACACCTTTGGCCAGTCCGCAACCGACAATACCTTCCTGAGGGATGACGATCCGTTAAAACATCGGGTCCTGCAGGTCTTTGACGCCGCTCAGGGCCCTCGAACCTACTCCGAAGTTAAGCCAAGCTCACGTTTACGAACACCTCTTAAGCTGTAAGTTCTTGGTGACAATCTATGCGCCATCCTCTACATTTGTTCTAATGAACTGCAGACACCAGTCCAAAGCACTGTCCATGATGATGGAAAGGGAGACTGGCAGGCTTCTTGGAAACGAGTTTGGTACGATGTGGAGTCCATTCGCTCACTTAAATGGACAAACACGGTAAACTCGAGGGATTTTTTTAATGTGTAATTGTTTTGTGGAATCTAACGTTGCTATTCTTAACAGGTACAGAAATACTGTCACTGGAATTGTTCAGTTTGGCAAGCCCTCTGTGTGCCTCGGTGGGCTCCTAGCAGATGTAAGAGTTGATTTAATTCCACGCAGAAAGTCGGCTCACATGTTATCAGGAGATGGGTCTTGGAAAGACGTTATCCATGCTCGCTTTAATTACGTCACAACTTGACGGCCGTGAGCATATGGAGAAGAAAACCCCCGAATCTGATCCTGATCGTACCACATTAATTGTCACCCCCATGTCACGTACGTCCAAGCCTGTGTGCCAGAACCATGCCAACACTAATACCTCTCAAAGTCCTTCAGACCTGGGAAGAGCAGATCAAGAGGTCTTTCGCCACGTCATCTACTTCCGAGACATTCACTTACTCATGTGGCAGGCACATTAACCCTGGTACGGTATCACACTACGTATACCATGGTTCATCGAGAAAAAAATCACAAACACAACTGGGCAACTTCGACATCGTTCTCACCACTTATGACACTCTCGTAGCTGAAGTGCAGAACCGGAGTGATCGGAGCAAGAGCTCAAAACCTCTGCAAGATCTCAAATGGTGTCGAATTGTTCTTGACGAGGGTAAGCTACAAATCTGTTCACAAGTCAAGTACATAATGCTAAACGGCCGAAACCCCGTAGCGCATATGATTAGGAACGCATCATCAAGGCGTCATACAGTCCTGAAATCACTCAAAGCACGGCATCGCTGGTGTCTCACTGGCAGCCCTATGTTCAACCGCGTCGAGGATTACGGGGCTCTATTGGGGTTTCTCAGTGTTCCTCCTTTCCATGACCCATCCTTCTTCAATTCTCAGATTACAAATCTGCTGAAACGAGAACCAGAGAGGGCTCTAGAAACTCTCCGAAAACTCGTTCAATCTACCTCCCTCAGAAGGACCAAAACTTCTATTCTCAGCGAACTTGAGATGCCACCTCGCATGACTCGGGTGCAAGAAGTTCTACTCGGCGAGATCGAGCGCAAGGAGTATGATGTGCTCAAGAAGAGCTACAGTCTCATCTTGGAGGCGCAATCACCAACGAACCAAGGAAGTAAGGCAGCTTCTTGCATTTTTCAGACAATTTCGAGGCTCCGGCAGTTCTGCGACCACGGCAGGCATCTTCTCCCACCCTCCGCTTTGTCGGTTTTCGAGGATTCAACAGATGAACTTGCCCTCGCGAAAGAGTTACTGGATGCGTCCAAGACCTGCACAAACTGCAAGAAGGCCGTCAAGCCTCGGAAAGAAGAGGAGACTATCAACTCATCTCTGGAATACGGGTATTTACTCTGCACCCGGTGCGAGAAGAAGACGGAAGAAGACGGCGTCACAGACACAGAAGGGTACCAGGTTCCCCTTGGAGCCAGCACTCCGACCACAACAGTCAGCCAAACACCAAGCAGTTCCTCCCCTTTCCCTCCTTCGGAAGACGCTATGGACGTTGACCCACCGTACACCCCTTCTTCAAAAGTCATCGCTTTGGTTGATAACCTCCGAGCCGACCGCACGGAGCAGGCATCGCCGCCGCTGAAAAGGTATTCCCGGAACACGTCACTCTCTCCACCATCATCCGTAACTAACAGTCCCACAGTGTAGTCTTCTCCTGCTGGACCAAAATGCTCGACCAAGTCGAAAAGGCCCTCAACGCCAACAGCCTCCCCTTCGAGCGCATCGACGGCAGCAAATCCGACTCTCAGAGACGCACTGCGCTGGACAGGTTCCGCGGCCACGCTGGATACTGCATCCTCCTGGCCTCTATTGGTAGCGCCGGTGTCGGGTACGCCTTCCGCCTTGCCTAGCCAGCAATGCACTGACACTTTTCTCCACAGGTTGGACCTCACAACCGCGTCTCGCGTGCACATGATTGAGCCGCAGTGGAGCCCGATGGCGGAGGAGCAGGCACTGGACCGAGTGCACCGGATGGGGCAGATGAGGGAGGTCGTGGCGACGCGGTATGTGGTGAAGGATTCTATTGAGGAGGTAAGAGATCTCGGTGCTCTTCCCGTCACGTCGCTGAAGCTGATTTATTGCGAGTTGCAGTATGTCGTGCTTGTTCAGGAGATGAAGTCGAGAATTATAAAGCAATCTTTTGAGCGGGAGGGGGGCGTGGAAAACTTGAGCCCTAGGGAGCGGTTCTTGAAGGTAGGTTGTGGGCGGAACGAGAAGGTTAAAGTGAGTTGTGCTGACATGGTTACTAGTACCTGGCGAAGTCTTGACGAAACGAACGTGGGGACCATGCCAAATCGGATTTTGAACGTCGAGCGGGGGAGGTTTCGGTACTCGCGTTTGGTAATTGGAAGAGGTGAAACCTTATTGGGTAGCCATCAGACACGATTCTTTGACATCACCATGTGCCAACAAGCACACTGATTTCATATTTGTTCTCCACTAAAGGAGCGTTTCCGAGCCAGCGAAGTATGCGAACCAGAAATTGTAGATTGTAGTGTCGAGCTTTTCAGCGAGTCCCCAAAGGCATCTGACCGAGAAGTCGAGAAGAGAAAAGGCAGCGGATACCAACCAGGTGGACGAAGACGGCAAAGGCTGGGTGAGAGCAGGTTCGAGACACCTGCCAAGTTCGTAAATAAAGATTAACGAAGCTGGAGCAATACTGGTAGGTTTGACAGCATACAAGATAGCAAAGCACGATTGGTGCTAGCGTTACCAAATTGAACTACACTATCAAACCCTGCTCGAAACCCATGACACCGGGACAGTGGTATAATGGCCGTTAGGCGCCTTCGCCGTCTCCAGTGCGCCAATAACAATCAAACTTAAGCCCATAAGAGACAAGATGACGGTGTAGGTGTCGTACAAGAAAGAAGTAAGGCAAGGAATGACTGTTGACTGATTTCGGCCCATCGCAATATACCAGAACATGGTAAACGTGGTAATACCTAAAAGAAACGAGTAAAAGATGACCAACGATAAAGATGTTGCAGTAAAAAAACCTTCTCCAGGACGTTGCGGGATAACACTATATAATAAATAACCTAGCATCACCATACACTGTGAAAGATAGTAGAAACGTATAAACAAACCTCCAATACTGCTTTGTGGATGTAGTCGTGGCCCAAACTGAATTTCTGTTCCGTTCTCATCGCTTGGGTGCTCATCGTAAACTATATGTTTTTGAACCAAAAATGCAGAAACTTGTGAATATCCTGGGTCATCAAGGATCCAAAGCGCAGCGGGAAGACGGAGAAGCCCAAGGTTGACGATGAAGGAGACATAAAAGGCATGGTACCTTGTAATGTCACCACGAGTGTCTTGAGCGATGATTGGGAGAGCAGTGATACGCGACTTCTCGCCGTCTCAGACATTTTGTTGGTGTTCAAAAGCTGAACTCCTCCAGGGCTGTACCACCAAGACTCGGTCCAAAGGATTAGGTTGGCAGCTGCCATGTCTCCAGGATTTCAGCACTTGGTACGAATCCTTCGGTCGGCTATGGCAAATACCTCCATGTGATCGATGTCGGGTTGTATTGGCAAATACGTTCAGACCATGGCGGGTTACTCTTAGCAACAATTACCGGTGCTGGGGCGCCGATGAGAATATGGGCGAGTAGCGGAGCCAGCATAACGTGAAGAGGTTGACCCATTCTCCAAATTCGATCCCTTGGGACTGGTAGGTGAATGTATAGGTTACGGATGGAAGATTTTGCATCATGCCCTTCTTGTTCCTACCTGGTGATGATATCGAATGGGTGTCGAGAACGGATCGTCAAAGGAGCAAAGCTCACCGGATTAGGCGGGGTGGGAGTTGGGCTCTCGTTTAGATCAAATCAAGGCTCTCTAATAGTGCTGATATGCATACCTCGCACCTGAAGACGCGCGTCAGCGCAAGCTGATGTCAGACAACAATGCGTGAATAGGCACCAACGAAAGCCATAATCTGCAGCTGATCGATTCAGACTTCACACGCTCTTGGAAACACCGCACAACTCACAGTGGCCGGTTCCAGAACATTCCAACGAACGGTCTACCTAGAGCATCTATTTTGCGCAAAGCAGACCAGTATTGATCTTGCTACCTTTTTTTAATGCCGCCCGCCCCGCCTTTTTACCTCGTCTTCTTCCCTTCTCATTGCGTGATCCCCGGTAATGGCAAGGAAACAAGGCCAGGTGAGCCACGTATTGCATCCTCTCCGCGATTACGCCGAGGGACGAGGCTGAACCGGCGCGCCTCTTGGTCGCCACGTGCTGCTGACACCAAGTGCGGGGGTTTTCATGCATGGATCGCGATGGTATTGTGCGCAGCAGAGGCAAAGTGTTGTGACACAGTGCCAAGCTTCACAGCCTGCTACATGTAAACAGCCGTTTTCGACGCGCGTCGCGCCGCATTATGTTGGTAGGCTGCAGTGGGGGTCTGGGGATCGGGAAAAACAATCATTGGTTGGAGCGCAGCGATGATAAGGCATATATACCATAAATGCAGATAACGCCACGTATGTATGACAGAAGCAAGGCTGAGCCGTTGATGCCTGTTCAATTGTTTGCCTGCAGAAGATCCCGCTTTGCGAACCACCACCAGAAGGCATCCTTTGCGCGGTTAGGCACCCCCTCCTACCAATATTCGCTCCCTTGTGTCGGCATCGTGACATCCTTACTGCTGAACGTGCAGTGGCCGATCCCGTCAGCTCCTTCGCCCGAGATCACCTCTCCCCACTGGACGGGTTTCAAGTGGACGTCTTCTTCTCCCGAGGATGGATGGCAAGCTGCAGACATGATTGCGCTGTTGCAGCCCGCTGGCGGAATACCGGGACTGTTGTACCTGGACCCCCACAGCAAGGCTCCTGACATGGACAAGAAGAGCATCCAACTCAGAAGCTGCGCCGACGTCTGGAAATATCCGAGCCCTTTCAAGGTCGTAGTTGGTGGGCCATATGTGTCGTTGTAAGCATATGTCTCGATGAAGCCAAAGAAGAAGCTTTGCGAGGCGAGGTAGTGTAGCCCGGCGGATATCGTCATCAGTGGTAGACTGAGCTTGAGAGGGAGTTGTAGCCAGTAAGTCGACCTTTGTGCTCCAATTGCATTAGAAGTTCGAAGACCCTTCCTTTGGTGCGCAAAGAGTGACCATTCGCGACTAATAGCCATGCAAGTGAACAGACGGTTGTGGGCCAGGTAATAAAACGATAGAAAAAGTTGGGGGATGTTCGCCACGATAATAAGCATGGGATTGCTGAGTCCTTGACCTGCCTTTATTGTGCTCGACGTAACAGCACTAGTAAGGGACCAATCAACACTGTTGCTTTGATCATAAGAGATCGCTAAGAGAACACATGCTCCAAGAATGTTTAAAGCAAACCTGTATATAATTTTAGACTCAGACGTCTTACTGAAAATGACATGTTAACTTACAGTCCAAATGTTACCGTCCACTGTACAAGCGATGCTCCAGAAGAGCGTTTCATCCCCTTGCTGTCTTGCGCATACATCCGGAGTTTTGGCTCCCAGAAGTCGGACCACACATCGTCTCCCGCCGTGGGGATGCAAAGCCCAACGGTAGTTGCATCAGGCCTCTCCAGGAAGGATGCGAGACCATCACCAATGGTAACAAGTGCTGGGCGCCGGGATTGAAGCAGTGTCGCAATCATTGCTGCTACCTTGACTGCGTTTGCAACAACGACTACTATCAAGAGTCTTTCGTCGTACTTCAAACTGCATGGCCGATCTATCCGCTCCGCTAGACATCTGGATACCATGTGGCTTCCCGCGTAACTAGTAGTCTTGGACGCATTGACAGCGTACCAGCCAAGCGACCATTCCGATGGGTTCGCCAGGATATACTCCATTGAACAGGGCGTGGAGTACCTGATGGTTGTAACGTTGTGCTTGCATATCCAGTTACCCAATGTGGCCGGGGTGGCAAAATCAATCCAGAGTATCGAATTTTCCGATCGCGCGCTATCGCTAATAGCGACGAGGTTGCGGTACTCACTTTGGGATGGTACGTTGTAAGCGTTGATGCAGTCTTCATTGTTCAGTTCGATTAATTGCTTCGTCATGGCCTTTTGTTGTAGGGCCTTGAGAAAGGGAAAATCGATGGGATCTTGGTAAGAGGCTGAATTCTCCAATTGCTCTAATTCCCACCGTAAAAGTTCCTGACTCTTATCGACGTGTGGTGGAGTTGAAAGAGAGCTGTAAATGTCGTTGATGGACGACAGATTGACGTCGATGGGGCCGCCCAGGGTAAATTCGGATGAAGCGAGGATGACAGCGTAGTCGTTCGTACTTCCAACCGAAAAGATGACGGAATTGTATCTACGACTGTTAGCACTTTTGGGATGCTGTCAAATAATTCTCTGCTTACAGAAGATGCAATGGAACCGAAGCCAGGCTGAGCAGGACCCATAGTAATGCCCGGAAACGCGTTACGGATCTCAAATTCCGGAGAGACTGAGAGCCAATGAAGAACGCGGCTTTCTGGAGATGAGCCGAGTCAATATCTTGTCTAGTTGGTGCAACAAGCACCTGCATAGCGTAATTGCTCGCAGCGAGAAGCAGAGTTCCGCAAATGTTAATGACGGCATGTCCTATTAGGGCGAATCTCTTGACCTTCCCACAACTGCCCTTGAATAGGAGGCCGTCGCCTGTAACATTTTTGCTGGCAGCCCAAGCTGGAACTGAGACGTTGACGACCAGCACCGCGAGCGCGAGTATGATGTTGATGACCATGCCACCCTTCCATGAATGGGAAGTTTTCCGTCGCCTGCTTTCGTCATTGCCCATGCGTTTTGGAGCTAATCGTGGTTTCAAACGTTTGCGAAAAGGCTGGTTAACCCTGTTGAAGGGAACGTCTTTGCCGCGGCTGAGCGTTTGCAAAGCGTGGCTTTCTCGTCTATACTCCATGAACTAGTATTACCTTGGTATTAGTGTACGGTGTGGACGTACGTCGATTGCATAGTGGACTGGTTGGGGTTTCTAGTCCAAGCCTTGAGAACTGGTGGGGGAATGCATCAAAATAACATGCGTCCCAGAAGATTGGCCTAGCCTCCACTTACTGGCAGATGCATACACGAGTTAGTGTTGCACCAAAAACGCTGACTGCATATTACTAGCGCCGCTGCCTGCGCTGACCATTTACCTTGCTAATGCATCTTACACAGCCAAAAATAGGCCTTTGTACGACGACTTAAAACCAAGGCAAGGCTAATCCGCACTTACATCAACGAGCGCCTTCGCAGCTTAGCTCCGACGCTTGAAAAAACTGGATCATGTTCTTAAAGAATATCACAATTCCCATAATACATTATCCCACTCCAAGTTCGGAAGGTTGCCATTCAGTCGAAAGTGCGCTTGAGACCTGCAACTCCACGGTGCTTGCAAGCAACATGTTCGCTCCGACATCGAACTCGTTGCTGCGTGGTAATGAGAATGCCCCTCATCAACCTATCGCGCAACACACTGAATGTCTTCTTTCCTCAGCAATGGAGAATCACGTTGTGACCCATCATGGATCTGACGCAAAGCAGCCATCTCCAGTGTTTGGGCCAAGCTTTAATCGACGCATTATCCTGCTGGCATGGGTAAGCTCTATGGCTGTTTGCTGTTTTGGACGTCCCTGTGCTAAGTCGGTAAGATTTGTCTTTTCGTCGACCGAGAAGTCGAACTGTTTATTGGAGACGATATAATCGGTAAGTCATCCTAGATTTCGTGGCACGACTCCCCGTCTCACATAAACAGGGGAGAGAGGACTCTGGTTCTACACTTTTCGAGCAGCGGCTGTACTGCTAGCAGCTCTCTTCATGCATCTGTGGAGCCTCTCGGCGATTCTAACAATCAGTTTCTTCCTTACAGGTGAGTAGCCTCGATGGGATAGCTGTAACGAAGCCCTAACAGAAATCATTATAGGATTACTTTCATCGTTCCAAAGATTTCACCTTACTTACTACCCACTACTCTCCGGTATAGTGTGTTCCCCATTGATGCCCTCCGTCATTATACTTGTTGCATCGCATTACCGGATAGAGAAGCAGCCATTTTGCTTCATGATCTGGGGAACTGCCGCGCCGATAAGCATGATCATCGGGACTGTCCTCAGCCATGTCGGTCCGTCGTCTAAAGATTATCTTAATGCGACAATCCAAGGCCTTTCATTCAGTCTACTTTCCTGGTTTGTTCAACCTTTGTTAAAAACGTCAAGGCCAACACTGCCTCAACTTCAACATGAAGAAACCGACCCGGAGCTCAAGACGGGCGGCAGGCTCTGGAATCTACGAAAACTCCAGGCTACGTGGCGGCTTAGGAAAAGACAGGTAAGATGGGAATTATAGCGTCCGTTGTCCTTTCGCTTTTGTACTAACTGCGTAAAGATCGCTGGAACATTTCAAGACCCTCAGATATATTTCTTCTTCATGTTTGCCGTTTCTAATGGTTTCTCTGGTCTGCCGGGACTGAGCGGGGTTGGCATACTCGAACACTACATTTACTTATCCGGCTTAATGGGTGTTTTTATTATTTTGGGACTCGTGTCCTGGAAAAGACCAAATACTAGAAGTGAGTTCCTCCCAATAAGCCTCCCACAAGTACGTTTCTAACCTTAATATAGTTATTTTCCTGGCTCTCATCTCTATAGCAGAGCTAACCTTGAGGTGGTTTGTGCCTATACGGTCTGCAGACTTTACGTTGATATGTAAGTGCCGTGTGCAGTTGCAATTATCTCGGCCAGAGCTGACTAGAATTAAGGCACTATGTCACTACTGACTGCAAACGTCCAGGGGTCCACAAGGCGTTTACTTGTTTATACCACTTTCTACGCGGGACACAATATTGGCCGAGTTGTGTGGATCATTGTGTGGGAGCTTTTTGGAGTCGACGTGTTGACATATTGGTTCGCAGTGGAAGCTACAAAGCTAGCGCTCCTTGCTGCATATGCGATCTGGATAGTACGTAAAAATAGGATCCGTACACGGATGGTAACTGAGATGGGGATATCAGAGGAAGACTCGAGGAGGTTTGATGAACTCGCTGCCGCAGCGGACATGACGGATATTGAAAGCGTTCACTTCCAATACTATTTTTGAGAGAAGGCACAGCTTATATAACATTTCGCAGTTGAGGTTACCTTCGGTAGATGATGAGGGCATTTTATGTTTCGCAATGTATCCCTAAAGGAGCATAATTTACGTTTTCTGGCTTCGCATCTCTGTTTTTTGCACATCGCGCTCCAAAGGTTTCGTAGACGTAGTCATGCTTGGACCGGTCTTGAATGTTAAGTGTGACAGTCTCAATTTGCGATGATGTTGCCGCGTCCATAGGGTCTTCTTACGAGTGTGAATAAGAGTCGTTCGACAGGCCTCTGAGCCAGTTGGTTGCCTTTGTCAAGCCTGCGTTGTTCACCCTTCCCTTTCCGCTTCCCCATTCAGCTTTCCTCTGCATAGCTCTTGAAGCTGTGGACTATGACAGACACCTTCAGACTTGCTGTACAGCTTTGAGGGGAAATGATCCATCGGATGGCCTTTGATTGAGACACGAAAAAATCTACCGTCTTGTATCTTTCAAACGTCCGAAGAAAAGAGATGCCACGGATGAATCCAAATTTAGATTTGGGGTTGAGGGTAGACACTTCTGACTCTCAGAAAAATCACCACAGTCATGAGACCTTGCTCTAGACTTGCATGAAACTTGTGCGGGCGAAAATAGCTCCATAGTTATGCTTGTTCTACAAGTCTCTCACATGAGGACTATAGAATCTCGGATGAACGAAATAAGTTGGTTAAAGCGTGGAGCTTTCTGCTTACTCTTAGAAATTGTGACCAACTACACATGAAGGGAGATCCCGTCCCATCTTCTGCGGTAACGACTTCGAAGTGGAACGTCGGAACTAAACCATGCCAACAATCGTCGTTCGCGCAACCATGGCCTGTTATACAGACCTCTTCTCGGCTTTCGAGATGTACTTGATACCCATTCCAGGTCCGTCCAACTCCACACTGTACAGGCGGTTGGGGCCGAAGATGATCAACAAGGTTGCAAAGAGTTGGCGCATGAAGTTCTGACCAGTCACAACACGGGAGCTGTTCATCGAGAACTGTCTGCATCCGGAATCTCGGGTCGATACGTTTAGCGCGAAGAATGAATGTTGGAACATCTACGAGATCGACTACAGTTGCATGCGAGGCTTCACCGTTGTTGGTTTCCAACCTCTGTCTGCACACCAGGTGCAAAGTGAAAGCGGGCAAACAGCGATACTCCGTTCCAAAACCAAGCAGCCTTCTTTGAACATCGAGTTTTGTAATGCGGAAAACAAGGAAGAGGTGAGCGTTACTGTTGGGCTCTAAAGTGCATCGCTTGCATGCACATTGGATACTTCCAAGCTCTTAAAAGTGGACGATCCAATGACGTCCGACTCACAATCCCGTGGCAGAGGATATGAGGACAGAGATCGGGGTAGCGTGATGTTGGGAATCACCAAAAAATACGTGTTCGTGGCAGCGAGACACTTGATACTTTCGGACGAGGAACATTGTTTTAGGGCAAGGACTTATCTGGAAGACTAACTGATTTATTCATTTCTGCGCCTGGACAAGCATGGTGGTGGAGCAGGATAGGAGAGAATGAATAAGAGAGGAGGGTGGTCAATATGCGTGTCAGAAATCTTTCATTGCTTTGTGTGGATGAATGGAACGGGGAAAACGCATCAAGCCTCACAAACCCGCCGTCTCTAATTAGTGCCCACCTATGGCGTAAAAATGCCGCAAAGTTTATACCATTCAATGCTCCCAAAGATACAGGGACAATGAATACCAGACAGAGGTACATTCAACACTTCAACCCGGACGCCTCCTGTGCGATTGAGAAGGCCAGTAAAAGAAAACGCCCGCTGATCCTATCTTTGAAAACATGCCCAACCCTGAATACACCCATAGTGCTATTTCGCCACCGCCATCCGCTCAATACATCAATCCCCGCTCGAGATCAGGTGCTAGAAAGCTGTCAGCGCCATCACTACCACCAGCAAAGGAAAACTGACCTTTCCATTAAGGGAAAGTAAGCATGCGCCTGCATTTTGAAGACGCTCATCCACCTGAGCTCGCGGAACTGCCGCACAACCACTTCGAGCGCCTTCAGGCCAGAGCCCGCGACCGAACCGGATGCGGAGTCATCCCACGGCTTGAACACATCGTAGGCCCGCTTGACGTCGAGGTACTTGGGATGCATCTCCACAAGGCGAGTCTCCCCGACCGACAGCGGGCTGAGTGGGTCGGCCACGAGGGTGTTGCAACCTCCACAAGTGAAGTGAATTACCGTACCGGTCACGCGCTGATCCAGGTTGAACGGCTCGCCCGCGGTGACGTGGATGCCGCTCGGAGCGCCGTTGGTCCACCAGAGAGGACCCAGGAACGTCTGCATTATGAGACGGGCCTGCCACATGCCCATGGGCACGGCCGGAGTGATGGGCCTGCCGTCGAATCGGAAGTGGACGGAGAGTTTTGGCGTGCTGTCGCGGCGCCGAAGGAGAGCCGCGATGTTGGTCGTCTCGCCGAGGAGACAGGCGGTTAGGTACTCCTCCTCCGTGCCGGCCTCGTCGTGCGCGATCACTCGTTCGGCCATGTAACCGCTGAGTTCCCAGATGGAGATATCGAGGTGGATGGACCGGGCTTCCAGGATCGCCTTGGTCGGGAGGGAGCCGTCGCGGTGCCTGCGGGAGTGGCCGAAGCGGGTCCACAGCTTGATGGTGACGTGATGGTTCAGGACATCCTTCAGCTCGCCGTACAGCTGCCTGCTCACACACATCATCGCAGTGACGGGGTTGATGGGAGCATTCGAGGCACGACTGGGACGGGGAACATTGATCGCTGAGGGGACCAGATAACCGTAGACCTCGTTGCGAAGCTCAGCTGAGAGGTCAAGGAAAGGGAAGTGCGAAGCGCGACGATGGGTGGGAAGAGGGGAGTTGGAACGGGTGGCGTCCATGATTCCGTGGAGATTGTGATGTTGCATGAAGGCAATGCTGGAATGCTGATTTGTAGATGCGGTTGTCGGCAGCAGGTGTGAGGTTGGAAGAAGGAAAGTAGTCGGGGGTTGAAGGGGGTGGTATATCTATCCGGAGCTTAACACCGCGTGGCTCGTGGCTTTCAGGACTTGCGCTAAGCCCAAATGGGCGCCCTGATACAATCACCGCAGCTCATTCACCTCAGTAGTGCCATTCACATGCGTCTTCGTATCTCGCTCAATATACGTCTGCTACACTATTATAATGGAGTGCATAAGGATGGTGGATTAGCTATGAGAGGGAGTATGCCCAAGTATCTAATCTACACAAAGAAGCAAGCAACTGCATGGAAGCCACTGGAGCGAAGCAAGCATGCATGCATGCATGGAGCAAACATCAATGTCCGCAACCAAGGAAGCGGAGCGAAGCGTCAAACTCCGTCACGACAGAACCGAGTTCAAACTCACAAAAAAAAAATTGAACGCGTTTGCGAGGCACCATTGTTCGCTGCATAGAGCAGACCATGGTTGCAAGAGAAGAGAGGCCGTGTAACCCGTCCGGGTCAATGACACCGACATGCGTTCCGAATTCTCCTACAATATTGTCAGCGGCACGGATTCTACGTTATAAGAGAAGAACTAACCTAGCCACTTTTGCATTGGAACCCTGCTATCTTTAGCTTAGGAGGAAGTTTCGTTCCTCTCTATCCGCCCTGCTCTCCCTTATCCATTCCCATTGCCTATGATCTCTGAGCTTGAGGAACTGGCAGACCGTCTTCTGCGCCATGCGCATCGCACCACGCAATTCCGCAGAAGCCTTGGACCGAAAGTCTTGCACATAAGCCCAGGGCTCGAACGCATCGTAGGCTCTCTTTGCGTGGAGATACTTGTAGTGCGCATGCAGGAGGCGCGTCTCCCTAACCGTAATCTTTTTTCGTGCACCAGTGCTGCTAGTATCCCCACTAACGCCGGATGCGAGCTTTCTCTGCTTACCATCCCAGAACGGATGCTCCTCCAACCGCCTGTCAACGCACACCTGCACGCCGCCGCCAGAAACGCGGGTGAGGCTGCGAAGCGGCAGCAGAAGGTCCGTCAGTCTAGCCCAGCAAAACTGAATGGTGAGGAGCCAATCATGATGGGGCCGGTTGGAGGTATCGACAAAGTCAAAGTTCACGTGGATGGCGGGCATGTGCTGGCGGCGGCGGAGGATGGCCGTCAGTGCGATCATCTCAGCCTCCAGGCAGGAGACCATGGGCTCTGCCTCGACGGCAGTTTTCTGCGGGCGTTTGCGGCGGAAAATCTCTCGGTCGGTGTCGCGGTGGCCTTTGAATATGACTTTGATGTTCAGGGTTCGCGCTTGCAAGATCGGTAGTGTTGGGAGGTAGCCGTTGCGATGAGAGTCGCCATGGCAGTCGTTGGACCACAGGACGATGGTCAAGGCTGGGATGCGGTCAAGAGTGCACCTCACTTCGTTGTAGAGCTGTTTGTTGGTGCGCATTGCCGCAGCCAGAGAGCTGTGGCGCGCATCGGCACGTGGATGGTCGATGATATGGGAGGGGAGCAGGTAGCTGTATACCTTGTCACGAAGCTCACGCGGAAGGTTGAGGAACGGAGAGTTAGAAAGAGGGAAGGCGGCGTTGCTGTCGTCCATATTGCTGAGAATTTCCAGTTGCTTGATGCGGGGACGAGGTACGTGGTTGCCTTAGAACCTCAGACCACGACAGGGCCGCACCTTCTCAGTCATGCACCAAGCCTATCTGACGAGTCTGACGAACGCTAGAGAATCGGCTAGCAGACGCTCAGACAGCACCCAACAACGCAGCCAATAGATAGCTAGCAGCAAAAGAATAGATTACTGATGAAGGTGGTGCAAAATGATGGTGGATTAGCTACGAGAGGGAGAATACCTAAGTAGCTAATCTACAAAAAGAAGCAATCAACTGCATGGAAGCACGTAGTCTGCATAGAAGCCACTGGAGTGAAGCAAGCATGCATGCATGAAGTAAGCATGCAAGGAGCAAACACCCATGTCTGCAAACAAGGAGGCGGAGCGGAGCGTTAGACTCCGTCACACCTCCCGGGCATGAGGTGGATTGCCCGCATGTTTGCTAGTGTATGAGAAAACCATAGAAAATGAAACAAGTATCCTTTTGCACCATCTTCATCAATTACGCTATACCCGTGTCGTGTTCATGTTGGGTTCGGAGGACCCTGAGGCGACGGAGTAGCTCTTCTTCGAAGGCCCCCCTTTGCCATGCTCATGGAAATGAACCCAAGCACCTCAAATCGCATGTATACGACCCTATTCTACCCCGATCTCGCGATTTGAAACGACAAATCCTGGCTGCATTTTGTCTTTGCAAAGTACGTCATGTGCTCCTCCCCGAGGCAGTTGCAACCAAACGGTGCTCGTGCGTGATCTTCACTTACAAACACCCGGGGAAATTACGAAGTACCGTATCTCCGATACAGGAACAGAACACCAAAATGTCTTTCCGGCTACGGCAGGAGTTCGTCTCACTCTTGACAGGATTTCGAAACTGTATCTGGAGGATTAAAAGGCGGTGAAGGGTACACTATCACAATATGCTGCTGATATCGTGTGGCTGCAAGTGCCTGAAGCACTGTCCAGATTTTATTGGCGAAACTGCAACGTGGGAAAGCCAACGAGGACTGGGGTTTTCTATTTGAGACGAATTTGGCGCCGACGCCTGGCACCTACGCATCTACTAACGCATAAATGCATTGACTGCTTGTAGGGATTCATTTGCACACTCAGAGGCCAGGGAGCGTGATATATGCTTGTGCAAAAAAGAATGAGACCAAAAAAAACCAAAAATATGCGTCCACGAAGGATGAATTAAGGTTGCCGATCCATGCGTCCAGCAGCCGCCCAAACTCCTTCCAGTAAGTAATCTCGGCCCGATCCGTCGGATGGCCCTCCGTCCAATCAACGACTCGCCACAGTACCAGTCCGTGTCGTTCCACTTCGTCAGGTCAGTCTTTCCAGCGCTGTGTCTTGAATAGAACGATGCGACAAGCCCACTATCAACATTACTTGCTGCGCACTTTGACCCTAACCAGAAACGGATTCTCAATTGCACCCCTTCAGTTCGTTTCTCACCGCCACCCACCGCGCCAACCTCCCCAACACCACTGTGACAGCCAGTCAGCGCCCGAGGTGGCCGGCTGCCTTTCCAATTTCGTTGCTGTTGCTCTACGCTTCTGTCGCCGGCGAGCTGGTCTACATCGGCGTCACCACACTACAATTGTGCCGGTCTGGTCTGAAATGAGAGTACAACGGGTTTACTGCAGCCCTTCGATGTCATTGGATCATTGCGAACTAGACCGGCAGCTCGCTGGGGCAACTTTTGCCATGACGAAAATACGGTTGGCGCGGCGGCCAACAACGCTGAACCTCCGAGAACTCCACGACACATGCTACGCGGAACACGGCGGTACAGCGGTCTCTGGTTGCAGGTTTGAATATGTCTATACTGGATTTAACTGGTGTCAATCAGAGAACAACTCCTACTCACTGTTGGCATGGAAGACGCGCACAGTAGCAAATGCTTGTCTAAATAACGAGACTGCATTGGTTTGACAAGGCAACTCGTTTCGTTTGGTAATCAGACAAGCTTGGTTTGCGAGCGACTGGTTCAATTAAGCTTGAATATTCTACGCAATGGACCAACAGTACTGTCCCACTGTATATATGTTGGCGACCTATCCTTTGGAAGAAGCGCAAGTAATATTCCAATACGTTCTCTATATCACAAGGCCCATTTGAAGTCCTATTTCCTGTTCGCCGACCCGAATGGGTTTCCTACCATAGGCACCAATGGTCTTTCCACTTGTTCCGTTACTTTGATCACTTGCAAACGTCCGGCCGCGGCCGTCAACGGAGAATGTCCATGCAACGATGAGGCCAGTCGCGGGACTGTACGACAAACACAAGGATCGCTTCCCAGGGCGGACATGAGAATATCGCGGAGCTGGAAGGGAAGAGGCCCGCGGAGAGCGCCATTACCAGTAGAGAACTGCGGTTTCATCTGCCGTCTTCTATGGCGTGTGTCGGGACAGCAGCGACAGCGTTGCGCTCGTCGATTCGGAAGGATACAAAGGACCAGGGCCTCTCGTTCATGTGGAGGCGAGGCTGGTTGCTGATGCAGAGGGTGCGCAGACCCTCAGCTCGCAATTGATCCGGACACAGATCGTCAGCGGGGTCGGAGAGTAAGCGGGAAACGGGCACGCGCGCAAGACGAAAGTCTCTGGTGCCCTCGTTGTCCAGACAGCTGTATATACTATGGCCACGTCGCTTGCTGGAAATTCAGACAGTCTCTCGTGGAGCCGGGACGGCTCAGAAGTAGGAGGCAGCATCCCGAGTTCAAAGTCAGTGTGGAGCAGGGTTTCCCCACGCGTGGGAACGGTACATCGGAAAACGTGGATATTCCTCCGGTGGGTCTTCCTGATCGTTAGTAGTATCAGTGGATGCATGAATGTGCGTTTTCAAATGTGTAGTGGCGCGGTGGCTCACGGCAACTGATGCGCGGATGGCATAGGCGGAGCAGATGGAAAACAGAGCGGTGGCGTTGCAGCGGACGAGATCATGAGAACTGCGGGGATCATGAGAAGGATCGCCACCGCCGTGGTGAGGTTGAATGAGTATGAAGTGATGCTGAGTCTGATCGGGAGCGCAGGCGCTGGCGCGTGTCCAAGGATGCCGGGTACGAGCGTGTCGTTGATGCAGCCCGATCGTTCATCACCCATGGCCTGGGCTCCAAGTTTCGCGGCAGCCGGACCGATGACGTACCGGGCAACGTTGAAAGGTCGCTGGCTTGCCGCACGATTGTCTCTCCTCCACCTTCACCTCCGCTCCGTCAACCCCATCACCTCGTCAACTCTGCCCCCCCTCACGACCCCCGTCTGGCTGCTCGCACAGCTATAGCTACAGGCTAGCGCGAGGTACGCCCTTTCCAGCTCTGTGCAGTTCGGACACGGCTGCAGGCAACCTGGGCTCCGTCGAAGCTGTGCGCCGCCTCGTTGTTCGAAACCAGCGCAGTCGGGCGCCTAGCTCAGGTACGCTCCATCACCATGGACCAAGTTCCTCCGCTAACAGACATCCTCCAGCAACACACCCCTACCAGTGTTGTTATAAGAGCATCGCGCTCAAAATCCGTGAGCGCACCGACCTCTGCATGGCGAGCGCCATGAAACTTGCCCAATTACTTTCACTGACCATGGTTTTCCTGTACCTAGGTCCTCGCGGCTTTTGTCCTGTCGCAAAGTCTCCGCAAAGCACTGATCCAACCAGCTGGTACGCCGACATGCCTCTTTCGCTCCCCTCCGACATGCCTATTCCTCTCCCAATGCCACCGTCGTTCCCCTGCAGTATCGTCGCTGCCCACACCCTGAGACCCCAAGGCCACTACCACGATAGTTCGAAGTTTCACCCTCAACCGGGGGAGCAAATCAAGGTGCGGCCCGGAGAGGACGGACAATTTCTGGACGAGAAGGGCGACTGGGTGAAGGTTGAAGTCCTCCAGCTCAAGAATGTGGCAATTGGCCAGACAAGCATTGTTGTACCCACTGTCCGCCGGGGCTGGGTAGATGCAGCTTGCGTCTTCGCCCTCCACAGGATATCCTCCATGGTCGCTAGGACGCTCGCTGAGGGCCAGCCCTGCGTGGCGACACAGGATCACTCGCCAACGGACTACGTTCCCAGCTATCCTATATTTATGCAGCACAGTATCTCACAGGGTCAGAGGTTTCTTGTCATGGACGCTAACCTTGGAGAAGGGTGGGTTCAGGTCAAGCTGCCCGTCGGCGACCGTGCCTGGATCCCATGGAGCTGCTTCCGCTTACACCAAGGCCGCATCGGCACCCCCGAAGACAAGAACAAGCCCTGCATCGCCACGCGCTCCTTCCGCCCCACCGACTCCGCGGACGACCTAGCCAAATTCTACCACCTCGCCCACCTCGCCCAACCTCCCCGCCACACCCAAGGCACTCTCACCATCGGCTCCACCGGCACCGTCCTGACCGTCTCCACCGACGGCCAATGGACCCAACTCGCCTCCACCCAGCACCCCCACGGCGCCTGGGTCCCTTCCAACCGCCTCCGCATCGGCCTCCCCTCGCACGCCCAAGGCCCCACCCTCTCCCTCGCCCGCATCAGCCACTTCCACATCTGCGTCTCGAACTCCGCCCCCTCCTTCCCCTGGCTCGACTCCCCGCCCGCCGACCGCATCATCGCCCTCCGCCCCGGCCATCGCGTCATCCTCACCGGCGCCTCCCATAACCTCGCCTGGGTGCGCGTCTCCCGCCTCGATGACCATACGGAGCATGGTTGGGTGCGCTACAGCCGCCTCGTCGCCGAGGACCCCACCCCGCCCACCCCGCCGACGGCTGAAGAAGAGCAGGGCTACGAGTGGATGGACCCAGCGGAGGTGGAGTATGTCTGCCCCTTCCCGATTCCGTTTTACGATGCGCTCGCGCTGCCGAGGATGAGGGACGACGGTGGCGAGTCGTGGGTGCCGCCGGCGGATATGTACGTTAGTCGCTGGGGGGGCTTCGATCGCTGGTCTGTGGATCTGATTTCTCCGCCGCCGCCTGCGCTTGCGCCGCCGTCGGGAGGTCTGCATCATGAGGTTGGGGTGGAGGAGGTGAGGGAGGTGGAAGGGAGGAAGGTTCAGGAAGGGGGAGCGGGTCGGCGGGCAGGGAGGCTGGCACCGATTATGGAGGAGGGAGGGGAGGGCACTGGCGACACGGGCAAGAAGAAGAAGAGAGTGAGGACGAACAGGAAGGAGAGGAGGAAGAGGGCAGAGAAGAAGGACGTGGAGGTGTAGTTGCTGCTCTAGGCGGGAGACTAGGGAGATTCGAGTGGCAACTCGGGGACATGCGCGGATGATATTGACTTGCACGAGGTCCTGGCGATCCTCGAGCAGGCCGAGTCATGAGGGTACATTATAAACCTGCAGGAAGCGTCCTTGGAATTGGTTAAACGCAGTCACGGAAATTATTCAAGCGGACGCGTAGCAAAGTACATTCAAATGCATAGCTCAGGTCCCAAGTGATGAGTCGATAAAATATTTGGCAAGTCACTGTACTAAAGCATTCGACGCAGATTACCTCTCTGCCCTCATTTGGAGTATCCTACGACTCCAGATGGCGTGCTACAAATCTGACAGCTAATTTAGTTCGGGGAAATAAATAGCTTTGCAAACCTAGAAACCCAGCGCTGAAGGATTCTACATTCGACAACGTGAATGGCCAGGTCTATAATGTATGTATGCGAGAACGCGGCAAATTTTACCGGCGTGCTTATAGCCCCACCCCGGTGAACATGTGTACCTACGGTCCAATAACGACGCAATAACGCATGGTGCGTACGGTCGCCGTAAGCGTCTTGGCGTCAGCCCACGCTTTCGCAAGAAGGAGCCAGCGAGGCTGAACTAACACATCTTGTTCTTGAGCACACTCCCTTTCGCTTCTTGAGGTCGTCAGTCTTCAGGGCGACCTGTGGTTTGAGTCTGCATTCCGGTCTGTCACCTCCTCTGAGCCCTTTTTACCACGTTCGTCGTCCGTATCTAGGGCGCCCCATAGAGCACCTCTCGTAACACTATCGTAGGTCTCCTCTTCCTGTCTCAATCATGATCCATACCGGCGATCGCTAGATAAGCTGACCTACCTGGTCTTCCGACATGTCAGAGTTTCCCGGCGCCGCTTTCTTACACGAGAGGGGCATTGCACGGTTTTGTCCACGCCAACCCGGTTGTCAACCCTGACAATCGGGAGCCTTGTGGACCCCAACACAATCATGCCGCCATCGAAACGTTTACGGGAGGCTATACCGTACACGGTCGGATGGATTGCGGCACTTCCTCAAGAGCTTGCAGCGGCCATCGCTGTATTGGACGAAGAGCACAAAAGTCCTGAGAATTTCAAGAAACACGCAGGGGACAAGAACATCTATACTTGGGGCGCTATAGCGGGCTACTACGTTGTGATGGCATCGCTTCCGATGGGTAGATATGGAACAATATCTGCAGCGACCACTGTCCTTCATACGGTCAGCTCTCTGCCACACCTACGCTTTGGGTTGATGGTCGGGATCGGTGCAGGGATTCCCAGGGCACAAAACAGGGAGATCATGGGTGAATTCGATATCCGGCTTGGGGATGTCGTCGTTAGCCAGCCCACCGGTACCAGTCCAGGTGTTGTCCAGTATGACTTGGGCAAAGTCAAGGCTGGAGGCCAATTTGAACGAGTTGGCTCTCTCAATTCACCACACGAAGTTCTACTGAGAGGCATGACTACATGGGCAAAATCTTGACGCAGTTAAATGGACGTTTGATAAATCCAAACCGAAGTGTTCCAGCGTGGCATTGCAGCATGATGTTTGCGTGTTATTGTTAAGTCGCGTTAGGGTGAATATGTTGGTAGCACCTGTGCCTCTGTGTACACCACATGTTAGTATTTCCGGCTGTCATTATGCTAGGCGTCGACAGCAAGTACAGGCGGAGTAGCTCCGGCAATGAGAGTAACACCAGGGTCCAAAGCGCAGCCCGGCGGCTGGATGACAACGTGATGTTGTATGTGTCGGCGTTCCTCCTTAAGCACCGAGCCGCATTTGATATCTGCTAAAGGCAAGTAGAGTCAACAGAGTCATGGTTGCTCGCCACGCACATCAGACTAAACCAGCAAAGCTCAGCGCTAGTACTACAATGGCTAGTGGAAGAGTTGGGCCCCGCAGAAAACTCAAGCGGCACCATCTCCAACTTTAATTCAACTCCACTGGAAGTCTCTTTTTTCGTTGTTAGCTGCCTAAGAAACCTAGCTTCCTTAAACCAATTTTTTCACAATGCTGCGAACCTGGCGGTGTCTCCATTTTCCAAAGCTACGTCACAAGCCCTGGACGTTGGAATCCAACCTGACCGAGCTGAGGGCTCATGTTGTTTTTTTTTCTTTTTCTTTTTTGAGATTCTCAAGTGCAAGTACACAACAAATACTTCTAAATCACTGCCTTTTTTTGCTCTTGCAGGGCGTGCCTGTCGAAACCCACCACGTGGAACATAAAAGATTTACCGAATTTCCAACGATGCGGGCGCCTGCAGGTTTATTTGTGGGTGTAGGCAGAGTGGACATGGTGGGATACCCATGACGAAAAACAGGCTATGTATGTACCACTCACAACACTGGAAATAGCGCTCGCTTATGATGTGTTTCAGCCGCATCCGTTGTGTCTGGTGTGCTCAAACCTGATTGGTGGAGGCTCCAGCTGCATGAGGCGCAGCAACCCACAGAATCCACAGCGAGGTAATGTACGCAGCCGACATGCATTGCCACCTCAAAGTGCGGGGTCAAGCTGAGAGGAGCAGGTATAATAGCGAGTGAAGGACCTGCAGACCAAAACAAATTCCTTTCGTTCTCAAAACCTGAAAAAAAAAAAAAGAAAAAGATGGCGAAGCGACGCGGCAAGGCCTCTACGCAGGATGATTCTGTGCACGAGGGCAATGCTGGCCCCATCAAGCGCAATGAAGGGAAGAAAACCATCAAGTTCCACGATAAGAGAAACACGACAAAGGGAGATGCAGCTCCAGTGACTACCACGCAAGTAACTTGCCCAACGTGCGCTAGCTCTCCACCCTTCTTAAGATCGTACTTTCTTACCTTCAGCAGGCAAGCCAGCGAAACCGTCTCAGTTGACGAGAACATGGACCATTTATTTCGTCTTAGAAAGTTTGTGCTCTCAGAGACCTCTCTTCGAGAGCATGGATATATGTTGGAGAATTATTCTCCAGATGAGCTCGAACTGAAGAAGCGCTGTCAAGGGTGCGGAAAAAGTGAGTTGTGTGCCAGAAGCATTAAATGATAGAAACGCGCAAGGTTACTGAACAGCCCAGCGATGTCACAGTTGCACAAACAAAGACTTCGAAACCAGAAGAAAGAAGACAAGACCGATACGTCATCGTCATCGACCAAGGAGAAGAGACCACCACAACCTGCGCTGGACACAACTCCCATTCCGCATCCGCCCATCTTGCGCTGCAAATTCCATCCCGGCACCCGCCAGAAACAGGTACCCACCGACCCATCCCCTCATCTAACTCAACTACACACTAACCAGCCAATCGCAGACGCCATGGTCCTGCTGCGGACAAGCCTTCTCAGCACTGCCCTGCTCCGGCGCTGAGCACCACATCGCACGCCCGTATCCCCCAGGCGAGCTCGAACGAGAGTGGAGAATACACGCCACGCCCGCACCCACCCCATCCGCGCACACCCGCCTCGCCGTCGCCATCGACTGCGAAATGGGCACCTCCGCATGTGGCGACTCCGAACTCATCCGCATCACTCTGGTCGATTACTTCTCCAGCGGCGTCCTGGTCGACAGCCTCGTCTTCCCGGCCGTCGCCATGCACGATCTCCGGACCCGCTTCTCGGGCGTCAGCTGGAAGGACCTGCACGCTGCACGCAAAAAGGGCAATTGCTTGCACGGCCGCGACGCCGCCAGGAGGGCCGTGTGGCAGTTCGTGGGGCCGGAAACCGTTGTTGTCGGGCATGCTGCCCAGCAGGATCTGATGGCGCTGCGCTGGCTGCACGCGACCGTCGTCGATACCTATAGCCTTGCGGCTTTCAAGCCACGGACTCCGCAGGTCAAAGAGGAGGCGGGCGGCAAGGGAAAGGTCCGGGAATCGATGGCGGAGGGGCAGGGCGCGGCTGATGGAGAGAATCCATCCGGACCGGGGGGACGGAAGTCACAGAAAGGTTGTGGTCCCAGGTCTTTGAAGACGCTGGCGTTGGAGAAGCTTGGGAGGGTGATTCAGGATGCCGGGAACAAAGGGCATGACAGTCTCGAGGATGCAATTGCCACGAGAGACCTGGCGTGGTGGGCTGTGTTGAACGATGGCAGTCGGGGCTGAATGCAATGATACTTGGTCGATCTTGATGCATTTCGCGCTCGTTTAAACCCTGGTCTTGGTGTTTTGTTATTTGGGCTTTTCAGAACTATGAAATTATCCTTGCCTGAAACCCTATTCTTGCAGCTCGGGGTCCACAAGGCTCTGAGTTCAGGGCGACGTGGCAGTCCGGGTAGGCAGCGCTGCAACGTGGCGGAATGAGGTATCTGAAGCACAGCCAGCAGACGTGTATCCTCATATGCACCATTACACCGAAGAGGAAAACCGATTTCTATTGCAAGCTGTATTACCATACTTGCTTCGGAAATCAAGCCCCTTCCAACCTGTTCGTCTCGATCCCTTCATCACCTCGGAACACCCTTTCACTCAAAACCTTCCAAATGCCCCACCCAACCCTCCAGTCCAAGCCTTCAGGGGCCACCACATCGTGCACAACGCAGTAGCAGTGTGGTCGACCGTGAGGAAATTGTACCCTAGCCTTTAGCTTCGGATAAAAGGCGTCCGCTAGGTACGGATTGCCAATCTTCAGACGGAATCCGGGAACAAGCGAGTCCAAGTAGCGCTCAAGCGTCCCGGGGTCTGGGTCTCGCCGTGCCTGCTGCATCTTGCAAGCATCAAAGTTGGGAAGCTGGAAGACGTGGTTGAAGAAGTTGAGAAGCTGCCACCTTTCCCAAGTGTTGGTGCTGTGGAAGCCATAGTCTCCATCGGATTCCAGACTTAAGGTCTCGTGCTTTGGGTGGCAGTGACCCCTGCGCCCGAAACAGTAGCAGAACCGACCCGACAAGATGTGGCTGACCTCGGCTATGAGCCGATATATGCCAAACTCCTCAGCATCTGGACACTGAGGGAGGGCTTTTTTAGGCTCAAGGAACGGCAGGTCCATGCCAGTGGATTGTATCAACTGTGCAAGCGACGACGACTCCCACGCATCTGCAATTTTGCGGAGTGATGCTCCGCTCTTGACGAGGTCGAGGTACGCCTTGGCAAGCGATTTCCTTTGATCGTAGTTTTTGCAGAAGCAGAAACCAAAATTGGCCCACTGCGAGCTATAAACGTCGGGCACGTTGTTGAAGGGCCTGAACAGACGCGCGTACAGCGATATAACGGCAATCTCGGCAGGAGACAGCGGCGTCGGGTCTTCGGCAGCAGGACGGAGTGAGAAGGCGCTCTCTGCCTCACGCATGCCAAACCCCTGATGCACGTACTGTCCCTCCCAGTTTGGGACATCGAAACCTGTAACGCGTCGGCCGAGGAACCATGTTGCGCAGTGGCAGTCGGACGAGTAATTCTCGTTGCTGGCTTTATCAAGAGCCCAAATTTCAAGAAAGTTACCGAGTGTCTCCATCCCAATCCAGTTGATTCTGGACTTCAATTTGTGCATCAGATGGCTATAGATGCAAAGCAGTTTGGCAACTTTGTCAAAGCTGATGCAATTGAGGAATCCAAAACACCTGCAGAGATGATCGTCAGAAAACAAGTCCACCAGAAACTGCGAGCTGGCCGCATCCCCTTGCAACATGTAGGATCTCTGTGGGAGTATCAACCCCAGACGGTCAAAGTCATTAGGCCGATCCCTGACGGCGCAGACGAAGACGTGCGCTTTCCAGTCCTTACGTTGGCAAGACCTGGAGCAATAGCTCGCTCTGCACGCTGAGCAGCGGAGGCTGGACGGGTTTCGACAGCTTTTGCAAGTTTGCAGAGCCCGTTGCTGCCTTGGAGGCATCTCTCCTTGTGTCTCGAGGCCCAACTTCGATCGAATGTAGTTTTCCTTGAAGGCTTCGGCCTCTGAAAGAGACATTTCCCGACCTTTCTGGCCTAGGATTCCCCCGAGCACATAAGCATATCCTGGCTTTCCAGGCAGCTCAGTAACAAGCACAGCATCATTCATCACCATGGGCCACATCATCAGTTGTCTTTTTAAATCATCAGCAGTTAGGAAAAGAGGGGAAAACAGTTAGCTACGCACCGCATATTGAGTTGAGGCTTTTCCATCTGGCCTGCATCTCGATCCAGAACCGTTTGCGCCGTGGACATCGCTGCCGAAGATTGGGCGAGAAGCTCGGCATGTGTAGTAGGAGAGGATTTCTGGAACAGATTTCGCAGAATGGCGATGATGATGTTGAATAGATGCTCAGTAGCCGATCGAAACTTGGCATGTGGGTCCGCGGCGGAAGCAACTGCCGGTATTTCCCATCTATGCATGACTGTTTCGTGGGTGCCTCGAAGCCTGAATTCGCCATGACTCAGAATGAAGCAGTAGCAGAGTAAACAGCAGCGTTTACTACACCCAATATAGGGATGCACGCGGTACCCTTCGTTTGCGGACGTGTAGAAGGCACCCTAGTGATGCAGGACCTGAAGCTCGGCGTGGATATGGGACTTCTCCTGCCCGAGTCGGTAGAAAGCATCTTTGGTCGTCTGTCGTTCCAGGTAGTCGACCTAACGCTCACCCGTAACTCCGACTCCCAAGCCTTCGATCACTTCCATCGGAGTCCTTCGTGATGTGCCACGTTGAAACTGCGTCCGAGGAACCTTGACTGAGACAAACTCGATTGACTGGAACTGGGGCATCTTCTCTGCAGCGTTAATGAAGGTTAAGACACCACGATAGATTCTGGAAAGGAACGTGAGGGCGATTATAACCGCCGTCTGCCCTTTGAGCCCCTGCTGGAATTGGTTGCGCAGTCTTGCCTTGATTGCCGATCGGTGGCGGGAGCTTTTCCAGAGTTCGAGAGTATCGGCCATCAGCTCCTGGAGTAGAGATCTTTGTGAGATTGTAAATTGACCAGCCGTGTCGTTGACCATGTCCGAATGGCGAATCATTTCGATCTTGTGAAAAAGAGCGCCAACTTCGTCATGGACGTTCCTCGAGCTGTCACCAGTCACAGCAGCTTCAGATTCGGCATCGGCTCCAGTGAATGAACCGATTGGTATTTGGAACGCTTCTCCTTGGTCGTCTTCTGACGCATGGCAATTTCTGCAGCGATGTTGCCGACAGTTCTGCTCGGTTGGGATGCGAGCGAGTTTTCGGGTCTTCGTCAGCCGCAAATGCATCCTGCAACTTGTTGAGATAGTGATTGATCCGGGGCCGTTGGTAGTTGATGAGCAGCGTCAATAAAGATGCTTTGGCTTCCTCTGCTTCGGGCCCTAGAGACAAGGTCATGATCTAGCTGACAAAGCGCACTTGATCACTCTACCTCTTTTTGATATACATTCCATGCATTTTCTCCACGAATCAAGGAAGTCCGTATCTTCAGTGGTGCCTCTTTGGTCCAATCCTTCGTTCTTGGCACACAGGAACTTGACCATCGTCGACTGTGGATATACAACCATCATAGTGCTGGAGACATGTTTAGAGCCCAAAGGAGGTCCTTTCCTTCGTCCTGGATCTGACTTGAACCTCGCAAGCGTCTCTGCCAGGTGATCGAGAACCTGGTCTCGCAATACTGAAAGAGCCATCTCATCGTCCACACTTTCGTCGAAATCAACGATCTCAGGATATTCCGCAGAATCCTCTAAGTCCGTGACACCATCTGAAGCTGCAATGTGAGGCTTTGCTTAGGCCTATGTAGATAGTATAGGGAGATTCTTACCATCTTGATCACCGCTTCTCTCGTTTTGTGGTAGTAGCTTATCCACCTCCGGTGAGCGCTCTGCAACCAACGCCAGCACGCATATAGCGGCGCGTAGACTCTCTCCAATGGAGGGGGATTGAACACGACTGCTCGCCATTGTATCGCTTGTCAAGTGGTGGTAGTTGTCGTGGGAGGCGAGAAAGGGTTGGACGTGTAGGACAGGCGAGTGACGGGGTACGCGCGGGCTACAGACGGCCGATAGATTATGTCTTTGTCGCTCACTCGCTGACCCCACTCTCGGACCACGGCGTTCGTACGCCGTTGGCTGCGGTGCAGTTGCCGCCGTCAGCTAGTGGGGATGCTGAGAGGGCTCACATCTGCTCATGTCATGGCCCTTACCAGTTGTGTTGCTAAATGCAAGCTGAAGCGAATGTAAGTGATGTCGGCATCGGATTGGAAGTGAACCATGCATAGGATGCATCAATACCCACTGCGTCTAGGGCGCCACAGGATGGTTCTAACACCAGAGGTCCCTGATTGGCCGCAACACACGCGAGCCAATGTACGCTATGCTCAGCATGGGACTGATCTTCGAAGCTAGCAAGCAACGGTATTGCGAATAGGCGCCAGGTCAAGGATCATACCAGAACCGTATTCCTGGGTTGGAAGCGCACGAGGTTCTAGTGACCATTGATGTATCTCGTAGCTAACCGAGGAACTGTCCCTCTAAAGTCCAACAGGCTACGCCTCTTTGATGTCTATTTGTGTTCGAAAACCAGCAAAAACATGCCGAGATGCCAAATGGTGCGGGGTTGCGCTCTGGGCATGCGGCGCAGCACGAACACGCAAGCTCACGCCAGGGCTTGCAGGATCACACATCTGCGCGAACGCCCGGTTAAGGGGGCGGGCGGTGCCTATTACCTATAGGAGCGTAAAATGCAACGACGGGAACAGTGCAGCGTCAGCCGCAGATAAGAACACTCCAGGCCACAACCTAAGCGCTTCTGCCGCCAGTTTAGCCGACGAGTTGCTCCGCCGGCATCAGCGACGCTATCGAAACATACGCTGCACGTCTGCATCGTGGGCCGCGTTTCAGAGGCTTGGATGCCAAAAGTGCGTCTGAGTTCGCCAATGGTATCAGACCACGTTCAATTCGATTACACACCACTGCGCGTCACGCGTCTGCCTCCAGGCTGCTGCCTCCGCTTGCTGACACTGGCCAATCAGGTGTCCTCGGTCGGATCGAATGCGGGATGCTCCGAACTCTGCATCTCTTGGTCGTTCCTGGTTCCCCAACCTCCTTCGACGGGGCTCCGGGACAGCGCAGACAGCAGTCCATCTAGCCTGTAGCTGATTGGGAGGAGGTGCGTTAACTGTTGAAAACTTCTGCAGACAGTATCTGTTCTGTTTATTTATCCGGCTAAGTGAGGAGAGAGACAAATGAGGTTAAGACTACTTGACGCAGTCACCTTCGTAATCTACCGGTGCTGGAGACCTGGCCTTCCACCCCAGTTGAGGCTGCGAATCCTTTATCAGGCAACTCGTAGTATAAAGACGGCACGAATTGTCTGTAAAGTTTGATTGATTCTCAGAATCAGCGTGGCCGGGCCAGTACTGGAATAGCGCGCGTCTTTCGCGACATCTGCATCATTCAATCATGGCGCTGACCAATCGAGCGAATGGCGCACCTACGACGCCGAACCCAATCGGCGCAATCGAAGGCCTTATCAAGGCAGTCGAGTCATTCTATGTGGAGCGCAGTTTTCAAGACGTTGCTACGCTAGTGCACGGCATCGGTCAGCTCAGGAGTGACGCCGAACGCAAACAGCAAGAGCTGCAGGCTTTGTCTGCGAGGATGAAAGAAAAGGAACAAGAATTCACGGAGACCAGATCAAGATACCTCAAAGATTTCTGCGAGGAAGCCCGGCTGCAGGAAACATTGATTTCTGAACGAAATAACAGAATCGGGTCACTGGAAGAAGAAGTCAGGAAGCTGCAGGAGCAGGTAAAGCAGCACAGCGAAGCTGAGACGAAGCTGAGGAAGCAGGATGCCGACTCCAGAGATCTGCTACGAACGGAGAAGGTTCAGCACAAGAAAACCCAAGAGTCAAAGTACAAGCTCACGGAGGAGTTGAAGGCTAAGAACGGACAGATCGCCGAGCTCAAAGACAGCTTGGAGGAAGTGAAGAGGAACACGCAGCAGGCGAAATCAGCATTGGCTGAATGCGAGCGCAGAAATGACGAGCTGAAGGAAGATCTTGACGAAGTTGATGAGGAGCTCTCGGAGCTGAAAGGCTTTGCGGTAGAGCTGGTTCGGGAAGACCTGGACACTACGTAAGCTCTACTCTAATGCGAAAAATGTTCCGCTTTGCTAACAATCGCGCAGTATCGCCCGCCTCAAAGACCTTTGGAGTCCTTCTGTTCAGCTCGTTCGGTCCTATTTCTCCCAAGATGTTTCGGACTTCGTGATTCAGGTATGACAAGCAAAATTCGAAGGTGTTATGCAAAGTATTAAACTGGTTTTTAGGAGAACAACTACGCGTGGACCACCATAGAACGCTTCAGTACTCTAGTGCCGGTTCCAAGATCCAACTCACGTGCTGCAAAATCCATGCGCATTTCGGCAATCTTGGCCATCCTAGCAACACTGATCGACCAGTACATCTTCCGGTCAACATACCTCATGGAAGACGCCACCGGCGTAGAGCAACTGCTGCTCGATGAGGCGGGGACGAACAGCAGAAAGGAGTCTTTCATGCGGGCAATGCTCCTGGCCACTCGCGTGGAGGAACAAGCCTCACATTCGAGCAAGCGTATACAGGATGTCACCAAAGAACTGACGAGCCGCGTCCAGGACCTCCTTCCTGTCGAGCAGCGCACAAAATTTGACTCAGAACTGCGCACAGTGGTCACCGACCTCCGAGATGCATGGAACATTACGAAAAGCCTCGAGCGAAAGGTAGAACCTACGTTTAGTCTCGGCGTCCAAGGGCTGGAGTGGGAGCCGATCTCCCTGGAAGTGCCGTCCGAGAAGCGCAAGCGCGGCCAGGATGAGTCGACCACTACCGGAGGCATGCAAGATCCGGTGCTTCTCGTGCTGTGCCCGGGCATGTACGCCATCGACGAGAAAAACATACAGCAGGTACTCCCGGCACTCATCCTTTCGGCATCGCAAACGGAAGAGGCTCAGCGGGAGCTGCAAAACATGCCTGTTCGTCCGCCTCCAGCAAGAGCGACACCAAATCGGGTTGATCAAAACCGAAGCCGACGCCGGGATTCGGTACACGAAGGTCTCTACGTCCAGCCTGGAAACCAGGGGCCTCTGCATTTTTTATCTTCAGCGCACCCCTGAAACAGGGGCTACGACGGATGAAAGGGATGCTCTCGAAGAAAGTTTGAGGATTGAGTTGTGTCGTTGGGAAAGAGACATCAGAAGCGAGCCGCGCAAATAGGGTCGCCGAATAAGGCTGTTGATTAGGTGATTCCCGTCCACAACGGGTCTCTTCTATGTGCTCTAATACCATTTTTAGAGCCTAGATCATAAACCTCGCCAATTCAGAATTCTTTCAAGATCAAAACATTGCCTGCGTGAACCGTACTTCCCTAGAACCCTCGCCTCAGGGGTTATCCCATATGCATCGTCTACTCGCCCTGGGATCACTCCAACGCCGCTCAGTGGATTTCGGCATGCCTAGAAAGCTGGGCCACAACGAAAAAGTGCACCAGCGACTCGACGACAGACCGCTTCGTTGACGTTACGTTACTAGCTGTAACTGGGAATGCGTACACTCTCCGTTGTACTTACTGAGACCGCTGCAGCCGTTTACGGCAGATGGACTGCTTACGAGTAATCTATGACGAGGAACATACGATTTCCCAATCCGCTAGTGTTTATAGTTCGGCGTTCGCGACTAAATTACCATGACCACTCTTGTGAGTGGGTTGCAGTTGAAGAGTTTGATTTGATGTTTCAATGAGGGGCTCCCTGGCAAATGATGGCATGGCGTGATGAGGGGAGGGTAAGAATGTGACAAGTAGCAATATTCTATCATATGAGCGGTCTAAACAGAGCAAACACAGAAGCTCCGTTTTGAATAAGCCTTATTCATCAACAAGTTTTACACGTCATCATCGATAGATAGTGGTATTTGTCAGAGCGTGGAAGAAGCCGGCAGAAAAGAAAACGCGCGGTCCATGGCGACAGTCCGATGCCTATTCTGTGGCTCACGGCTACAGTTGAACGCATTGCCGGAGGGGTACGGTATGCGAAGAAGAGGATCCGTCTGGTGTTCGGTGAAGACGACCTGGCATCCGGAAGGAGTGGTGTAGACACGGGCGTCACCAACAACAACCCGGCTGCGAGGGTTGTAGAGGGAGGTGAGGCCTTTCTTGCGAACGAACGAGGTTCCACGAGCGGGGTAGGCGCTGGTCACAGCTGGAGCGGCGGCTTGAGAGCCGGGGCCGAGGCCGGGACGGGGGACGGGGTCGCGGGCGGTCGAGAGGTCGGAGCGGTGGAGCCCTTGGTACTGTTGGTACTGAAGGAGTACACGGACTCAGGCTCCGCTGCGTGTATTAGAACTGTGTGGCTTGAGCATGGCGACGGGGTACGTACTCTTGAGCTTCTTGTAGTGCTCATCATCCTCTTCTTTATGACGTCACCGGCTAAACGTCGGCCGACCAACAGAGAAGCGCCGATGGTCGGCCGACCTAATCCGCTCACGACGTTTGAGGTTGCCTCATCCATCCTAGTGCCTCGGCATCTTGGTCGAACTTACCCGGCATTGAGGAACTACTGCGGAGAGCAATATTTATATAGAGAGTGAGGAAGGAGTCATATCTCAGGAAAAGAGAAGGTGACAAGGAAAGGGTTTCTTGCGTCTTAAATATATATGGTGCTGCCGGCAAAGTATCGTTTTCCCGTGGTTATGCCACTGCTACAGTTTGCACACGGGCAGGGATAGCAAATAGTTGACATGGAGGAATACGAATATGTTATTTTCAGGAAGACTGTCGCGCGACATCAAGATTAGTTGTTCCTCAACAAGGCCATGCCCACTAGTCACGCCGGCACCCCGAAACAGGATGGTGGATTTTTGCGATTTTGCCCGACAACTACTTCATTTCGTACTACTCCCGCAGATGCGGCCTTCTGGCACTTTCATGTACACGGACTGCTCCCAAACTTGTGCGCGTCCAGACCTTAACACTTACTCTCCTCCTGTAGTCGGGCGCCTGACTGCGCCATAAAGTAGGTACTTCAGCTTTCATCTATGACATAACACTCAATCACCAATGTATAATTCGCATGCCACAAGAAGGAGCACTCCACTCACCTCCCCCGACGCACCCAGTGTTAAGCTTTCACGGCCCATAAAACTACCCACCCCCAAGCCTAAAAACTTTCTACTTCATCCTCCAGACTCGTTCTCATTCTTCGCGGATCATCCCAATTCCACTGAATCCACCCCTGCACTTTCAATCTACCGCACAATCACGCAGCATTAAGCAACATTGCGTAAGGCAAAGGAATGGACGGCCAAACCATAGAAGACCAAGGCCCGCCCTCCAAGGAAACATCCAGGGTAGCCACCCGGACTTCCTTCCAGACTTCCTCCAGCACCAGCACCGGCTATCGCAGCCGAGTTGTGTCCAGAATCGCGACCGATCCCGGCTCCTTCTATACCGACCCATTCAAGACCCAGCTCCTGTGGAAGCTCGTCGCCCGCGTCCAACGCCGCGAACCAGCCAAGACCAAGCAACTCTCAAGCATGGCGACTTGTGCCACGACCAGCTACGACAGCAACCTAAACGAAGAAGGGAACGCCGAGAGCCTGACTCCGACCAGGCATCCCTCCAAACCAAGCGCATCACCATCAACTACCCCCACTTCGTCGACCCTCCACCGCCACGCCCTGCTCCCCAGCGATGGCTCGAAGAAACCCGCACCTGCTTCTTCCTCACCCTCTGCAACCGCCCTTCTCACCCTCTCTGGGGGACCATGAGCTGTGCGGAGTGTGTGGGGGATTTTGGGGGGATTTGGAGGAGGTAAGGAGGAAGAGGGCGGGGGGAAGGGAGGACAGGAGGGATAAGAATGCGGACAAGAGAAGAAAACGATGGGGGTGCAACGGGGTGTAGATGGTCGACCTTGGCTTCGAGCATGTGGTTCATGGTGGTGTGTGGGGTGAAAATGTCACCATAAAATTGTACAGGGAACAGAGCTGGTATAGAAAGAAATGTGAGCTCGGTACGCTCTTGTAGGGCTTTTTCATACTCAGACGGAGGGCCAGTAGTACTCGGGTTACTCCGAGTCACCAAAAAAAGATCCTCACACTCACTTTTGCTTGGTTGACACTTAGCATTTCTTCTCGGTCTGTTTGGAGCATTGTCCATTGTTTTTCTTTCACCGGTCAGAATTAGGTTTGAGTGGATAGTAGACAGTACAACATCACAATATGCACATAGCTATTGGGAGTCGGCTTGTCGACATTGATGAAGATCATATCAGGTGGTTTTCGATGGACACCGGAACAGGAGTACTCTCTTGCGTGAAAACCGTTTCGCGTAATATGTTGTATTCTACTTAGCCACTAGAGACTATCCACTCAGATACCAGCCAAATTTATGATCTGTACATTGATTCCAAGAATCGGTCAATCTCGCGCTTCTCAAGATTTTCTGGCATGGTACAATACAATGAAATTCGTAATTTTTGCAAGACATTAAGATAAGGAAAGAAAGCTCCACCGACCAGCTCATGTGTGCATATACGTAGTAACAGACGTGACTCTCCATTCCTTCGCTTCTTCCGTCTGAAAGTCCCTCGTGGCTTCTCCGGACGCGTGGCCCAATGCCTTCAAGTCTTCATCACAAGATCCAGCAAACTTGTGTGGCAACAGCTGCCTCGCGCATGGTCAAGAGGTCTCGACTCTGTAGCTCTCTTCGTTTTCAGGCAGGGAAAAGCTGTCGTGGCCTCCGCCGTAAACCATATGTCCACGTGTGGGCTGCTGCCTCGGCTACAAATCGCTACCGTATCCGAACACTAGTGCAAATGGTAGTGGCAGCCGCTCGTTCCTCTGAAACTAAACCCATTCCAACCCTTCTGAAGACTTGGCTGTCTGGAGATGAATGCGGGGATAGCTCCAGCAATAGTACCGCATACATGTTAAGCCCAGGGCATTGTTGAGGTAGCTCTTCCTATCCATTGTTAGTCTTTTCCTACGTTTGTAGTCTTGGCATGTACACCTACCTCGCTGTGGAATCCGTCCGACCTCTCCTGGTTGATTACAATTTCGACGTCCTTGAACAGCACGAACATGGTCTCTGACAAGGGCAAGGGATGAGACATCAAAACCAAACCGAAGACGTCCGCGCCACATTGACCATCCAGAGTAGCTATTCCAATAACGTTGCCCTCGTGAACCTCGGAACTACGGATGTAATGCAGAGACCCATCTCCATCAGTCTTCATGTAGCCTTCAAGGTCTCGAAACCCTTGATGTTGCGGTAAATAGTCATCAACTTCGTCTTGGGAAATCGTGTATCTCTCAAGCTTGACGTCGCAAATCTCAATGGTACCGGAGAGATTGATCTTTATCTGATCGGTGTCGATCAAGGGAAGGTATTCGTCGCTATCAACCGGCAAGAACGTCTTGTGGCCCGCCGCTGTGGCCCAGCTCCAGGAGGGTATCTTTGAGTGGTCTTCAGTCTCCGGCTCGGGCGTCATGTTCCACCAAAAGAGAAGACCTGGAAGTTCTGCTGTCCATATTCCAAAGCAATATTGATCCTGTCTTGCCGTTTGCATCTCGTTTCCAACCCTTGAAGTGCTATGAGTTGATCCGACTCATATGTCAGTTGCATGCGAGAATAAAAGTACAATGGGAACCTATTCACTCCTGCAAATATGTAAGCCGGCCGGATGCATGCATCAACACTCCCTGACGAGCGTCGTTTCTCGTACCCATGATGACCATTTCATTGCAGGACTTCAATCCCGCCTCACGCCCAGCCATGGCGTTGCCCTTGTGCTTTGTAAATCAATCTGACGGCCTCGCGTTGGCTTTGAAAGGTCGTCGTCGCGTTTGTGCCGTTGCGCCAGTGTTCTTTGGCGTCCGGATGAATGCTTCAGGTCCGGATGCAAGAGGATCCAAGTTGAGATGACCACTTTGTACTCGTTCAGTCGCAAGACGCTCCTGCTGGCCAAACACGACCTGCAGCACCTCCGACGGCGACGAAGCCTGACCACGGCGCCACTTGCGGGCGGCGGGCGGCGGGCGGCGGGCGAACGAGGCCAAGCTGAGGCCTGTGCATTGAGGTTCGGGATCGAATGCATATTGATTGGAGGGAAAGGGATCTGTAGCCAGGGTGGGTGAGAAGCTGCGGTGGTTGTGTCGGGTGTTTGTTTTGGGTGCGCCCGGTGGAACGAGCCGCCCGCAATTGCCCCCACCACGGCCCGTTCCTCCCGTTCCCCACCCTTTTCTCCACCTTGGATGCGTAAACCTAATTTAGATGTTGAACAGTAAGGGAATTAAATTCACTACTACTTTATTAAATAATGCTAAAGCTACTAAATATATATATTATAAGAACTATATATAGTCTAGTATTAGTAGTATTATAATAGTAATATATAAAGGCTTAAAATAATAATTAATAATAATAAGAATAATAGTAAGTAGAAATAGTAAGTAATAATACTAGTTAATATACCCTCTTTATAAAGTACTATAGATATAGTTTATAATATCTAGTTAATAGTAAATTAATCTAAATATAAGAAAAGTAACTAAAAGAGTAAAGAAAGGTATTTATAATTTAGTTAGTAGTAATACTACTAGATAATATAGCTAAGGTCTACTAGATTTAGCTAATTATAGAATAGCTTAAATCTTTATAGTAGAAGTAGTTTTATAAGTCTATTAGCTACTATTTTAGCTATAAGTATCTATTAGAGTTAGATTTACTTATTTTAAACTTTCTAGCGTAGCTAGTACTAATAAATATTAATATAGTAAAGCTTAGTATTTAACTTTAGAGCTATTTTATCTAGAAGGCTAATTATAGCTTAGTTATTATACTAAATAAATAGATAATAGTTAGAGTTTAGGTTAATTTACTTAAAAAAATTATCTCTACTAGATAAACTCTTTTACTATAGTTAAAAGAGATAGAAATTTAGCTTCTATACTTAATATTATAACTATTCTTTACTTACTTACTTTCTAGTTAACTAGACTATTAAAGAGCTAGAAGATATATCTTTAGTATAACTTCTAGGTTTATTTATCTATTATAAAGAAAGTATTACTACTACTAAAGAATATATTTTATTACTATATATAGATACTACTATACTTAATTATAAGGTATTTAGTATCTATAAGATATTATAAAACCTATATAGCTATAAAGAAATATATTAGTAAAGGGTTTATAAGAAATTCTACTAGTCTTAATACTATAAAAATAATATTAGATTAAGTAAATACTATAGTAAAGTTAATTAAGCTAATCTTTTACTAATAGGCGTAGATCTTCTAGTCTAAAGCTTAGGTATCTAAAGGCTAAAGTTTCTCTATAGATAGTAGAGTTAATAGTAGCTTACTATTATAAACCCTAGGTAATAAGGGCTTTATAGCCCTAAGGGTAGAAAGCCTATATAGAAAAAGATACTATAGGGGCTAAGATCTCTTATAGCTAGTAAAGCTATATAGTTAGAAATTCTATATAGAAAGACTACCTATAAGGACTAGAGAAGTTATAGAAAACTAGAAGGAAAATACTAAGAAAGGAATTCTATAGGGGATTAAGGTCTATAGAGCTAAAGGCGTAATCTAAGAAAGAGGTATAAGTAGAGGTTAAGCTAGAGAGAGTAAGTTAGATATTATAACTACTCTATAGTAGTAGAAGTTAGTAGGCTAGGAAGCGGCGAGGTAGTAAACGTTACGTGCGCTCTATCTAGTAAGACCTACCTTAGATCTATATAGATCTAAGCCTTATAAATCTACCCCCCTTAAATCTATAAGGGTTAGATCTAAGATAGACGAATCTAGATTATTATAGCTTTTCTTAGTATTATAAACCTAAGGGGATAAGGGCTTTATAACCCTAAGGGCAGAAAGCCCGCACGGGAAAAAGCACCCTAAGGACTAAGGGTCCGCGCGGGAAACTAAGCCGCAAGGGAAATCCAGTTAGGATACACGCAAGCTATAGCACGACGCGCTATAGGTAGATTCCCGTACGGGAAAGTAGCCCTTAAGGAATAATAGTTACTACTAGAAACTATAGGTAGGATTCCCGCAGGGGAAGAAGGTCTATAAGGGTAAGAGGATAGAATAGGTAGAAGGGATATTAGGAAGGTTAGAGTAAGTTAAATATTATAACCGTTCCGCACCAATAAAAGCCGGAAACTAGAAAGGTAGTTAGGTGCTAATATTACGTACACCCTACTAGGAGAACCTACTTTAGATTATACTCGATCTAAACCTCTAATCCATCCCCTTAATCTAAGTAGCATATCTATATACTTAATCTAGATTGTATAGCTTTCCTAGTAGTATATAGTGTACACTTGTTAGCTAGACATTTAACCCTTTATAGTTAACTTAAGAATCTAATTTTTACCTATTAGAGTAATAGAGCCTTATTACGCCCGGCGTATACGTAATTACTTCCTTCTCTAATTATTGCCTCCCTACTCTTATCCTTAAGGTAAAACCTTTAACTTAATTACCTACTAGGCGACTCCGAAACCTAGTAGAAGAGGCCTATTATTACACTTTAACCACCTTCCTTGCAAGAAAAGGAAGGCATCCCTAATTAGAAAGTATTACCCTAAAATAATACTAATAAGCAGTACTTATTATACTAAATATAATAGTTAGTATAGGAGACGTAGAGCCGCAGCAGCCTTAGCAGGCACCTCCGCCCCACACCCCTCCTAGCAATAAATAGCTATACTAACTAATCCTAGAACTACGCAATAAGAACGCAGTCCTTAGGATATAACTTAGTTAAGTATTAGCGGCACCTCTAGCTACTAAAGTTAAGGTTCCTAAACCTAACCTATACTATAGAGATTATAAGAAGACGCAAGACTTCCTATCCTAACTAGACGATTATATCCACTTCTCTTATAGGAAATTCGCTAGTCTAGCTAATAAAGTGCTCTACGCTAGCACTTACCTATAAGGAATAGTAGAGTAATAGTTCTAACCTTTTAAACGCGAAAAACAATCTAAGCCCAAGTTCTAATAGTCTATAGCAACCTATAAAATCTTTAGAGACTACTATAACTTTACTAAGGCCCTTAAGGTAGTATTTAGTAGAGTTAACAAGACACGTTAAGTAACGCACACCCTTATAACCTACTAACAGAAGGGGTTAGTATAAGACTATACTACTAAGTTCTAAGATGTAGTCTACCTAGCTAAGGGATACTCTAATATTACTTTACGAACATTCTACTACTAAGGACTTAAGAATAAAATTAAGGAAGTAATAATCTACTATAAGAAACCTAAAAACCTTATAGAAATAATCTAACTAGCTTTACTTATAAACAAGCGACGCAATAAAAAATAGTTTAAGAAGAAAACCTACTCTTCTAATACCTTATAACCTACGCGGCTACGTTATACCTAGGAAGGAGGAGACGCTATAGAACTAGATAGTACCTAGAGAAGCAACAATAGAAAAGGGAAGTAAGGTAAGTGACCTTCTAGAAAGGAATAGATAGATTAGCAACGTGCCCGATTTAATAAAGAACTATACATCTAATATAGAGATAAATAGGGCCCTAGATACTAATACTCCTAATAGTTAAAGAAGAACGAGCGCACTACGTCTACGGCTTAGATAGAAGAACCTTAAGAGGCCTCGATAGCCTAGACGGTTAACTACGCCGCGATAAGCTAGACCGCATGCTACAACAACAACTACTCTACTTACTAGAGCGATAAAGATACTATAGGGTAGTATCCTAAGAAGTTATAAAGAATTAATACTATTAAATAAATCCGGGCAGCGCCTATAATTAGCGAACTAGCTAACGCGTTTCCCCTAGATACGGAACTAGTAAACAGCAATACAGGAGAACTTTATAAGAGTACACCTAAACCTAAGGCGGAATTTAAAGACAGCAAATAAGAGCCTAAGAATACGGATTCTAAATAGCTTAGCCAAATTACTAAGTGCCTAAAAGTATATAGGAAAATCTAATTCGGTAAACACGGCAGACAACCCTATATTACCTAGACACTAGACTTATAGCTAGATATAACCTAGTAATAATACTAGGTTTAGCAAGGGAACATCATTTATCGATATAAGTAGAACTAATACTAAATATACTAGGGAAAGACGGCCCTTACCTCGCCTAAAGACCTAAATATATAGTTATAAGACAAGGTTAGGAACCAATAACTATTAAAAAACTAGATAGCCTTTCTAGTTAGGGACCCTAGGAGGGGCCGTTAGATAGGTCCCTTAACTAGGTATTATATATATTAAACGGACTAATTCCTACCGGATTAGCTCTACACTAACTCTTATATGTACTCATCACTTTTTATAGAAAATAGGCCGTAGTAATAATTAATAGTAGCGCCTAAGGGAACTTTATTAACCCTAAATTTATTATAAGCTACTAACTATTATACTAAACTAAAAATTATCTATACCTACTTAGTATAGTAGACGGCTCCCTAGTAATCTATAGGAAAGGATAGGTCCGTATTAAAATAGGACTTAACCCCTTATCTCTAGAAAACTATAAGGAGAAGATTAGCCTTAACCTAATAGTAATACTAGGATATAATATAATCCTAGGCATCCTATAGTTAAAAATATATACATCTTATATTAACTAGAGAATAGAAGAAATTACCTTCCTAGATAAATAATATATTAGACACCTTACTATAGCTAGGAGAACTAAGTTACCTACTAAGAGTAGCTAGAGCTAAGAGCTAGAGCTAGAGAAGTCTAAGCTAGTAAGCTAGAACTTAAAGAGCTAGAGCTAGGAGAGCTAGAGTAGCTAGAGCTAGGAGAGCCTAGTAGAAGTTAGAGAGATCTCCCTAGGGGCTATAAAGCGTATAAAGCGTAGAGGAGAATAAGTCTATACTATCTACCTAAAACCCAGTTAAGAGATAGAATAAAGGATTATTATATATATATAATTAGGTTACCTAATAAGGGGAAAGCCTATACTCGCTAACTATAGGAAAGCTACCGCGTATTCCGTAGCCTCTATAGAATATAAGGGGCCTTAAGATAAGGATACTAGCCTAAAGTTAGTTAGAGAAGACTACCCCTAGAGGATCTACAGGCGATATAGTAAAGCTAACCTAGAATAGCTTACGCAGCCTAGATAAGACCGGGGCCGCTAAATATAGAATAGCATAAAGAGTAGGAATCTCTTAGCGACTAATAAAGGCGATACAACCAGCGAGTAAATATATAGGGAACTCGGCGGTATTATAAGACCTACTACTACTAACACCCTAGAGGAGAAACTACCGCTACTAAATATAGAATCTATACTAAAACAATTCTAGAAATATGCGGACCTCTACAAGGAACAAGGAAAAGAAGCTTTATCTTAATACTAACCTTAGGATTATAAAATACCCCTTATACTAGGAATATAACCTACGTTTAAACCTATCTACTCGCTCTCTTAAACAGAGCTAGAGTTTTTATAGGAATACCTAGAAAAGAACCTAGAAAGAGGATATATCTAACCTTTATTATTACTAGCCGGATACCCTATCTTATTTATCCCTAAGAAGAACGGCAAGCTCCGCCTCTACATTAATTACTAATAGCTAAACAATATTATAGTTAAGAACCGTTACCCTCTCCCGAGAATTAATAAACTATAGAATAAGCTACAAACTATAAAGTACTTTATAAAGTTTAATCTCTGTAACAGCTATTACCTAGTTTATATTAAAGAAGGGGAAGAGTAGAAAATAGTATTCTAAACGCGCCTAGGACATTTTAAATATATAGTAATACTATTTAGGCTTACTAACGCCCTAGTAACGTTCTAAAGCCTTATAAATAAGATACTACGTCCGTATTTAGATATCTTTTACACGGCCTACCTAGACAATATTATTATCTACTTAGATACCCTTAAAGAATATATAGAGTATATTAAGAAAGTTCTTAAAGCTCTAAGAGGAAAAGACCTACAGATCGCACCTAAGAAATATAAATAGATCACCTAGAAAACGAAATTTCTAGGGTTTATTATTATACTAGGACAAGTCAGTATAGATAATAAGAAACTAGACGCGATTCGAGATTAGCTAACACTAAGGACGGTAAAAGATATACAATCCTTTCTTAGATTTACTAACTTTTACCGAAAATTTATTAAGAAATACTCTAAGGTAATTAAGCTACTCACGCGCCTTACGAAGAAAGAGTATAGTTTTAAATAGAAAAAAGCCTAGTAGATAGCCTTTAACTCTCTAAAGCGAATATTCTATAAAGCTCCTATCTTAGGTATTTATAACCCTAAACTACTAATTATAGTAGAAACTAATACTTCTAACTATACCATCGGCGCTTGCATTAGCTAACTAGATAAGTAAGGCCAACTCCACCTAATTACGTATTACTCGCGGAAGATAACACCCCTAGAGCTTAACTATAATATCTATAATAAGGAATTACTTACTATAGTTACAGCTTTTAAGATATAGAGATATTACCTTAAAGGAGCCAAATACTAAGTAATAGTCTATTACAACCACAAGAACCTTACACACTTTATAACTACTAAAGAATTAACTAGAAGACAAGTCAGGTAGGTAGAGGAATTAGTATCCTATAATATAAAGATTACCTATAGAAAGGGATCTAAAAACGCTCGCGCAGACGCGCTAAGTAGAAGAGCTAACTATATAGTAGGAAAACCTAGTTTATAGCTAGCGGTGCTTAAACAAGAGGAAGATAGTACCCTTATAGTAGTATATATCGCTTTACTATAGCTAAGTAAAATAACTAAAGAAGAGTTTATCCTAGTTAGGCAACTCGCGCTAGTTATACGCATCGGCGATAACAACTAGACGCGTAAAATCTAAGATACCTACAAGTAAGACTCTATAGTATAAGAACTTAGTAAGATTAAAAATAACCCTTAAGTAATAAAGGACCTAGACGGCACTATCCTATTTTTAGGATTAGTCTATATTCCTAAGCTACTACAAGAGGAACTAATTAAAGATCTCTATAAAGCACTAGTACACAGTTATTAAGGAATAGATAAGACAATTAAAAGACTCTCTAGGAACTACTACTTCCTAGGGCTAAGAAGAACCGTCTAATAGGTAATCTCGCAGTACAACCTTTATATTTAAAGCAAGGCCTTAAGACACGCACCCTATAGACTTCTTTAACTATTACTAGCCCCGGAACAACCCTAGTAGTTAATTACACTTAACTTTATTACGGATCTACCTTAGTTAAAAGAGCCCTTAACTAGCATACTCTACAACTTAATCCTAGTTATCGTTAACAGGCTTACCAAGTACGTATACTACCTACCTTACCTAAAAGTAGCAACTACGGAAGATCTAGCCTACACCTTCCTTAGGATAATCCTTAGCAACTATAGATTACTAGATAAGCTCGTCTTAGATAGAGATTACCTATTTACCTCGCGATTCTAGTAGAGCCTTACCCGACAGCTTAGTTCTAAGTATAAACTTTCTACTATAGTACACCCGCAAACAGACAAATAAACAGAATAAATAAACTAGACTCTAGAGTAATACCTTTACTATTACCTTAACTATATACAAGACAACTAGGTAAAACTATTACCTCTCGCCTAGTTCGCCTATAATAGTTTAAAGGCCTTAGCTATATAAGAGTTACTATTCTACGCTAACTATAGGTATAAACCTACAGCTTATAGAGAACTAATACTAAGCAGATCCCTTACCTAGAAAGAAATCCTCTAATCTAACTAGCTAAAAGCACTTTATAAATAGCTTAGCCTTAATATAGAATATAACGGATTTCTTATATCCCGCTACTATAATAGACGGCACTAGGAGGCACCAAAGCTTAAAAAGAGAGATAAGGTCTACCTCCTTAGAAAAAACATTAAGACTAGGCGCCTAAATAATAAACTAGATCTTAAGAAAATCGGCCTATTTAAAATTAAAGAGAAACTCGGGAAAGTTAATTACCGTCTTAAGCTACCAAGCAACATAAAGATAGTACCCGTTTTTTACATAGTACTACTAGAACCAGCACCTAAAAACGCCACGCTAATTAAATAAATAGAAGAAATAGTACCAGAGAATCTAGACGCCGACGAAAACACAGACTAGGTAGTAGAAAAGGTACTTAATAGTAGCTATATTAACAGTTAATTTAGATACCTTATACAATAGGAAGGAGACTAGAACTATACCTAGGAACTACTAGAGAACTACGATAGCTGTAGAGACCTTATTAAAACCTTCTATTACTAAAACCTAGATCGCCTAAAACCGGGAGCTTCTTAAATATAAAGGACCTAAAATTAAACTTAGGTATTAGAGATAGCTAAGTAGAGTTAATAAGCTCTAATGTCTTAAGAGGCGTAGTAGCAGAACTAGCCCTAGGAGAACTAATAGACTAGTTAGGACCTACAGCAGCGCTATTAGCTAAGGACTCGCTATATAGGCGCTTTATTAATTGTCTAGGCGCAGCCCCTTCAGAGTCAGAAGGACCCCTACTAAGGCCCTTAGACTCGAGTCTCTTAATCTCCTTAAGATCCTCCACCGTCTTAGCCTTCTTAGAAATTATTAGGCTACTATATTTCTTTAATAACTCCCGCTACTTACGCACCCGCTAAAGACAACTTATATTCTTTTATAGTAAGTTAAGGACTATCTACTCCTCTACCTTAGCTTTATCTAAGGCACTCTTTAGATAGGAAACTAGAATAACTATTAGTAAAAACTCTAGAAGAAACCCGACTAAGGACGAACAATTAGAATCCTTAAGACTACTCCTATTATAAGAGGATAAACCGCGCCGGGTACACTTGCTACAGCGATAGAAACCCGCGACATCTATCTAATATACTACCTTAGGAGCCCCTTCCTTCTGTTTTACATTCGCTAATAAATATACACTATAAGGGATAGGTATTATCTTACTAAAGATATTAATCTTTTCTATAAGAGACTCACGCTTAGTTAACTAATTATTACGCTTGCGCTTATTAGAAGATATATTAAGAAAACTTATAGAAGAGGAAAATAAAGGAATAGCTAAACGCTAGATATAGTCTAGTAGAGAAATCTTTAGAATAAAGATCCTTAAGGGAGGGGGTAGTATTATAAACCTAAGGAGATAAGGGCTTTATAACCCTAAGGGTAGAAAGCCCATATAGAAAAAAGCACCCTAAGGACTAAGGGTCCGCGCGGGAAACTAAGCCGCAAGGGAAATCTAGTTAGGATACACGCAAGCTATAGTACAACGCGCTATAGGTAGATTCCTGCACGGGAAAGTAGCCCTTAAGAAATAATAGTTACTACTAGAAACTATAGGCAGGATTCCCGCAGGGGAAGAAGATCTATAAGGGTAAGAGGGTAGAATAGGCAGAAGGGATATTAGAAAGGTTAGAGTAAGTTAAATATTATAACCGTTCCGCACCAATAAAAGCCGGAAACTAGAAAGGTAGTTAGGCGCTAATATTACGTGCACCCTACTAGGAGGACCTACTTTAG